>VXAL01013538.1:191202-357920 GCA_013399475.1 Chauna torquata | reverse complement strand
GGGCATGAACATGAGCCTGGCTGGCGACGCGTACGGCTTCCCGGGCCGCGGCCCCGCCGAGCTGCACGGCGGCGGCATGCAGCCGCCGGTGCACGGCTTCTTCGGTGGGCAGCAGCCGCACGGCGGCCACGGCGGCGCCCACCACCCCCACCAGCACCACCCGCACTTCGGCGGCAACTTCGGGCCCGACCCCGGCGCCTCCTGCGTGCACGGCGGCCGGCTCCTGGGCTACAGCGGCGCGCTGGGCGGGCAGACGGCGTTCGCCGACGGCTACGAGCACATGGCCGAGAGCCAGGGCGCCGAGGGCTTCGGACAGCAGCGCCCCGGGAACCTGCCCGACTTCCAGCACCACAGCGCCGGCGCCTCCAGCCACGCCGTGCCGGCGCCCTGCCTGCCCCTCGACCAGTCTCCGAACCGCGCCGCCTCCTTCCATGGGCTGCCGGCGGCCGGCTCCTCAGAGCCCCACGGCCTGGAGCAGCGGCGGCTCCCCGCGCAAGGCAGCGTGGACTCTCTGGAATACAATTACCCCGGCGACGGCCCTGCCGGGCACTTCGAGCTGCCCGTCTTCTCTCCGTCGGAGCCCGAGGGGCAGCTGCCGCACTACGGTGGAGGGCGGCAGGTGTCGGCGGGTGGCAGCTTCGCGGGGACACCCTCCCTGCCCCGGGCACCGGGCATGGCCGTGGCCAAGGGGCACCCGCCGCAGCAGCACGGTGTCTTCTTCGAGCGCTTTGGGGGGGCGCGGAAGATGTCCGCCAGCCTGGAACCGGGGGCCAGCGCCAGGCACCCCTTGATGCAGCAGCAGCAGCAGCCGCAGCCGCAGCAGCCGCCGGGCTTGCTGGCCAGACAGAACTCCTGCCCGCCAGCCATCCCTAGGCAACAGCAAACAGAAGCCAATGCTCCCAACCCCAACTTGCAGGACAATGGGCCAATAATGCAGAACCAGCATGCACAGTTTGAATACCCTATTCACAGACTGGAGAACAGGAATATGCATCCCTACACCGACCCCGTGTTTAATATGCAGCACCCTCCTCCGCAACAGCCACCAAATCAAAGACTGCAGCACTTCGATGCCCCCTACATGAGCGTCGCCAAGAGGCCGCGGTTCGACTTCCCCAGCAACCCTGGCGTTGAGCGCTGTGCCTCCTGGGGTGGCGGCATGCACGGCCCCGCCATGGAGAGCCATCTCTCCCCGACAGCCTACCCTGGCCTGCCGGGTGAGTTCACCCCGCCAGCACCTGAGGCCTTCGGGGGGCCACTGCCACATGGTGGCCCCGAGCACCCGGCGCTGGCGCAGCGCCAGAATGCGGCCCTGGTCATGAAGCAGATGGCCTCGCGCAGCCAGCAGCGCCTCCGGCCGCCCAGCCTACAGCAGCTGGGGCACCACGGTGAGGTGGGCCCACCTGGCGGCCTGCCCCCGCCCACCTTCGAGCGTGAGGCAGGCAGCAGCCGTGGCTTTGACCCGCCGGCACCGCACCTGGCCCCTGACAGCGCCTGGTTCGCAGGGCCACCGCCGCCCGGGGAGCTGCTGCCACGACGCATGGCGGCGGCAGGGCTGCCAGCTGAAGCGGCCCCCCATGAGCTGGGCCTGCAGCCGGGTGGCACGGCCGTGCTCTTCCGGACGGGTGCCGGCGGGCTGGGGCTGCAAGAGCCACTGCGGATGGCGGGCGAGGGGCCGGCGCAGGCTCTGCCCTCGCCTGGGGTCCACCCACCCTTCGCATCTGCCATGGGTGGCCTCTCGCAGCTGCAGTCTCCGGGCGGTGGTGTGGCGCTACCCAGTGCACCCGCTGAGCGCCGTGGCCCTGCTGACTTTGCTGCCCAGCCGGGCTTCCCCTTTGGGGCGGCAGCACGGCAGCCGGCAGCCCATGGTGCAGCACCCGCCCTCAGCGCCTCGCCAGGCGCCTACCCGCCACCCCCGCCTGAGTTCCCTCCACCGCCACCACCGCGGCCTGCCGCCAGCAAGCTGGGAGCCCTCTCGCTGGGCTCCTTTAGCAAGCCGGCCAGCAAGGACAACGTCTTTGGGCAGAGCTGCCTGGCCGCCCTCTCCACTGCCTGCCAGAACATGATTGCCAGCCTGGGTGCCCCCAACCTCAACGTCACCTTCAACAAGAAGAGCCCGGCTGAGGCCAAGCGCAAGCTGAGCCAGGCTGAGCCTGACCCACCGCCGCCCGCCGCCCCAGACTACTTCCCCGCGGGACCACCGGCAGGTGGGGGCGGTGCGGGCAAGGCGGCAGCTGCTGCCCCGCTGCTGCCCGCTGAGAGTAGCCTCTCTCCTGGCTACACGCTGGAGCCAGCGGCTGGCGGCGAGGGGAAGGCGGGCAGCGGGCGGGGGCGGGGCCGCCGGAAACGGGACAGCGGGCACGTCAGCCCCGGCACCTTCTTCGAGAAGTTCTCGGCCACGGAGGGCGGTGGGGCTGGTGTCAGCCCGGGGCAGCCGGCGCCACCAGCTGCTGGGGGCCCGCCGGGGGCTGTGGGCACGGAACGTGGTGGGGGCACCCCGCACGACAAGCCCCTGACCTCACCCTCCTGGGGCAAGGGCAGTGAGCTGCTGTTGGGGGAGCAGCAAGACCTCATGTCCTCGCTGGACAGCGGCATCCAGAGCGTGACCAAGTCAGACGGCAGCTCCCCACACGTGGACTTTCCTGACGAGGTCAGCAGCAGCTACGGCAATGAGGACGAGGTGTCTTCCAGCTCCGACAACACCATCTCCAAGCCCACCCGCAGCCCGCTACTGGGTGGCTCGCCCAAGCTGCCCCGTGGGGAGCACGCACTTCTCAACGGACAGAAGCCCCTGGCCCTTGGCCTCCTCAATACATCTACCTCGACCCCTGACGGCTACGGGCTCAGCACCACAGCGGGCACCCACCCTGGCACACCGGGCATGGAGCAGGTGCGGACCCCCACGAGCACCTCAGCCCAGGACGAGATCCATCCTCTGGAGATCCTGCAGGCGCAGATTCAGCTCCAGCGGCAGCAGTTCAGCATCTCGGAAGACCAGCCCTTGGGGCTGAAGAGCAAAAAGGGGGAGTGTGCGGGGCAGAACGGGGACAGTGACCTGGGCAGTTGTTGCTCGGAGGGCGTCAAGGGCGCCATGAGCACCATCGACCTGGACTCCCTGATGGCGGAGCACAACTCCACCTGGTACCTGCCTGGTGAGAAGGCCTTGATGGAGGGGCAGGAGGAGGACAAGCCCATGGCGCCGTGGGAGAAGCCCAAGCCCCCGAACCCCAGCAAAGAAGGTATCAGTTGTCCGGCGCGGGTCCCGGCCTACAGGGGAGACCGTGGGCTGCTCTCGGGCTGGGGAGGCAGCGGGGTTCTGGTCCCCACACACCAGGCATGCACCAGCCTCAGACCCACTCTGCCCCTCGCAGGGGCCTCAGCAGGTGCTGGGCGCTTTCCTGCACCGCGGGCTGCCAGGCGGTGGTGCTGGGGGTGGCTGATGGAGGGGACAAACCACCCGCTGCCCAGTGGGGCCCGGCCGGTGCTGAGCGCGGTGGGACCGCCCGCGCCCCAGATGACGGTCCTGAGAGTGGCGTCTCCGCCGCCAGCCCTATCCCCATCGGCTGCCTGCAGAGCAGCTGCCTGATGCTGCTGAGGCAGTGTGCCCTGGGCTCGCGCTGGGGTCCCAGGGGGTGCCGGGGAGAGGGGCTCATGGCAGAGCCCCGGCTATGCTCTGGGGTGTGGGGTGCTGAGGAGACGGCTCCCTGCAGAGCCCCGTGCCAGCTGTCCTTTCCAGCCATTTCCTCCAAACTTACAGAGATCCTCCTAAGCCGTGAAAACACGTATTTATTAGTGATGTTCTGCCTCTGGTTTCAGGTATTTTCCTGCATGTATTAAAAGCCAGGCAGCAGTGTGATATTGAACTGAAAGGCTCTTGGAGTTTGTTTCTTTAGTAGAAAGGAAATTTAAAATAATGTTTCGGGTCTGCTGAGCGCCAGAATGCTTAGTTGACAGATGCTTAATTTCAACATTAGTTGTCATTTTTGATCCTTCCCCATGTCCAGAGGGCATCATAATTCTCGAAGCTCTGAAAAAAATATATTAGTGGAAAACACTCTATTATAAAAGCTGTTTAAGACAAAGATGATTGTGGGTTCAATTGGTTTCTATTTTATCTTATCAAAGCCATATTTTTTAAGCCGCCTGACTGTGTGTGTGAATATTACAATAGATGCACGTGCATTTACCTGCTGTGTGAATGCAGACAGGCAATTTTTTGATGCGCTGTAAGTACACGTGCATAATTTACACAATATAAACTCGTTATTTGAGCCTAGGAGAGTTGTTGTTTTAGTACTACTAGTGTAGCTCAGAATTGTTTTCATTATGCCTGGTCTTACAGACTGACTTCTTATAGTATACCGTGCTTAGCAGTTTCACTAAGAAAGGTGTTAGGAAAATCAAAAGGGAGCTGAGATGGTTTGAAAACTCGGCAATTTCCTACTTCCAGTTCTGGTTTGCTTTCCAGCTTTGGCTTTCTGAAGCGTGAATCCTAGCCCCCACTGTTTGTCTCTTTGTTCATGTTTAATGCCCAGCTCAGGAGACTCTCATTTGAAGCGGGAGTGTTTAGCATGCACAGCAGACTGTAGGAAGCCCATCAGCATTCTCTATGCTTCACCCAGGCAAGGACATAAATTGGTTTGTTTGGGGCCTTTCTTTTCCATTTTTAAATGGAGTTGCACACAGCATCCTTCCTGGCCCCTTCTCTTTTATTGTTTCTTGTACACAACATCTAGATCTGACTGGATCAATAGCTAGTTAGCACAAATCACAGTTCCTGTCAGTTCTACCTTGGCAGGCTCAAACACATACATACATTCTCTCACAACTCACACACAGACACACGCACCCCTCCCTCTGTCATGCATGCACTCTCCCTCACGCACACGCGCGCACACATATGCATACATACAGATATGAACATTTACACACCGTGCTGTACTTAAAAATAGATTTTAAAAGAGTAACTTACTCCATAGATCTTAATTTCATGGATTAAAAAAAAATCCTGAACATCAAATAGCCTGTACATTTATTAAAAGTGTAATTTGGCTTAAAATTATGTATATGTTGTGTATCTGTGTCATATGGAGTGTTGCCTTCTTTAACAGCACTCCTACACTCACTTTGATCATCACTATTCTTAGTAACATCTAGTGAAACAAGTAATTGCTTTCTGGTCGCGATAACCACAGTGTTGCTGTTAAAACAGTTCATCACTTGGAAGGAAAACAATTTAATCAGTGTTCCTATATAAGGATATGTTTTAGTGTTTCAGACACTAAGCATAAAATAACGAACCAGTTTTACAACAATGGATAGAGGCACTCATTTTGTTTTACACTTTAGTCACTTGAAGGATTTGAATGGACTGGTACTTTGGATGAGGAAATTCGTATACACTGGTAGAGAATTTACCGAAACTGTTGTTGGAAGTGATAAAGATACAATAGGTGAGGTAAAATAGGCCATTCTCTTTGGTTAGTAGAAATCAATTAACTTTACATTGCCATACACTTGAGTGTTTGAAACTGTGTTTAAGAAAGGGCTTTATTTTTCCAGTGGTAGAGATTTTAAACTGTTTTAGTCAACTGGGATTTGCATTGACGGTATTTGTTCAAACAGTTCCCTGTTGTACACATACAGGATGAATACACGGGTTTCAGACAGCACTCTTCCGAATTCCAAGCAGTTACTAAACGTACCTAGTACTACTACACTGGAGGAGTGTTTACCATGGCATGCGTTTTTTTAATACTGCGTAATATTATTAAGAGTGAAATTAGTCGTTAGACCTAACTTCCCTAACCAACACGTATGCATTATTGGTGGGCTTTTTAATTAGACCTACCGTGATAGGAGAGAAAATATATTATGAAACTGTTGTGGTGTGTGTTGGTTCCTCCGTGAGCTTCGGCAAGGGCGGAAGGAAGGCTCAGACCGGTGTGAATGGACCAAGTTTTATTGTGTCAGAGCGCTGAATTCAGCGTGCCACCTTCTTGCTGCTCTTCTCCATAGGAGTGGAGTGTGTGTGCGAGAGGGATTTAAGGCTCCAGTTTTGCTGGGGTTCTTGGAGGGATATTTGTGTCATTGACAAGCTCACTAAAACACAACCAGGAACTTTTCAAGTATTCTGTTAATGCCTGGATTGCTGGGGGAAACAACTAGTTTGAGTTGTTTTAATGGCTGTTCACATTCCTTATGTTTCAGCTCTTTTTCATACTCATAGTGGTATTGAAATGATTTGCTAATACCTAGCAATCTGTGTGAACTGTGAGTTTTAAAGGTAGATGACAACAGAGAACAGTATTTCAGACACCTGTGCTCTAGGTGCCTGTGTAGTATGTATACACATATTATTTAATAACAGCCTTTAGCGAGTTCTGTGTATGTGTTTGCATTTTTTTCTGAATTTAACGTAATTAATGCTTATTGGTCATCTCTTTTCATGGAAATAAAATTTTCAGTAAGAATTTTCTCTGATATTTAGTTTCTTGTACTAACATGTCTTATGTGAACAGGCTCTTTGTTTTTTTCCTCCAAAAATGCATTCTAGAATATCATGTTTTCCTCTGCCATGCAGCTATAACTAGAAGTGAAATATAACAATATTCAGTCTAGAGAGGTCATGTTGACTTCCAGTACCTTAGCTCTAACTAACAAAGAGTAACCAGATCAAATACACATAAAAACCCAGCACTAGTGCAATGGGTTTTTGCTTTGCCTGGTTTGACTGAACCAGAACAATTTCTCTTCAGTGACATGTTGATTAGTGTTCTCCAGGAACCCAGTAATTAAGTTCTACTGGGCTTTTGGTTTTAGTCTTTAATTGAAATTTTGAAGGCCCCATACTGCATGTGTCAGGTGAAGACATCAAAATGTAACCTAGAACCATGCAGGTGTTGACTGGAAAAAATAAGAATGTAGTCAGATATTCTGTGGCTCTTACACTACTCTGTCTGTGCTGATGCGCAAGTGTGGTGCAGCATGTTTTAGATTTCATCTTAGAGTTTTTGTTACTATTTCATAATAATACTGATCCCATCGTTTGAATGAGCCAGCAGGCCAAAACTCTTGATGAAGCAGTGTGTAACTGGTATGTAATTTGGTAGTAAATTACTACCAAATATATTAACAAAGGACAAATTTGGTCCAGATGAGGCTATGAGCCTTTGTTTTCTTTCTTTTCCTAGTGTGTTCTGTTGTGTGCTTTTATTTTAAATACTGTTAAATTCTTTCAGAGGTTTTACCAAGGGAATATGTTTGTTTACTGAGACTGAGTTTGTCAGATCTCTTGTGAGGTATTTCAAACACTTAAATATCGTTTCGAGCAATATGTGATTTGGAACAGATTTATACTGTAGTAAGGATTGTTGGAAATGAGTTCATTGACTAAGCTCAGTGTGCTCTGCAGCGATGAATCTGTGATTCCTGATGATGCTTTGTTTGCTTGAAAGAGCTGTTTAAACTTACACAAGGAATTTTAACAGTTAGTGAAAAAAGATGCTATTACCTTTGCCAGGAAGTTGTGTGATATATTCCACAGATATGAAATACACATCTTTAATAAATGATCTGGATTAGCAGGCAGACTTATGAGGAAAGAATACTGCCATTGCATATCATAGGAAAGATTTCAGTGTGCATTAGGTTTGGGTTTAATATGGTCTTTTAAACTATTCTGATCTCTTCAAAAAAAAAAAAAAAAAATTGAGAGGTTGCCCCTGATTGACCTGACTTCATTTGGGTGACAGTAGTACTCTATTGTTTACTTTGGCAAACTATCATTTTTAGTATTTGCTACAAGAAAATGGTCTTGTTAAGAAATGTTTTCCTTTGTTTTATAAATATTTTGCAGCAGTGTGTTTGCAAATATTAGAGAAGGCAAGAGGTAGAGTTTTCAATATTACTTGCTATTGCTGCTGTAAAGCTCTAAAATATTTAAGGCGGAAAGTGTGTGAAATTATTGGCATTTCAGTTACTACTGTAGCCACTCTGTTTGCCTTTACATCCATCTATCTATCTGTGGGCAGTCTAGCTGTATTAGAATTAAAATGCATCACAAATTTGACTTGCACCATGATACTTTCTTTCTCTACAAAGTCTGCTATTTTATGATGGCATGTTTAGTTGTGAGATTAGTTTTAACTGGGATGTTTTGTACATGCTTAGTGTGAGAGTGTGCATGACATTTGGGGGATATATTTCTTGAAATTGGTGTGTGTATGTTTTAGTTCTTTACATATGGTGTAAAAGGAGATGAATTAGATTTCATATGTATCTATGAGCATAGATCAGAGCATAGATTTAGTCTGATCTGTGATTTATTACACAATGTCTGCTCTTCATTTTTAGTGTGTGATACCTGTTTTTTTGCCAATGATCTAGTGGAATGCAGTGCTATAAAACCATAAAAAATTTTGCTTAAAAAATTTATTAATAGTCAATGCCTGCAAATACAGTTTGTTGTTACTTATATAGAGCAAATGATAAGGCATTAGACAAAAGTCTAACCTAAAATTAAATAGGCTGCTTTTATTTGTAACAGTTGACGGTCCGCTTCTACAGTGCTCGGTACGAGGTTTTGGTATGGCAAAATGTCTTTATGTGGCCATATAAAATTTTAGTACTAGACAAATTGCTGTACATTTTTAGTCTCTGCTTTCTTGGGTATTTCTGTTAAATGTGAGTAGAGTATCCACAGAAAGTGTGAATCCAGCTCTAAAATGAATCTTCAGGTGGCCCAGTATGTGTGTTTTTTTTCATAAAAAATTTACCAAAATATGGTGAACAGTTTAATTACATAATTCCTAGAGCACACTTAGAATGGCAAAAGTGACCAGTTAAATTGTGGTTAGTAGGACCCTTTCCTTCTTTCTTGCTAGGGTAAAGTATATCATCCTTACCATGTTTCAGGCCAGAGTGCTTCATATGTAGAAGGCATAGATAATGCACGTCAGACTCAAAATACCTATCTATAGCGGGCCTCTGCTCTAGCCAGTAGCAAGCTTTCAGTCAAAGTATTCCTTTTTTTTTTCCATTGAAAAATCTAAGCCCTTGAAAAGAACAAAATTTGCATCTGTAATTTCCATGCTTATATTTTGTGGGATGTTTTCAAGATTGAGGTGGGTTTTTTTGAAATATGGAATTACTCGTTTCATGTATTTGAGGGGTGTTTTTAAGAGAGAGCTTCGGTTAATGAGGTATATTTAAGACATGGCTTGCTTCTCCACTTCGTCATCATAAGTTTTTGGGTAAGGGACACAGAGCAGGGTACCTAACAGAAAATAAATAGGTGAAGCTGTGCAGTCTCCCAGGAATTCAAAGTCCACTCTGGCTTTCCTCATCTTGGTTAGATTTTTCAGCTTTTAAAGTGCAAAATAGATTTTGCTCTATTCTGTAGATAGACCCAATTTGCACATAGTGATAACGTGACTGGCTTACGTAAAAATACCAGTATTCTTTGCAGATAGCTGCCTTTCCTTTGCAAAACACCTTTTTGTTGATGCACTTAAAACATTACTAATTATTAGTGACCTTTTTAATGCAAAGATTTTTTTTACAAATTTAAATGTATTTTATGGATTATGTGCCAATGTTTCAGAGTCAAATACTTTTAAAATTTAAAGCTGAGAATCAAACAGCTGGATGTCTAATCCATTAATTTTTACAAGGTGACTTTCTTAATACTTCAAAGAGAACATCCTAGGTGACACCGCTATGCAACTCCCCTCCTCTACGCCCCTTCTTCTGGCCTCTGCCCCAGCACGCTCCTCTAAGTCTTCATGTGCAGTTCATCTCCTTGCAAATGACAAAAGCATATGCATGCGGAGAATGCATTTTCCTTAGTTGATGTAATTAGTTGTATGACTTGATGATCCAATAATGTACTCTTTATAAAAAAGTGTTGCACTTTTGTATATATACTGATGCAAAAAATGTTGTAGTTGCTGTTTTTCTAGTAGCCTTCCCCCCTTATTTATTTTTCTGTAACAGTACAAGTGTTGTCATCAGAATATTTCTGTTCAGCAGCCTTGTGTTTTGGGCTGGTGCATTTCAAGACACTAGCCTTAAATCTAGAATGCATCCCTTTCAGCTAGTTCTGATCCATGCCAGCCATTTTTAAATAAGTTTTTACAAAGTTTTGTATGGCCTCAGTTAGACAGTAACTGTTCATTGTATCTTAGGATTTGACTCCCCGAGATGCATGCATATACATGCCGATCACTGGTAGCTCTGAGAATGGACAATGTCTTGTCAGCATGCTTAACTTCTGCTGGATGTCTTTAGTTGAGTAAGTCATGTGTGTTTGTTTTTAATTTTAGCAAATCCATTTGTATCTGTTTAGTGTTTAGCATAAAAATGCAGTGCATGACACTGCACTGTCTAAATTTTTATTAGCTTTTGAGGTTTGAAGAAACTTCTTTTGCTTTGGTAAGCAGAAGTCTGGTTATGTTTAAGTGCTGCATTGATAGATTTTTACATTAAAATAAATACAGTTTATTTGAGAGTAAACACAGGAACAACACATGTATGAGCTCTGAAGATCTCTACCAGTTCTTTACTGCAGAATGTTATATTAAAGACTGTGCTACAGCCTTTCTCTAGTGGCTAGTTCGCCTGACCGTTTGGATATATCTTTTTCTTTTTCTATTTGGAACCTTTAAAAGGTGAGATGAGAAAACAGAGTTGCTACCTTTTTTTCTTTTAACTGTTTTAGTTTGAATTCTGACTGCTGGGCCTTTAGGACTTGGTATTCTTGATCACAGAAAAACCTTTAATCAGTCAGCAGCTGTGAAAGCATTGGTTTTTTTTGGTAAAATATATATTTTTAGAGTTAAGTCTGCATTTAATTAATTTTGTGAATTAGTATTCACAAAATATTAGTAAGCATTTGTATTGCTAATAGAAAGATCATCCTGAGGCTGAGGAAGCATAGTTAATTGAAAAAGCAGCCATTTATAAAGTGAGGAAAATTTTAAAACATTTCATACCCTAATTAAGAATATACTCCTGATTTAAAATAGAGAATTTTAATGTGCGGTGTGAAGTAGATACATGAAAAAAAACCTGGAAACGGCCATATCCTTCCTTCTTCCTCTTAATACTCTCCCAAAGTGCAGTTTAAAAAGAATAGCACAACTTTTTTTTTTTTTTTGAAAGTACACTGAAACCATTTAGCTATGAAGATGTAAACTGATTTATTAATGTAAGAAATGGAGGCTGGACTGCAGTTATTATCCAGTCAGAATTTTAGGATCTCTTTCCTAGAAAAATCTGCTTTTTTCCTTCTTTCTTTCTTCCTTTCTTCCTTCCTTCCTTTCTTTCTTTTTTTTTTTTTTTCCCCTTTCTTTCTCTTTCTTTCTTTCTTTTTCTTTCTTTCGTTCTTTTCTTTTTTTTTATAATCTCCCCCATTGTGACATTTTAAAGCCTTTTGGTCTTGAGTAAGAGAAGTCATGAAAGCATGGGCTGACAGTAGTTGGAAGATATCTAAAAATCAAAAATGCAAATGCATTCCAGCAAGGGCCGTGTCCCCAGAGACCCTGAGCCCGCGTTCCCTCCCAGCCACTGCTGGAGGTGACGGTCTCGATTGTCTGTGAGGTGAAAGCAGGCAGGGAGATTCTGTGTGAGTATTCCTGTCTCTTGGCTAGATGGCACAGTTGGTCAAGTCATTACCATTGCACTTATGGATACTTGGGTTTATGTTTGATTTAGATCACAGTGGAGTCTGTATTAAGGTCTCACTCTATTATTATTTTTATTATTTAAGATCATATGTATTGCACCATAAATTGACACGGTGCTTTATGCTGTATTTCAGAAGCCTAGGAGACGTTCCCAGTGCTGAAGCTTTACAGTCCAAGCGAGATAAAACAGAGATGCTGTGCAGCAGATGCTCGCCGGCGCCCGGTGCCCCCGCACCGCCGCTGAGCGAGGGAGTGGTGTGGCGGACGCACGGTGGGCACAGTGCTGCGGAGTCCCAGAGGCTCTGGGGACAGGTGATGGCGGCTGGGTAGGGCTGCGCATCGAGGGCTCGCGCACCCGGGTGGTGTGGTGCTGCGCAGCTTGCTGCCGGGTCCGGCTGCTGTGGCTACAGGGCAGTCTGGAAGGAGGAGCGGGGGGCATCTTGTCCCACTTGGTGGTCTGATTTCTGGGTCAATTGCATTTGCCTCTATTGCGTTTGATGGTGAGAACAGCATAGTCAAACTGCCCTCCTCCGTGGAGTATTTCTCCTCTCCTGGAAAAAAGAAAGACAGCAATTATAGTACTTCTGATGCAGTGTATGAATGTAATAACCTGAATAAATTTCTCAGTCTGAGCAATGGAAAAAGAAATCGAAATGATGTGAGTTTTCACCTCCTCCAGAAACCTAGGGATAGAAGAATCACAGGTGTTTCTTTTCTTCTCTCTCTTCTGAGACAAGGGAAGAGAAAGATCTTCCCCCCCCTCCAATACATGCACTTCAATGACTCGAGCTATCTTGTAAGCAACAGCAGTATGGCATCTCATTTCTTGTGATGCAAACCTGTAGTTGTCCTGGTGTAATACTGCTACAAATAGGGCATCCCTTAGATGTGTAAGGCAGTTGGATAACTTTTTGCATTTCGTGTTATAGGTATTTTTGATCTGACTCATTTGTTTTGCTAATTTTTATTCATTCCAAAATGTTGCACTGAAAAACTCTTTTTTGCCCAGTGTGAAGAGCAGCCCAATTTTCAGACCAAATACCATTTCAAAAGCAAGAAAATAATAGAAACGTGCCTATTGTTTGTATTCTACCCCCCCCGAAAAAAGAATTCCACAGTAATCATAATGAAGATCGCCACAGTCTTATGAGAAAATAATTTTGAAACACTTCAAAAATAGTATTATCATTCAAAGTGCAAAGTACCTGGTATTTTATAATGGAACAGATTTTATTGTTGCTGGATATAGGGTCAGACACTTGCAACACATTCTTGATTTAAACAAAGCAAAAGCATAAGTGCTTTTTTGAAGATAAAATCAGTAAGATTTTTTTTTTAATTGTTTGATGCTGTGGTTCCCTTCTCTACCTCTAAATATAGGCACATACTGTTCGTTTTGTGCTAGGAGAAACAGCTAGCATCCCAACTCCCGTTGCTCTCTGTACAAGTCCTTAGTTTTAGAGGCAGAGGAAAAAATAGGACTTTTTCAAGTACAATTAAAATTTCTTATTAGCAATTTCGAGATAGGAAGACTACCAAGAAAAAATAGAGACTAGCAAGTGACCTCTTCATTCTAGTTCTTTTTTATTGTTTTCAGTCAATAAGATGTTTCGTACTATCTTTTTTTTAATTCATTGTAACTGTCTGCAAAATGGATATGAGCTCAGATGGCTCTAAAACAGGCTGGGGGGCTGAGCAATTGTCACATGGAAAGCTACAGGGAACTTGGCGGTAACCTCAGTTATTTGGTTTAACCTTTAAACTCTGTGCATGCAAAGTAGTACTATATGTTATATGATAAAGTGATTTGTTCTATAGATGAATCAAGTTAATATACTGCATTCCTGATTTTACTTACTTTAACTGAGCTACTTATGAGAAATGAAGAAATTAATTTGCTGCTTCTAGATACACCACTCCTGTGGACTGCAGGGAAGATTTGTTGTAGTCTGGTCTCAGAAGTCTGTGATAAGGTCTCGTGAAAGTGCAGCCTGAATTTCTCGCTGCTGTATAGTACTGTGAATCTCATTTTTTATGGGCTGACAAACATTTGCTTTTAAAATGTGTTTTTTTTAAACAAAGCAATGAAGTTTTATTCCAAATAATTATCCAAATTCTCTTGTATTTTTGAGTGATTTTTTTCTAGACTGGTTTATACAAATGATTCTCAAATATATTTTAAGGAAAAGAATAAATTAAAAAGTCTTTTCCTCTAATCAGACAGGTACAAACTTCAGGAGCTGGAAAAACATACAGTTGGAGAGATTGTGATATAATTACGTTTTTATGTCTACCTATTAAGCATAATGAAGGGTTGGTTGCTGGCCTTAAATTTGGAAAGAGCTTACTGTAAAGCTTAAAACAGAAGTAGATTCCTGTAATTACTGCTTTGCAGTGAGGAGTATGGCTAGGTAAAGGGAATAAAAACTATTCATTGTCCGATTGTATTTCCATAACTGCTACACTTTTATACATCTATTTTGAAGGATAAAATTATTTGTTATACTAATTTTCAGAAATAAGCTAAAAAAGCCAACATAGGAAAAAAAAAAAAAATGAGAAGAATATCAAATGAACAATGTTTAGAAAATATACAACTTTGACTTCTTTTGTGAGCCCTGATACATTACTTGGGGAATCAAGTGGTTTGTTTATTAAACTCAAGGCCAGTATGCTATTTTGTTTTGTGCTTACTTGAGTTTGAGATACTTGATGATAAAATCTGGAATTTTAAAAACTTTGAATTTTACATTCACCCTTAATTGTACCAGTTGAGGCAAGCGTAGTCAAACATGGCCCAGTCAGTTCTGAGTCTGCTTTCACTTTTCCTTGAGTTTATTCTTTTTGCCTGATGGCAATATATCAGGCAAACTTGGATCCTAGTGTCAGCTGCTTGAACTTATTGTTTAGATTATATACAGTTTCAAATTGTACGAAACTATTTGTAGTGAGAAGTGAGCACTTGTTTATGATGATAAAAATATTTTCATTTCCTACATTTTTTATTCATTTTGTGTACTAGAAACTAGTATAGCTCAGAATATTCCTGTGCAGTTTTTCAAAGTGGTAACGAAACACTATTTTACTCTCTGTGTATGTTTGGGACTCTACTACATTGAAGAGGAGCTGTTTCTGATTTACACATGGAAGAAGAGGAGAAGGACCAAACCTCTTGTTTCTTAGAAAAAAATACCTAAACCACATCCTTGTTCCTCTCTCTGTTTAAAACGTGGCTTACATCATTAAGATCGAGGTTTTTTTTTTTCCCCTGTCCTTTTGCTAACATTTTTTAAGATGTATTTTACTTGCCTTTTCCCTCCTTTTTGTGGAGCCTCTCCTGGAACCTGCTTTAGGGGGTTGTATTTTAAATGTTTTTGAAGACCTCTCCTGCTTTCCACAGTGGTCTGGCCCAAATAGAAATGTGAAAAGTTCCCATTACTGAGCTGTAAAAGAATACTGTAAATGGGTTATGCAGAGAAAACCATTTAGATAAAAATGCAATTTTCCCTTTCACACACACTGCTAAGAATTAATAGCACATTCTTTCTAAATGGGTACTTCTGTATTATATTTTCACCTTAATGAAATTCTTTCCAAAACAGGAGTGTTTCATTTAAAATTTTAGAGCATAATTGATCTGTCTTTAATCCTCAGTGCTTTCCCCCCGCTTCAGTTAAGTCTCTCTGAAAAGACTATTGTAGACTATCTTGGATCTTTCTGGAAAATACCTGGCAGGTTCACAGGTGCATTTCAGACAGTATCACAATTTGACTCTTCCTTCATTCTTCAGGATGCGAGTTACGGGGCATTTCTTACCTGCATCTTGATTTGCGCTTTTTGATCAAATGGTGCGTGTGCCAGTTGTGCTCTTGCTGGCTGTTACGCAGCCTGTGGCCATGAAGCAGTGACGACACTAATGCGTTGCTTACCAAGTCATTTTTGCAAGAAGTACTACAAAAGAGAGGACTGCCCAAACCAAAGGTTGGATTCTGTTTGGTGGCCTCTGTTCTGGGAAATGCTCTGTCGCTTTAGTATACCTAAAGCAGAGATGGTGTGCTGGAGTGCATTGTTACCTGACAACAGAACTTAATGTTCTGCAAAACCACAGTATTTTCTGTGCATGCGTGACTTTAATACACGCCTTCTCTCTGGAGAGTAAGTAACTGCCTAATGAGACGAACAAAAAGAGGGGTGTTCAGTGGCGGCGGGGCAGCGGGCGCGGGCGAGCTGGCGGCCGCTTGTGAGCCGCCCCGCTGGCGGTGGGACAGCCACGGCCGGGGCTGCAGGTCCGTGCGGGAACTGGTCTCAGCGGGGTGCAGAGGCTGGAGACTTTACGCAGTGTGGAGGTGTACACACACAGCTAATTTTGGGTGACAGTAATTTCTTTCCAGCTGCAGTGTTAGTATTTCCATGCTGTTTTCTTTTTAGAGCAATTGTATCAGGAAGAGGTCCCAATGTATTGCTGTCACTGACTCTGGCTTCATGCAGTCGTGGGTCATTAGCTTGCACGTGTGAAAGCCACAGTATTTTTTCTTCTTTCTGACAGCTTTTCCTTGGATTAGAAGGAACAGTGCTCTGATATGAGTGAGTAATGGTGATTCTTCCATTGATACAGGTTCGTAAGACAAGCAAGTGTATTTGGTTATAGCAGTCTTTCTAGCAAGTATGCAGTAATGTCATAAACAGCCAGTCTCGAGCAATAGAAAATCAAGCATATGTTAATGCTTTTTAACTGTTTCCTTTTTAATAAAAGGGTTTTGATATAATGGTGAGAACAAAACTCTATTATAGGAAAAGGGCTAATAGATGCTTGCTTCAAGCAGCTTTTCACTGCTGAATTGCGGTGGGGAAAATGCTTTTATTAGGTAAACTGTTTGGTGTTCTCATGGGATTAGGAAAATGCTTCCCAGGTATAAACAATACTTGTAATGATGAAGACATGGATAGGAGTTGATACACCTTAAGCCTCCATGTTCAAAATAAAAATGTACTTTGGCAGTAACACCGAGTAGCCATTTCCATAGTTTTTGTGACAAACTACTCTTCAAGGGACTTTTTCATTGGGATATCCTCCAAAATGTGAAATACGGGAAAAACAAGGAAACGCCTTATTTTGTCAAAGTGGTTCTGATACTTGTAAAACCACAGTAGAGCTCTTGTCCATAATACTGCTTGAAAATGCATTTTTGGACACCTTAGTTGAAACCAAATTCTAGCTGGACTATTGCAGGCATCCCGTATTGAGGTTTTAATGGCTGTTTTTTTCCCCCAGGTTTTGCTTCCCTGCTTGTGTTTAGAGGGTCTGCTCCTGGGTAACTGCAGTCAGTGAAAATACTGCTGTTTACTTAAATGTTATGTGAACACAATCAAAGAAGGAAACAATGTTTGTGTAAGTCCAAATTTGTTAGTTTGTTTCAAAAGGGCAGGAACTACAAAGTAAACACTCTTGAAAATTATCTTAAGCATTTGTCACCTGGGTGAGTCTAGTGTCCAAATAGTTAGAATATGCCCAGTCACCACTCTGTGCATTTCACAGACAGAAGAATAGAACAGAAATAGAATAGAAAAGAATAGACAAGATTCAGTTTCGGTGCAGAGGCAGCTAGTGTTTTGACAAACTTTGGAACTTTTTTCTCTTTGGGTGGACAGCAGTGCTTTATTCAGAACCATGTGTCTTTTTCGAAGGTGATAGGAAGGAAACTTTCCTATGCTGCAGGGGCAAAGGAAGCCCTCACTCCATCTCCTAGCAGTCTTGTATTCATTGAAATTTGTTCTTTGCTACCTGAAGAAGGTTGTAATATCGTGGGTTTGTCTTTGGTTACTGTTTCGTGCATAGTATTTGCACGGAGACAACCTGCTTTGGTAGATTCATCCTTCCCCCCACTGATTTGCGAATTGCTGGGCAATGGATCACAAAATTCTTCAGTTCATTACTCAAAATGTATTCTCAAGCTTCCTCAGCAAATATTTATCAGTCCGTACACTCCAAACTGGAAGCATTTGCAACTTTCAATTTGTGTTGGTACGTTACCGAAGTGACTTAGCATTGTTTTGTTTCCTTTCTGACTCTTTCTCCTAACTAACACTGAGCTTAATACAAATTCTGTTTTTGAAAGTGGTATTTATAGTCAGTGAGTCTTTGACTACTTATAGTAGTCTTCCAATAGTCTTCCAATCAAAGAAAAGAAAAATACTATACTCCTTATTATATGGGTTACATAATAGCTATTTATTCAGTCACAAAATTTCCCTTTTGTGATTCACTTTTTGTGAGTCACAGTAGTTAGGTGAAGATTTTAAATCATGACTTTTACAGCCAAATATGCAATTCCCTGGAAGCAGTGTTGAAAATTTAAATATTTCAGTGTAGTTATTTGTAACTTGGAAGTTTCGTATTAATGGAACATTGGTTCTTAAGTTTTTGTGTAAAATTAAATGTAAAAAACCCACAGAAATGATTGCTCAAGGTAACTCTTGAGAACAAATATTTCTGAATAGTTAGTCTGTTTTCTCATTTGTGTTACTTGAAAATGCGTAGTGTTCCACTGAGCACTATTTTTTATTATTACACAGAAGTGCTCTGGAATCCTGATGAATTCTGAGGCCCTATTTTGCTTCAGGGCAAAACCACATGCAAATGCAGAGGTCTTGATTATCTGCCATGCAGTAAACATCACTGTGCAGAACTACGTCTCCCCCTGCTCTTGAGGTAGAAAAAAATTATTGTTAAACCTGACTGTCTAGGTCTTGTGCAGCCATTTTATTATTAGGAAGTTGGTGTCTTTGAAGGAAAAAGAAATGGAACTAACCAAGCTACAGGCTGCTGTCAGACTTCTCTGTTGCCGATTTTGGTGCACTAGGACAACAGTGCCTGTTATTAGAAGTGTTTGCTACCTTTTTGTGAATGGTTAACCATTCAAAGAATGCTGCTTGATCCTACTGTAGGTGTGAATTTCTTATTTGTCACTTTTTTTTTTTTTTGCTGTTAGTGCTAATTGTACCTGGCAAGCACAGTGCATACTAAGTTGTGCATTTAAGCATTAGTTGTTACAGTAAAAATCTTGATGGCCATTGTTTCTATTTAAAAAAAACCTTCTCATCTTCAAAGTCACTGCTGTTACAATAATTTTCTCTTTGAACATGTCAGGATTCTGTCTTTGATTATATACTGGATTGTCTCTTGTCATTGCATAATGATTTTTTTTTGGATAGACAGACATTTTTCAGTTCATCACAGTTCTTTCACAATCCCAGTACTTCTTTAAAAAAGAGATTATGTGTTTAAGGTATTTAAGAATATAGATAGTCAAGAAAATAACATGTTTTGATTTTACATTTTCCTGGGATTTTTTAAAAATCCTGTGTGATATATAGATTCCTTTTACAATTTTAATGTACATGTTCAAAATGTCCCTTTCTTCCACTCTTCTTTTTGCTTTTGATTGCACCAGAGATGATTATTTCAATATTTTCTTCCTCATTTTCTTTTTCTGTTTTGGCAACTTACACTGCACAAAAATCTCTGTATTTCTACCACCAGTTTATTCAGCTTTAGAAAAGTTTTGGAAAATAAGAGAATGAAAAAGTGGGTTTAGAAAACTAGATAATGCTCATTCTTTACTAAATGGAAGTGGAAATGAAATTTTTCCATTTGTGTACCGCTATTCTCTGAAGCTGGGAAAGCCTTAGAAAAGTAATGTTGGAAAAGAAAATGGGGGGAGATGAGTGATTAAAAAGGCATTAACACCCATTTTTATGGTCGCTGAGAAAAAGGAAGAGAGAAAAGGGTGAAAGCTCCTGGCCAACATTTAAAAATACATGTGAAAATTAAAAACCATTTGGAAAAGTGAGTAGGCTGGTGCTGTGTTGGTAACACCATTCTCCCAGCAGCTCTGATGTTCAGCATCACTGCTCTCTGCTGTCCGCTGGGCTGGAGCTGGCTGTGTGGGAGTGGTGGAGGCATGGCTCCAGCTACGCCGCTCCAGTGACTTAGAGGTTGGTTGGTTTGTTTGCGTGCATGCTTTCAAAGTGTCTGTCTGGCCTCGGGGCCAAGCAGTCTGCTGCTGGACCCTGCCTGCTCTGCTCTCTATGGAGGGCTAGTTCAAACCATGGCAAGCACTTGCTGACGCTGCTGCCACCAGAAGCCGTTTTCTGATTTATGTGGAGTGTGCTGGTGGTCTGTCGCATTTGTTTCCTGGGGACACCAGTTTACCTCACTGCTGCGACTGGTGCTTCTGGGCACCTTGCAGGTCTCCGGGCAAGGAGCAGGGTGAGCGGGTGCTGGGAGCCGAGCTCCGAGCTCCCACTTTGGAAGGGGAAGGGGTCGGTGTGCAGAGATGTGCTGCTTGCTGGCTGTCGGGCCTGAAGCCTTAAGCTGTGGTGCTCTGCTTGGTGTGATGGTCACATTAAAATCAAAGGGCAGGGGCCTTCTGAAAGGGATGGCTCTCTGAAAGGATCTCCCAAGCCTCCCAGAACAAAGCGAAAGCACACGGGCAAGAGATGGGGTCCCACGTTTCAACCTTGTATGGACAAAATCATTTTGGTCTGTGTGTATGCGAAAGCTCTTCCATCACTGAGTGATGATGGCACCAGAGTAGTGGGAGACCTGGATGACAATGGGGGTAGCAGAGCTGCATCGAGCACTGAACGGCTTCCTCCCTTGGAAAGTGGTGCTTCTGTAAAAATGTCGGCAGACCTGCAGCCCAGGCAGAGCCTGCAGGCCCATATCTGGCGGTCAGTATGTGCGCGTGCACTTACAGTAGGGTATTGTAAAAATGCATTACTTATTGCGTGTATTGCTTCAGAGGGTTAAATACAACTAAATCAAAAGATAACCTCTCAGTTAAGGTTTGCCTGTTTGATTTCATTTGATAGAATTCTTTGCTGTAGAGCTTGTAAATCCTAGCTGTGTTTTTGAACAGGCGCTTTGTTCCCTTGTGTTTTGTAAGGAAAGAGCTAAAAAGGACTCACTGTATCTTTAAACGTGTGGATCCTCAAAACCTTCCTAGGAAGAAGAAGGGGGAAGGGACCCTTTCAGGATTAATTAAACAGAGATGTCTTGCCAGTAGACTTCAGGGTTTTACTGATAAATGCCAGCCCCTCACCCATGTCTGGTGGTGGCTGTTATTATTTAATCACGGCTATTAAAAGAAATCTGAGAAATCTTTCCTTTCTCCTCCTCCTGTCTTCCATTTATCTGTCCTCCCAACCTGTTTGTTTGTGTATGGTTAAGTTTTCTGTGCCAGTGAGAAGCAGAGTGGAAATGTCAGGGGTCAGGCTGCAGGCAGGCAGGGGAGCAGTCAGCCTGGCTTCAGCTGCAGTCTTTGACTTTCTGAGAAATCTGAGATATGTTCCAGGCAAGATTAACTCTTTCCAGCACAGCTGCCTTGCTGCTTAAGATGGCCTGAATATTATGAGTGAAGATGGGTACATTAAGAAATTGGGTTCAGTCTCTGTCATGCATATATCCTTGTAGTCTAATTGGTGATGGATGCTATTGCTTTCATTTCATTCACCCTCTTATCTAAGACGAGCAGGCCTAAAATTTCATCTGTCTTGGCTGGTGTGCGTCTGGAAGATGAGGCTGCATGGATGCAAACCTCTGAGAAGGAAGGAGGATAGAATCATTTATTGCAATGCTTTTATAGATACCTGTTTCTCAGCACATTTTCCAGGAAACAAAGCATTCATCCTCGAAGGGCGCGATGCTTCTGTTTGAAGACACATTTTTGAGCAGAGGCATAACTCAGAGCTTGCCACTCAGAAGATGTCTAAAAAAGAGTCTAAATGCTCTTGCCTTCAGAATAACCAGTTCTGATGTTGGGCCAGTTAACCTAGTATCTCACATGCTTTAAGATACACGTTGTGCAGCATGTTAAACGTGCAACAGCCCTGGCTGATGGCGAAGTGACAGCTGGCGTTTGATGAGAGTTTTGGTTGTGTGACTCACGCGGCACTACCTGCCTCTCAACCTGCCCATGCAAATGAAATGCGTGAGTCAGTTGTGGGGTGGAGATTTTTTGTTTGTTTGTTGCCTTTTCTGCATTTGTATTACAGCAGTGAACTGAGGTGCTTAAAATCTCACCTGGTTTGACAGAGCAACAAAGTGCAAACAATGCCCTCCCTACTTGAAACAGTTGCAGATAAAGACTAGCGGTAGTCCTTATGCTGTTGCATAGTAGCTTCTTCATATTTGGCTTTATTTCTGTAGCAATGTGTTTCTTTGGAACTTGCATGTATTGAACTAATGGGCCTTTATACAGGGTGCAGGATGTGCAGGAGAGCGTGAAGGGACTGTCAACCCCGATGAGTGTTGGAGTTACGTTTGTGAACAAACTCCTTTCACAAAGCGGTCTTGGTCTAGCTGCTTTGTTTCTGATCTTATGAAGGTGTCTGTAAGCTTTAAACTTCTTGCAGGCCATGTGCATGGGGAGGTTATTTGCTATTGTCTGATTAGCACTCACCCACAAGATGCTACATAACCACTTTTTATAGGGGTGATGAATAGTCTGCAGCAAATTTCTCTAACTTATGTGAGTAAAGTAATGTTATCATTTGTGTCTGGAAGAATGAGCCCATTTGTGCTAGCATTCGTCTTTGAATGGGTCCCTACCATGCCTAGAGCTTATCGGGCTGCGGGGATGTATCTGTCGTCTCTTTCTCCACTTGTGCTGTGCCTCCACAAGTCCACAGCTCAGCAATGGGTGAAATAGCTGCTGCTTTCTCTACGTGTACTTATACAGGAGCATTCTGTGCTCATGTCACTTCATGCTATTTGCATACTGTATTTGCTTTAAACTTATCTTCCTCCACCACTCCTCTGTTAACTTAGTTAATGTAAAGTAGTGCTGCTTGGCTGAGCCCTGCGGAAAGAGCTTTACTGAGTCTGTAGATTTTTCTTCTGGAGGGTGCGTGATCAAGGGAAATGCTGCAACCCTCCCTTCTAGTGGGGTGGTCTGTGCTTCTGTAATAAATGTTGTAAAAGAAAGAGCTGAATGGCTAGTATTATTCCTAGATGTCAGGATATCCGGTAGTCTCTGTGATGTTAGATTCTAGATTAGCCCCTGTGAGAGGTGTTAAAATAAATTTCAGGGATCATGTGTACAAATCTTTGCTTAAATTGAACAATTCTACATCTTACTGCCCTACTTGATAAGCTATTGTAAAAGTGTGTCATCTGGATACCAGCTTCCATGTTTGTGCTGAATGTTTGTAGGCATGGCCAAGGTAAGACCGAGATTGATCCAAATCTAAACCCAGATTAATAGCAGTTTTAAGAAATAGCTGGAGTTGCATATGGGACAGAAATGAACTGTAATTTCTCATCTGCTGCTCCTATAGGGACTCCCCCTCACAGTGAGACATGCAGAAACACCTTGCGCTTTGATGTATCAGCACTTCTGTCGTTTGGTGCTGCTCAGTCCTGTACCCTCTCCCTGCTGTTCCTGCAGGTTTACCAAGTGGAGGTTGGCGCTTCTGGGGTTCTTGTCCCTGACTGCTGTAAAGCAGAGCCTACACAACTGCTAGCATAAAGTGGAAAGTTAATTGTCTCTTATTTTTTCATTTTCCAGTGATACTGAAATTGTTGTGTGTCATAAATCACATGAGCATATGACTAGAAAGTAAACAGGGGCCCATGCTTTTAACTTTAGGGTTGAAGATAAGACTATCTGTATCATGTTGTACTGGCCCATTTTGTTGATTTACTGGCCTTTGAAAATTTTTAGTTGAAGCAATGAAAGTCTGTCTATCCATGACTTGGTTCCTTTTTTTAACTAATTTTTAGTTGAGTTAATTTTTGGTTGAAGCAGTGAAAGTCTGTCTATCCGTGACTTTGTTCCTTGAACAGCTGTTTGCTCCTGATTCGTTGCTATTCTGAGAATTTCATGAAGACTCTCCACAGTGATGTGACAATTGGAAGAAAAAGATGAGCTCATGTTTTTCTCGTACTGATTGTGGCACTTATAGGCTTACCAAAGAAAGCCAGGTTTCATTGTGTTGTGTTTTTTAAGGTAAATTTCCCTTGCAGCCATTCCTCCTTCACATGGTTGCGTATTTCTTCTGTCTGATGATTTTTTGTTTTGTTTTGTTTTCCTCCAGATAGATTTAATTTTAAAACATGCTGTTCAAACAAACCCTAGTCTCCACCAGGCTTATGACCTCGAACTGAATCAACATACCTTTCTGCCGCTTTATGGAATATTTCTGAATGCACCACATCCATTATTTGGCAACAACATTTCCATCTCATTTTGCAGCCAAAATCAAATTTTGGGTATACCAGAATCTGAGGTTTTTCTATTGCAGAAAATACCTAGCAAGCACTTACCAGAAAGTGCATCTTGTGTTGACAGCATCAGGGTATCCATCAGATTTCCAAACATTTAAATGTTTTCCAGCAGAGATTTTGACCCTTGTTGAACAAACTCAGGTTTTTAGACAAGTCTGCTTTTTTTAAGTTACTTTTCTTAGACTCTTTAGAAATTGTCCACAAATTTCTAGGAATTTGCAAATCGCATTTGAAAACCGTTGATTTTGGAATGGTACATCTGTCCCTTCTATGTTCATTGGCACAGGGTGTGCTGGGGAGTGTCCATCTCTGATGTGTATTTCTGCAGATTCTTAGGGTGAGACCCAGGCTTTATTCTTAGGTCTCTGGACTTGTTTTTTTCTTACTGTCAGTGGTGAAATTGCTTGAACTTCATTTGATTTTAGGGAAGCTGTTTCCTAAGGTCTCCTCTTATAAGCCACTACTTCTGAGACCAACAAACTGCAGTTGGAGGTATCCTAAAGAGGAATGAGATGTATTTTGAGGTAATATTGTAAATAAATGGGATAAAATAGCTAAAGATCCTGGATACTGTTTCTTGTAGCTTACTGTAAGCCTTTGGTAAACTACAGTTGTATTTTCACAAATATCCTTGAGCTCGTGTGGTTTAACTCAGAGCGTTAATGTACATTATCACCATTTCTTGGTGTGCAAGAGCCTCAGATGTGTGAGGCCCCTGGGAACGATTGACTTTGCCTGTGGCAGTTTTGTATTATGGTCTCTCGTAATTGTGAATTATAGATATGGCAGAGGCACTTCCAGGAGCTGCAGGCAGAACTGGGAGAAGATGGGAAGAACTGAAGGATGAACTTCTTGTAGCAGCTGGAGTACTCTGGATGCCCCCGCCCTGGCAGCCAAGCTGGATGCAGATCTGGCTTTGGGATATGAGGATGTTGCTCCTGTCGATTTGTTTGGGAACAAAGTGACTACACACATAAAAGGCTTCATCCAACTGTATCCAAGCCTTCTCCTCACAAGAGATTGATAATATTTCAGAGACAATTTTTTTTAATTTTTTTTTCTCACTAGGCTAACAAGTACTCATTTAATTTGCATCCTGAAACTAAGCGACCACAAACAAAGTTCTTTGAAGGGAATCTTCTTCTTTCATTTTGTTTTCACTTCATTTAAGGAAAATAGAGATTTCCATGTATAATTTGCAGGGCTTAAATATCCTACTTAGTGTTGTCATTTCTATTTTTTTCCCAGCAATTATGTAGAAGCACAAATCTGATGAGAGAAAGCTGAGATTTACGTGTTTCTTCCTCTGTTTCATTCTGTGCATAATCACCATCTATTCATTGCCTTTACAAACTGCATTAATACACCCACTTTCCTTGCTTGTGTGAGTGGGCATTTTAATGCTATTTTTGGAGGCCTGTTCTGTGTATTGAAACTCAGGTTGGGCTGAAGGTAATATTAGTAGTTTTGACCTGTGTGACCTCAAGAAGAAATGAGCTGCAACAAAACTTACTAAAACCATATGACTGGTTATAGAATGAGTTGACTGTTAAAGTAAATATTGCTCTTTCAGTTACCATCCTCTGGCTAAGATTCAAGTTAGTGGTGATGGTATAGCCATCAGAATGAAGCTCAGAGCAAACTCAGAGTCATTTTTTGTTATTTAACATGCATTTAAAGGTTCCATCATAATGGGGAGAAAACAACTCGCAGGTCGATAAAACCTGATTTCAGGCCATAGGCTGGGTCACCACCTGATGACAGTTGAGAGCTTTTCTGTGACCGGCAGCGAGCTCCCAGGAGCATTGGCTGGTGGTGGGCAGTTGTGCTGTGCCTCCTGGAGAGGGCAGGTCTGGGAGGTAATTCAGTACATGGAAATTGCAGGCATTAGTCACCATTAATCGGCTTAGTTCCTTGTTAAATGTCAAGGTGGCAATTTAATGCAGAACATTTAAGTAGAGTTTATTTCAGTTTTGACCTGTCCTAAAATAATACTGAACAATGTCCAGGAACTGTGTTTAGGTAAATGAGTGCTTATTTAATAATTCCGTATAACTTATGTGCAGGCAGAAAATTCCACTTTTAATTTTATGCAAAACCTTTTATTTGCTCGTGCATTCTGGCTGTCAGGAGATGGATTTCACATGGTCTGGAGTTTTGCATAAAGCTGCCATGTGATAGTTTGCGTGCATATGAAATAAATTTGAAAGTACTGGATGCAAAAAACAGCATTTCCTTACTCGTCATGGGTGTGTGGGTCCTTATCCTTGGTGAAAATAGGCTCAAAGCATTTAGTTAGTGCAAGTGAGTGATGTACGCCAACAGTAGAGAAAACATGGGATCAGTCAGCCAATATTCACTCCTACTGCAGAGTTCTCCTTTTCGTGTTGCGTGCTGAATAGAGAGGCAGAGACATGGCTGAAAAAGCTGCAGTCCTTTGGAGTGAAGATTAGGAGAAGCTCTTTGTAACCTTTTTTCCTAATACTAGGTCTGAATGTAAATTTAGTGGATGGGGTCGGGGTGTGTGTGTGTAGGGGGGGAATTTAAGCCATTAACTCCTTTCTGAGATGAACGAATGCTAGGTTTGATTGCCTTTTCTGACACCTGCCACTGAGAAGCATGTACAGATTTCTGTTTTGTTGCTGAAACCGTTTGATCCTTGTGCTGGGTGTGGAGCTGTGTCCCTGAGAGTCGCTGGGCAACAGGGAACTTTACATGAAAAATTGCTTGCCAAAAGTGGTTGAGAATGCACTGGTACCTGTCAGCTATTTGCCTGGATCAGCTTTAGGGCTCATAAATGTCTCTTGAATGGCAATCTTTCTTGACTGGCAAGTATTTTATTGGTTTAGAGAACAGAATCTGCTTTCTTACAGATGCGGTGTTTGCCGAGTATTTTATGCGTAACTCCTCAAAACGAGTCATGAATAAAGTCTCTACTGGCATTGTGAACTAGAGGGTAAGGACAGGGTGACTTTCTGTTTTGTCATCAGCTGAGGCCCCAGAAAATAATTCAGAGCTCCCGGAGGGTTCACTGGCCTCCAAACGGTAGTGTGTAAATGTCAGGAGAGTTGAATCAGCTGTGATGGGACGTGGTAATTTCTAGACTTCCACTTGTTTTCTCTTGGAACTGCCCCCCAAAAATTTGACTCTTGGTGGCAGTTGGTTTGGTTTGCTTTGTTTATCCATCTTTCCTCACTTGGGCAGGGACGTAGCTTCTCATACTATGCAGAGCTGAGGAGAGCGTGGTATTGGTGGCGGCACTGGGGAGATCAACCAGTTGTTCAGAAGCCGTATGGTTGGATTAATTTAGGCCACAGGTGAAAGTTTGGCTGTCACAGCTCAGCTTTCACTCGCCGTTACATGTCAGCCGTGATTTGTCTGCTCTGGGGAAGGCAGGACTAGGCTAGCAGAAAGCAATGCTGCAGCACCGTAGCTCGTGATGGGATCTGGTTTGCAAGAATGGTCTTCTATTATGTGAGAGCTAAAATCTCCTGCATCAGCCTCTTCATAATGGGGGCAGTCAGAACTTCCCAGTGTGGTTTGCGTGTTTTGCAGTTAAGCTAGCATGAACATTAACGTGTTAAACTGAGAAGAGGAACTGGTGGTAGCCAAAGAGAGGAAGGATATGAGTTAAAAACAGTCCAATATACACTTCTCCCTTATTCCCACCCATGGCCATCTAACAGGGAACAGGAGCTGGTACTATCCTGAGGTATACAATGATTTTTCTCCAGAACTTCTGGCTTCCCCACTCTGACACAGGGCTTATGTTTCTTTTCAGAGAGCCATATAGTTGGAAAGAACTAATTTAATAATAGCTTCCAGAGAAATAAATAGATGTAGACTGTTTCATACTTTCCTGTAAAACCATGGACAGCATGTTGCTGTCCCAAATGCGGAATTCTGTTTTCCCCTTCCTCCTCTTCTCCCAGTTGGTTAGGAAGAACACATTTTTTTGAAACTGCAATGTCTTTCTCTTCATCCATACATCATTTGTTCTACATCTTCAAGGTCATACTATGTGTAAGATGACTGCCACCTTTTCCACTGATTGGGTTAGTATTTTTTCTGCTTACCATTGTTTTTACCAGTTTCTTCAGACACTGGCATGTGACTAACAATCTGAGTTTGTCTTTAAGTGATATCCATCCTTAGCTTGATACTGGAGCTTTAGGGGAGCAAACTGCAGTCTGACTGTAACACTACAGCCATCAGTGAGAGAAGTAACAACAAACCCTTAATGCAGCCGTGGATTTGGGGTGCCTCCCTGTTGTGGTATGCTCATCCTTCCATTGCTCCTGTTGAAAATACAAGCATGAAGGGAGGCTAGGGCAGAAAAAGGAACAATATGTATTCACAGCAAGCACACTGTGTCTCCTGTTATCTAAATTCTGTGCAAGCAGTGAGCGCTGATACGGCTCCATGCCAGCTCTGAGACCACTTAAAGCAAAATAAACATCTTTGCAGCATGGACTGATACATGCTCCCTTTAGAGTCGCAGGCACCTCCAATTAATCATGCTGCCTGTGCAGTAAGAGACTTTGAGGATCAGAGGACATTGCCAGACTTGATGGTCTGATGGAGGGGTGGGCACTGACTCAACATTAAGGGTAAATGGGCTGTGTTCCCAGCTGAGTGAGCAGTGGCAGCCACTCCTTGCCTTTCCTTTCCTTCTAGGTGAGAGATATCCTGTCTATATGCAGCAGAATCACAAGCTTTAATGAGCAAAGCTCTTGGTTCTGGTTAGCAGGAAGTATTAGTGGTGTGGGGCAGTGCTCAGTGTTGTGCACATGTTTTTGACTAAATAGCCTTCCTTCCTTTGTGAGAAAAGGCTTTTATAGTGTAGCTCAGCTGGCTAGATCTCTGCCATAAATCCGTGGGCTAACCAAGCCAAATGACTTCTTGAAATGTTAATGAATGAGATGTGACCAGTACTTTGGAGTTGGGGTATCTATGCATAGCATTCCTGATCAGCAGAGGGGAATCTCCTGCTCCCTGTTTCACCTATGCTTGCCATTATGTGTCATAGGCCTCAGCTGTGCATCTTAATAACCACGTATGCTTTTGAGTTTTCCTTTAATACTGGTGATATGGAGGAGGGTGGCACCTTTAAGCATTTTATGGGCTTTAAAAATTGCACAAATTGCACAAAATAAATGAAGGAATAAAATCAGAGTAAGAAGAAGGTTTCAGTAATGGAGCAGATAGGCTTTTCATTGAGTGCCAGGAGAGTGCTTGGTACTGTACGGAGCCCAAAGCCAAAGACAGTCTTTGCCCCAAGAGATTTAAAATTAGAAGAGACAGATCCGATCCAAAGCACAGGTGCAGGATGCCAGAGGTGAAGGGAACTGAGTGGTGCAATTTTTATGGAAACATGTTTGTGTTTATGAACAGATGCAGAATGTGTGCTTGCTTATTCTCTGAGCTCAAGAAAATACCTTTGTCCACGGTTCTGTCAGTACTACATTGGTGGGGGAGGAGACGGTTCATTTGTTTATAAACAAAAATGAAATAGCTGTGCTTAAAAATACAGTTTTAGGAGTAGATTGATCTGTGGAGGCTTGGTCCAGTGTGCAGAGAAACATGAAATATTTTCAGGCCTTATTTTTCTTGAAAACTGAAAAAGATGATTCTATAGTGTGTACAAATGCAGAGCTATGTGCCTGAACCAATATGTCAAACTGTCATGTGGGAGATTTGGTGAAAAACATCTTGTCCTAGGGGAATAATTTTAAACACTATATGTAGGTTTGCTGCCTCATAAGAGATCATTACTCAAATCTATTCCCTCTTATGGTAGCTTGGCCTCTGCTTAACGGGCTCAGAGTGAACAGAAGCCCATTACTGTATCCTTTAAAAGTGGTTATCGGGTGGTAGAGGGGAAACTGATCTCTGATCAGAGAATACAGCATTTTTGGCCAAATCATCTGATTTAGCCTTAACAAGATCAGTAGCAATCCAGGAGCTTTACGCCTGGCTGGTCATTGAGGGCGGGCTGCTGCGGCCGGGCCCACGCTGTGCTGGGCGGATGGGACTCTGGGGCAGCACCGAGCCGTGGCTGAGGCTTTGTCAGAGCCTGTGAAGAAGTGTAAGGGATAAGCCCTAAGGCAAGTGGCCATTCCAGGGATCTTCACCTCCTGTTTGTCACTTTAATTTCGCAGTAACACTGAAATGTAGAGTGGAACCCATTCCAAACCAGACCTTTACCAGACTGTAATTGCACACTCTCGCTCCCTGCTTGTCAATGTCTCTTCTTTCTTTTGTTGTTGTTGGCTTTGGCAAAAATTAGAGAAATGACATGAGCAGCACCTGAAAAGTAGCATAAACTCGTGTTGCCTTTGTGTGGCATCGGCAGTTGTGTTGGCTACATGCTATACCTTCCTCAATTAATCTCATCTCTCATGAGATGATGCATGTAACGTATTCTAGCATTGCAAGTGAACCTGTTTTTAGTGGGATTACCGTACCTAAAACTCAGGATATATCTGAGTTTGTGTAGTGTTTGGTGGGGTTGTCACAGTTAAGAGAATGTGTTTATTTTTAAAAAATGCTTATGAAGATGCTACATTATGGAAGGGGCCTTAAGAGCAGCTTAATGTGGGCTAAAGAAAAGAGGGACTGAGAAGGAAGCTGGAAGGAATGAAAGTATGTATATGTGGTGTCTTCAAGAGCGAGGAGAGTGTCAGGATCTAATCTCACTAAAGAGAAATGTGTTATTCTTGGGCTGATATGAAAAACTAGTCTGCAGTATTTGCGTTGAATTTTCTGGTCAAAAAGAAGTCCTTGTCTTCACCCTGTATCTTAACTGAGGACTAGCAATGCATGTGACAGCAGCAAGGCTCCTTGTCTGCACTTGGGCTCTGTCGTGTGTTAGTTACCATGCCTTCATTAATACTGTGTAAACAAACAAACTGCAACCTTTTATTTTCTGAATGCATGCATGCCTTTGCAAAATGGAGCAGAACGAAAGAGCAGCTTCCTAAATGTGTAAGGTCATAGCAAGAGGATAGAGGGGCATGGGAGAAAGGCTGGGTGAGAGTCTTTTTACTGTGCTATGTTTTGCTGTTTGTTTGTTTTTTTGGGACCTAGAGATTGAAATCTGTTCGTGTGGGTAAAGCCTGTTCAAAAGCTTAATGTATAGCTTTTGCCCAAAAGCAAACTTTAATATTAAAAATAAGAGCTTTTTAAGTAACTTGGGAATGTGAAAATGTCTGTGCATGCATATGCCTCTGTAAAGAAAAGTGTGGTATTTTTGTCCTAACTGGTTGATACAATTCTTATGCTTAATTTTGTGTGTTGTTCTAACTGGTGAATGCTACAAAACTATTCAGAGAATACTCTGAGATATTTACCCAGAACCTACAGTTTGAACTGCAGTAAACAAGTTTGCTAGAATATTGGCAGAACACAATCATATAAGGTGTGTGAAAATGACCGGACTAAATTCACTTCAGTGTTGAAATGAATGTTTGCAAATATTTTTTGCCATAGTCACCCAACTCTTCCAGATGTTGTGGCTGGCTCTTGGAAATGCCTGTGCACAAGCTGAGCTAATAATGTTAATCAAACCTCATGTTAACTTCCAGGGCATTCAGTGATTATTGCAGAAATTTTCTCTGCTGTGAGCAATTTTGCACAGTTGGCTGGGATACATAGTTGTGGTTTTCTTTTTTCTCGTTTTTATCTTCCTCTGAAGTACAGAGTATGGGTTGTTGCTATGCACAGGATAATGGGTAGGATGGAGTATTATAGTCAAGATAAAAGGAAGAAATAGTTTCCAGTGCTAGAAATTTAAGCTTGATACTTGCAGTGACTGGCTAGGATTACCATATCTTTTCTCCATTGCTCTGTGTGACAATGAGCTGCCACGCGGAGGAAGGGCAAATGGGTGCATTGGAGAAACGTTGCAGCAGTCATGGGCAGCTTGGTTGGCTTTGCTCTGCATATGAGCATTCTCCCTGGGCTGAAGGACCTGCCCACCACCAGAACATGTAGGGAAATGCTCTGGAAGAAAACAAATGTAGACAGAGGAGTTGAAATAAGCAAGAGATGGAAAAAATAGGTATTCATGAAGGTGGGTTTAACAGCCACCATTGCAGAAAGGAATCATGCAGGCTGCCACTGCAAGGACTTGCACTAATCAGAGCTTTTTGTTGGGAGGATACAGTGATGGTTGAGCCATTTCCAGACTCCTTTTGGTCTTTGGACACTTGCTTTGATTTTCATGCCTTCCATATGAACATGTTGTGCAATGTTTTAACTTCTATCTCCACTTCAACATTTGCAAGCAAAATTAACTGTTTTCAAGTGGCACACACTGTCCTGCGAACTGGGTAGTTTTACTAGCATCTGTCCCAGCTTCTGTCATGTCATATCCTTCAGTTTGGAGAGGAAGTCTCCACCCAGATCATCTCTAGGTCTTCAGTATTGAGGATGGCTCTTACTACGAGGGTATTGCTTGTACTAATAACACTTCCAGCTTTCTTGTGGTAGTTGCTAATACAGGCAGTTGTGCAAATTATGTTTAAACATAATTTGTGTAAAAATTCCTTGCTTTCAATTAGGTGTACTTCATGACTGACAGTGATTTATCTGAAACTTGGCAACTGCGAGGCAATGAAGTGATGACACCATCTTGCATTATCTGACTAATTTTAACCCGCTGAGTCCCATCAGCCTCTACTAACAATACCCCTCAGGACTGTGTGCACTGCATAAAGCAGGTGCTGTTACATTGTTGGTTTGAATGAGGCAGAGAAACAGTGAGGAAGGCTGGTGAAACAGATCTGCTGGGAGAATACTACTGTTTTGGACAAGCATCAAGCAGTATCTTGTGCTTAAGAACATGATTCTCATCAAGTGGATCAGAGCAACTTTCATTTTTTAATACAAAAGATTTCTTCAGAAAAGCATCATAGCTTTGCCAAGACAGAAATATTTGAAAAAATTAAATTGCACTGAATGTTTCCCACCAGACTGGCTTCGAGAAAACTTGTGCCAATGCAAGCCTTACTGCAAGCCCTCATTCTCTTCCTTTTTGTTTTTGATTTGAATGCATCATTTGCTGCACTCTTAATAAGAGACCAAGACAACTTGAGCCCTACAAAATGGTATTGAGTTAGGTATCATGTGGACAGTGGCAATCAGTGCTAACTTTACAAGTTTAGGATTGGGTCCTGCTCACCTCATACGTGGGTTTTCCTCAAAGGCCAGTGAATTCTGTTCATCACTGTGGGACAGATTTTGCATTGATTCCTTTATCAGTAGTTTGCTCATGAATTTTATCCACAGCAAATATTTTAAATGTAATTTACTGATTTACAAGTATATAAGCCTATAATTTTTATTCTTTAGGTGTTTCTGGTATAAGAACTTCCTCACTTAATTACTGGCTGAGGACCTGATGCTCTCTGGGTGTTGTTGGTGTCTGAGTGACGGATACAGACATTGCTGCCCATGCCAGCAAAGCACAGCGAAGCTCCAGACCCGATCCCAACAGAGTGCCTGGACACACGCAGCCCAGTGCTGGTCTTGGCCTGGGAATGTGCTTTCTCTGCCACTTCTGTTGGTGTCCCTGGGTTCCCAGCTGAAAGGCTGGTCTCTTGAAATCCTACAGTAAATGCTCCTTGATAAAACACCACCAGATATCCTTGGGCCTCTTGTGACAGCAGTTCACGAGTAGCACTCTTTCCTCTTTTTCTGCAGCAGAGGAAGAAAGCTGCTGTCACAAAGACTAATCTCAAGGCGCTGGCTTTTCCTGTGCTGAGACCAGCATGTCCTGTACATTCAGGGAGACCTAAGAATAAAAAAAATACTGGGTACTGTGCATTGCAAGGGACCTGAACAAATACAAATGAGAAAAACATTTCTCTTTCTCAATTCGCTGCAATATATTTATTCAGTGTTTTTTTTGTTTTTGTTTTTTTTTGCTCTGTGATTTCCCTGAAGTGACATCATAATCACGGCTTGGGATTCACTCATCTCCACTAATGCTTTAATATGTTAATAATGTATCGGTGGAGTAGCCCGTGTTGTGTTGTGCCTTGCCCTGCACGGAGCCGATGTGCCTGCAGGACACTGCAAGTGCACCAGCTCCACAGTACGGATGTGTCAGTGGTGTGTGAAGGGCTGAGGTTGAAATACCCCCCCCAGGGAGGCAGAAATGCTTGTTATTCTTCAGAGAGGCAGCAGCAGACTGTGCAGGGAAGGGAGGAAGTCTGGGGTGTGAGGGGGCTGTGAGTAGCAGGAAAGAAGAGTAAAAGTTATGAGTGTTGAGCAAAGGACATGCTAAGGCAGTCTTTGAAATTGTGCATTGGCTCATGCTTCAGGTCTGCTAATTGGTGCTGTGTATTTACCAAACTGACTAAAACGTCCAAAGCCAGCTATAGGAGCTATAATCCATTCTGGAATTTAGAAAACATATTTGACCTGCTGGTTTTCATGACAGCAGTAAGTGAGGATGTCTACAGAAATCTGAACCCAAAATGCCGCTGCGCTAGGCTGAGGTGTGTAACATAGCTTTAAAATTCATTTCTCTGTCTGGTGTTATGATACTGTTTTGAATAAGAACATCTCTGACTTCCTATAATAAGTATTTAAAGCGTTTTCCAGTTTAAAGCAGGGACTTCCAGGCTAGTTTAAGGTTATTTTTTAAGGATTAATGTAATATCACTATGATTGAGTAACAGAGCTGTTCGGTTCCTGTTCAGTATCTGGTGTAGTGGCTGGTTAAGTGAAACAAATATGACTTGCCCCATGAAGTGCAGTAAAGCCATACTGCTTAGGTCTGTGGAACGCTGGAGGGGCAATGTGAAGAAAAGTCTTGATGAGGTTAAACATTCTCAGCCATTTTTTGGCATATTTGGCATGTTCCAACATCGTCCTCACCCATGCAAAATTCTCTGGGTCTATCAGAGAAAAATTGCAGGGGCTTGCACTTGCTCGTGCTGCTCTTACCTCTTTGTGCTCTAGGTGAGTATGAATGAAATGGTGAGAGAGAGAAAATGCATACTGCCTGTCAAGATTTTGTTTCTTGCCTTGACTCAGGCAAGACTGTTTACTGACAGGTTTTGATCCCACAAAAAGCCCTCCTTGCAGGGACTGGAGAGGGCTGTCTGTGCTGACTTGGACATCCTCCCCGGGCAGCAGTGGTAGTGTTCCTGGGGGATGTGTTATCTCAGAGGATTTTCTTTTGTTATCAGGCTGGCTTGTCCTGGAGGGAGGAGAGCGGTGAGTGGCCTTGCTCTGTGCCACCGGGCTGGCCAGCAGGAGCCATGGCAGCTGTGAGCCGCTGCATTTCTGCCTAAGAAAGTCTTTGAGAAGGACCCTGTGGAAGGGTTGTTAAGGAAATGTGAGGATTTACAAGGCGAGGGCTGAAGTTTTTTTTGTTTGTTTGTTTATTTTTTATTTTGTGCTTTGTGATTTGACTAAGAGCAGTGGAGGAGAACTAAAGAATCGATCAATTTCAGCAAGGAAGAAGGTGATGAAGGAAAGCTATCCCTGGCTGTAGTGGGTAAGGGGAGAGGGAAGGTGCACTGAGGCAAATTTTGAAGATGACAAAAACATTTTTGCAACAGAGAAGATTACTGAAAGTATAAAGAGTGAAAGCAAGGAAAATTAATGGGGTGACAGTGAGAGCAAGTCAAGAGTGCATGGTTATATACTTTGTAAGCAACATTTTAGCTACTTTTCATGTTAACTGTAAAATCTAGAGGAAAAGGGCCCCGGACATCATTAAGGATGTTTCAGTTAAACCCTTCATTTTCTGTGGTTAATGGAAACTAACAGTGGCTGAAAATCATACAAAAATGTCAAAATGAATAAATTATAAGAAAAATGTTATTGTGGTATTCCATTAAAACAGGTAAACAGGGAAGCCTTTACCCCTATGAGACAATGATGAGAGTGATTTGGGGGACACTGGGAGGTTCAGGGATGGTTTCCGGGTTGGAGAGGTTTTGGTATTGCTTTCAGCTAACAGAAAGGAAAGATTCCTGACTAGGCTCTAGTCCAGAACGCGCATAACTAATTGCATATAGATCCGGAACGTCCAGCCGTACTGACGGCCTTAAAACCAGTGCAAGCGGAGGTGAACGGCTCGGGTGAGGAGTTACGGGGTGGGCCGCGGCGCTGGGCCGCGCGGGTGAGGCGGGGGCGCGGGGCGGCGGGCAGGGCGGGGGCGGGACCCCGTGGCCGTGCCGGGGCCGTCCCCGCTCGCCCCAGTGGGCACTGGCGCGGGTGCACTGCACAGTTCTTATAATGCTCTCTCTGTGAACCCTTTCCAGCCCACGACCTTCCCTCGAACAAGACCTCGGCCGCGGCGCAGACTGGCAGCCACTTGCAGTGCCTCTCGGTCCACTGCACGGACGACGTGGGCGAGGCGAAGGGCCGGACTGCGGTGCCGACATGGAGGTCCCTGCACTCGGACATCTCCAACAGATTTGGGACTTTTGTGGCCGCCCTGACTTGAACAAAAGAAATTATTTTTTTTTCTCTTTTTAATTTCAGAGGGCCGCTACTGCTAGGTGGACTATTTTTCTAGGTTGGTACCTGCTTAGTGGCATATGGACTGGAAAGGGTTAATTTAAAGTAAACCTCAACTTTTTTTTAATCTTCTGCCACAGTATGTTACCAGTGTTAACCCTTCTGCAGTTAGCACACTTTTACTTAAGATTTTCCTGCTAGACCACTTTTTCTCATTATTCTGTAATCTTGGCATACATTTATAGATGAGGCCTTTTCCTTTTTCATCTCAGCGTATGTCCAAGTCACGTATGTCATAATAAGACAAAGATACTACTTCTCCTCCTCCTTCTTTTCTTCTTCATTGCTTTTTTCTTTTTTTCTTTTTTTTTTTTTTGCTTTGTTCAGTGCTTATTACAATGGTAATCCTGAAGAACAGCAGTTCAGGAATAAATGCTGGTTAAAGTGAAATTGTCATCATTATGTTACATATCGACACCCAGCTTTTGCCAGTCACATACAAACCAAACAATTAACGCTCTCTTGAACATTCAGGCAGTGATCCTACCGTTTCCTGAGAAAATTATGTTTTGTTATTAATAATGTTCAGCCTGCACCTCCCTCCCTCATTTGCTCACCATCTCTCTCTGCGAGGCGAGGACAGGGGTTTCTTTGTTTACTGTTGTGAAGCCCATATACGGAGCTCTGTCATGAACAGGCTAGTTCAGACACAGCCTGGGAAGGTGTACAGATGTGTCTCTAAATAAGTCTAACAGGAAGTTTACCTAATAGTGAATAGTCGGTATCTTCTCCACCAAACACCCATGTTGCAGTAGCATTTTCTTCCTCTGTCTCTCACTTTGAGGAGCGAGGTGCACACACTCCCGAGTGTGGCACGCAGCCTTGCACATTCCTGGTGGTGTTCCCAGAGTTGTCACTTTTTTATAACTGATGGAGAAAAAAAACAATCCCCCCAAAGCCACTGAGCTCCTTCTGCATTGCCTTTAGCCTGCAGAGCAGTGTCCCGGCCACAGGAGCATGCGCCCATTGTGGGGCTGGGGCATTGAAGTGCTCTCTGTGAGGCTGGGTCTGGGTCTACCTTCCAGCTGTTAGTGGTGTTTCCAAAGCCACTGCAAGGCTGCACCGCGGCACAGCTCCCATTTTCACCCTGACGGAAGACGCTGTTGATCAGAAGTGTGATGCAGCATCCCACGCACTTGTCTGTGGGGGCCGCCCTGGCTCCCACCATGGCTGTCGTGGTGCAGTGGCAGTGGTGGCAGCGGCTTGGTGGCAGAGGGTGGCCCAAGCAAGGGGCTGTGTGCACCAGGTCAGCGTTTCCTAATCTGCCAGGACAGGGAGACCCGAAGTTAGACCTCCCACCCTGAACTCAGTCTAGGCCCCACTTTTGCCATAGATGTGAAGAACAGTGTTATTAGATGGACACAATGAAAGGAAAACCATACTTTCCTGGTCTTGGTAGATAATACTCATTTGAGAAGAAAGCTGGAAGCAAACCAGATAAAAACACAAATGACACGATGATCTGACACTCCTGTGGTTTTACATAATGCTGTCTATTATTTGTGTATCCTCTGTTTACAGGGAGTGTGAGCAGTCCCACCCTTGCTCAGGCCAGCTTGGCTTCCTTTGCTCCCTGAAGCTTAGTAACGTCACTGGGGATTTAGGTTTTAGCTGTGAAATAAGTTGGACTCTCTAGACTTATTTATTACTTCTCATGAATTCACAAAATGTGTCCCTTCTCAAGATATGGAGTTTGAAGACTGCTTTGTATTTTTAGATGATTGTGCTGGGCCTTTATTTTGAAGTAAAGTTCTCAGTAGACATCAATGGGGAGGGAATTCTGCCTACAATGCTAATGGCACAGCATAGTCTGAAATTCTCACTCTTGATCATATGTGGCTTCAGAACAATTCACAATGTTTAGAAAGACAGGATTATTCTCTTGTTATTTGAATGTGCTCTTATTAACCGTGCATGGATTGATTTCCTGTTATGGTTCTGGTCAGTGACCTGACTTCGGAAATAACTGGGCGTTTTGGACCTTGATTTTTAATATTACTTTACTTTTTAATTGAAGCTGGAGCTGCCACTAGGATGAGGACTTTTGCCCATCCTGACGCAATTGACTGTGGATCCGCCTCATACCCACTTGGTTTGGAACAAAAAGATGTGATATTTTGTACCTTTTATGGGTGTGCATGCTACTGAAAGTTCAGAGCTTTTCACTGTACTTGCAATAAAATATCACTGTCCCTGGTAAAATATCTCCAGGTAGAATAACAATTATCAGCTGCCATTCTGGAGGATGCTTCTTCACCTGTGATTTCTTAAGTCACAGTTCCCCTAAATATGTGTTTAACTTTAAATCCTGTCTAGCAAAGCACTTAAGGATATGCTAAACTTAGTAGGATTTCTGTATCCAACGAAGCATGGGGTAAGTGCTTTGGTGGATTCGGTCCACAGTTCTAATCATTTTGTTTCAGCTTATACTTGTTCAGGCTAGGTGTGTCTTGGAGTAAACCCAACAAAACACATGCCTAGACATATGATGTTGTCTTTCAGCACTTACAGCTGGAAATTTAGGAAGAGTTCATGGTCTGATGGCATTCCTGTACCATAGCTCAGGCCTCATGGCTTGCTTCTTTGTTTTTAGTTTTTCCTGCTGCATTCAAGAGAACAGGTTTTTCAAGCTTCCTCAGGTCAGGGATGCACACCCTGTGCTACCAGTAAGAGACCTTCAGATGATTGCTGGATCAAACACTTCAAATCTCTTTTAAAGAGAAATCCTTCTGTAAGTAGAAATACTTTGATTCAGTTGGTCTTTATGCATCCTTTTCTTCTGGTTTGCCCTCTGTAGCTTGTACTTCTTTCCTGGAGTTGTTCTCATTCACTAGGGGCTTAATTTTTCACTTGCTTATAGGAATATAAATTGGAAACAACTCCATAAAAAACAATGAAATTCTAAGCATTTTAAATCTCATGAAATGAGGAGAGGAGGGGGTGTACTGAAACTGGGGGATGTATTGTCAGCTGATCAGCTGCACACTTGGAAGTGCAGGGAGCTGTGGCTCTTGGCGGCAGCTGAGAGTGCTCGCGCATCGCTGGGACTGTTGGGGCTGTGAAGTGAATGCAGCGGTTGGACAGGATTTTTAGATAGTGAGGAGTTAGAAACAATGATTGACCTTCCTCTGGGCCTTATTGTCCATATAGTTTTACTAAATAATATGGGTACATGCAGTCCTTTTGCTAACCTTCTATACATTCAGTCTTGCTGAATTCAAGTGACATTATCACCTGAGCAAAAGGAGATGAGAGCTCTACCTGGGATAGCTGTTAGCAGCACCAGCACGAGTGTGTGCTTTTACGGTTTCTTTGCTTCTTGCCAAAGCTCAGAACAGAAGTGGTACATATGACTGACCAGGACAAGTGTAACTTCATGCTTATAATAACCTGATGTATTTGGTACTGACAACATACACAGAAGGCTAGAGCTTTCTTACAAAGCTTATGTTGCCTGAGGTAGTTTTACTGCTCTCATTTTCTCCGTTAATTTGACACTGAATGCACTGGTTTTTTTTAACATATATAAAATATCAGCGTAGTCCTACATGGTAAGAATTGAAATTATTTAATTTTGTGAATAATGACACTTTCAGCCAGAGTGTTGGAGAGCTGTAGTTAAAAGCTTGTTGTGCAAGAGGTAAGCTTTGTGGAGAGCGAAACTGAGGCACCGATGGTGTCCACCTGAGCTGTGTCAAAGGCAAACCAGCGACAGAGCTGAGCTATAACCTACATCTGACCTCTAGCTCACAGCCCTCATCGCTGAGCTGTTTTGTGCTGTCAAGCAAAGGGTGACATTTAATGAGTTACAAGTTCCCCAAAATTATTACATAAAGCCAGAATAATTTAAACTTTCACCTGCATATCATACAAGGTTTCCATACAGTGCGAGTGTTGTACTAAGAAGTCAAAGATCTGCGGTAAATATGCTGCTAAGACATGCACAGTCTTTGCTTTATATGGTGAAAAGCAGCTAAAATAATGGCTTCGTATTTATTTTGGAAATTTTTCTCTGCCTTGCCTGGCATTTTCGGTTCTCACACAGACCCATGCTGTAGGTGCCGGTTTAACTGGTTGGAAGTTGCCTGTCCTCTGGTTCTTGGCCTTGGAGGCTCAATTTCCTCCTGACCTGGCATGCTGATCTTTTTTGGTATATGTTAAAAGAAACTGTACTTATTCTTTAAGTTAAAGTGAAGTAGCAAATTGAGCAAAATATCTTTTACATTTAAATTGTGAGGAATGATAAAATATCTCTTTGTCAAAAAAAGGAAAGAATAGGTTTTATTTATTAAATACTCCCGAGAATTTTCTCCAGACCATTTTTTCATAGGGTTAATAGTTCTCTGCTATTCTAGTTCAGTTGTTAAGAGCATCAATGAGAGAAGGTTTAGGCTCATTTTTTTTTAGTTCTGGTGAATTTCATCAAATATGTAAGGATTTCAGTGTGTGATTTGGGTGGAAGGGAATGAACATCAAAGTCATATTATCTGTGTCATTTAGGGAACTGTTTCAGATACTGTATTTAGATGTGGTCATTCTAAGGCTAGCTGACCTTTCCAAAACAGGAAATCAGTCTGAAAGCTTCCAGGCACCAACAATAAGGCAAAAAGTTCACACATTTCTTAAAGAAGGAAAATTTAACGTGACCACAGGTCATTGAAATGCTTAAGCGGGGCGTGTTTGCTCTACTGTTGGGAGGGAGGGAGGAGATGGGTGGTGGGTGGGGAAAAGCAGACAAAAAAAAAAAACCACAGAACTGGTAAATTTTGATTTTTTTTAAGCTGCAGTGTAAGGTTTTCTCAAATTCACAGCTGTTCAATGGATGGTGTATAAGAGCATAACCCATTTTTATAGAATTGTTTCTCCTTTATTGCTTAAGGCTAATGGAGGAAATAGTCTAATTTTGTCTTAGAAATTCTCTGTTAAAATTGTTGGTTTGAGTCCATCCGCTCATAGATTCTGACTGATGAAACTGCAGGCTGTGATTTCCGGCAGTTATAACTTCATCACTATTCACTACCCAAGAATATTACAGCTTTAAAACAGCCTTAAGCAAAAGGATGTTATTTCTTTGTACTAAATTTGGTTCACGGAAAAGAAAAAAATTCAAAACACTGGTAATCCGTACTGCATAGCAAACTCTTCTGAAAAATGTTATTGCACATGTAAAATATGAAAACTTGACTCTGCTGTGTGTTAGGCAATCCTGTAATTTTTTTTTTTTTCCTTCGGATTCTTGTTAAATTCATTTCTTAAATGCTTGGTTGGAAGACTGTGACAATAGCTCATCAAATTGAGTGTTATTTTTCTTTCTTTTTTTTTTTAATATGTAAAGTGCAGTCTTCTGTATTCATGCATATTGTACATATCTGTATATGTTTTACTGAGCAACTAAATAACAATAAATATGATGTTAATGGTGGCTATTGTATATTTTATACCATGTTTTTTAATTTTTGCAGCAAGTCTTTTTTCCCCTAAGGTGTGACGTAAAATGATGCTGTTCACATGTAGGTAAACCTTGGGCCTCATAATGATCGGGACAAATTTCACCAGTGATCTGGGGAAATCTTCACTCTAACAATTGGCTTCCCTCGCTCATACAGCTTCCACCCAGAACCAGGTCATTACAAAAAGACGTGGGGATGCAGTTTTTTCCTAGCAACTCCTAGGCTTTGCAGATTTCCTTTTTGCATGTAACGAAGTGCACCTTTTCTTTGGCATTGTGGCATTGCGGGGCATGGCGAGTTCTTGTTACAGCCCCTTGGCCAAATCTGGCCTCTCATGTTGGGCGTTTCTGGTTCAGCCTGACGGACACAGAGTGTAGCAAGGTTGCTATACTGGTGTGATCAGAAACATCTTTTTAGCTTAAGTCACTTCTCCTCTGTGATATAACAGCAAATCCATGAAGTTTGCTGAGCTACCTCATCTGTGGTAAACGGTCCTTGATGAAGAAATATAAACCTATCCAGGACCAGCAGCATGGCTGAAATTTGGCAAGGCTCTTCCGTGCATTTGGAGGATCACTGGTACAAGAGGAGCTTCTTCCTGTCCATGTAAGATGGAGTACGAAATCTTTCACAGAACTTTTTCTGGCAAGATTTTGAGCTAAATTCTATGAATAAAAAAAGTAAACAGGCTAGAGCTCTTACTGAGATTCTGAAAAAAATCCCTTCATCTCTCAGTTATTCAAATTTCAGACTCTTAATCCTTTCATATTGCTGTGAGCTTTCCAATGAGTCCATCAGGAGAATTGTCCTATGGTATGTTCTAAAGCAAAAAAAAAAAAGAAAAAAGAAAAAAGAAAGCAATAGCCCAGGCAATGTTTGAACATGTTTTTGAATGGAAGAAACAACCTTCCTTATCTTTCACACTCAGAACAACACAGAAGAGTTGTTCAGCCTTGTTTTTTTTTTTTTTTTTCTGTTTTGCCATCATATTCAGCATGAGTTGAGATGCAGAAACCTGTACGGTGCTAAAAGCATAGAATCGTGTATTTTGGTGTGCAACATAACAGGATGAGCCAATGTGTCTCCCACACAGCTAGTGAGCTGTTCCTGCATCTTACCAGCATTTCTTTGTGCTGAATTAGGTATCTAATAACTCACAGGTAATGCATCAAAATGTAAATAAAATACCAACACGCTGTATTCCATATGATCCCTCTGCATTCTTTTGTAACGTTGAAAGCACAAATGGAAAAATAAAAGAAACTGTTTTGAGAGCCATTTCAAGTCAAGTGAGGGAGAAAGCTTCGCTTCATTTTCAAACCAACCTTTTAATATTCTTGAAGGGACAGAACAATGTGTGGAAGAGAGTTGTAATGTGTTTCAAGATGTGAGCTTACTTCTCATTATTTTGGCTAGGTATAGAGGTAGCCTTGGCTCTAAAAAGCTATTTCATTTTGAAATGCTCTCTCTTATTAAATCTGTTAATTGTATGTTAGCTACTTTCCAACTCCAGCTTTAAAAATAAATAGTTTGCTTACTTGTTTCTGTGCAACCCTTCTGAGAAGTAAATCTGTTTTTGCAGCTTTTTGCTCCTTGCCGTGTAAGTAGTGTGGAAGTTCTTCCCCGACTTTCAGCTCAAAACCATAACCTGTAAGTTTTTATTGAATTTTTTTCTTTTTGGTTATTACTGTTTTTTTAAGTTTGGGCTTCCTTTTAATCCTGAGAGAGGAAACAGCATTCCTGGAGGCTGCGCGGTTCCTTCTTCGCAGTTGAAATCACCAGAAGATGAGCTCTCCCTCTCTTCCTGTGCAGCCTTGTTTACCCCTGGGACAAGGTACACGGTTTTGGTCATGGGCAGCTTCTGGTGTTCCTCATTCCTCTTGATAGCTCTTGACTTCTTCCCAGTCCTCCCACATTCTGGAAGAGATGCTTGCATGATGGTGACCCTGTACTGTTAAGATCATTATGCTCCTCTCAACTCTGTGGGTATTTGGGACATTCCAGTGCAGTTTCAGTCTCAGCTACTGTGCCCAAACACTGTCTTGGGGTTCTCTGGGCTGGTCTGCTCACCTCAGTATGTCCTCTCTCTTTTGCAGCATTTCTCTTTCTCCTCTTGTGAGCAATGGCCCTGGAGCTTGTCTGGAGGAGACGAACGCTCCTGCAGCCATGCCTTGCGCAGGCTCCGTGCCGCTCTGCCTGTCTGCTGGGCACTGGGAGCAGCTCCTGATTAGTGGCTTCACGGTTGCAGAGCCTGCACCCTTCCCCTGCCTGTCTAATGCAGTCTCATTCCTTTTATTTATGTGGTTATTCCAGTAAAATGGCCATAAGCTCTGTTAATCGCTGCATTCACGCAGCCTCTCAGTACATGTGGTGGCTGTTTCTCAACAGCTAGACCTGCTTGTGTACAAAGACTCCTCTGCTGCTAGCAGCCGAAGCTGTTTCTCCCCTGCCCACAGTGCTCTGCTCCTGTCTTTTCCTGGTGCTGGAAAGCCAGGAGGAGCTCACTGTTCATTGTGCATTGAGTTAACAGATGAACACAAACTGATAGATCTCTGATTTCCTACTCTTTGTGCTGGCCTTCCGTGTTGTCTGGTTACATTGTGACCTCTGAGGATGCTGGCACTGTGCTTGCTTAACCCAAACGCTTGCCTTCGTGCCTGGTGTGCTGTGCTCAGAGGTAATATGCTGGTCTGTGTCGGTGTTAAGCAGGGACTACAGTTTGCTCACTACAGAAAAGCAAGCAGTTGGTTGGAGAGCTTGTATAGTTCTTGCTCTCCTAATCATTGTTCCCTGTGGTCCGAGTCTGTGCTGAGAGCTGAAATCTGGCTGTAGCATGTCTCTTTTCCCAAGTCATTTAACTGATTTAATTATGTCCTTTGAGTTATTTTTTGCATGAGGCTTTGGAATTCTTGTCACGGAGGAGACCCTATAAATATGTATTGTATGTTCAGCAGTCGGGGATCCATCCAGAGAGCAGCTGGATCCAGTGTGCCAAGATCTGCCCAGCCCCTCTGCAATCACCTGACAGTGCTAACAGCCTGGAAACCAAGTGGCTGCGTGGCAGTTTGTGCAGCTCGGCTTGTGCTTGGAGAACGCATGTGCTTTTCTGAGGAGACTGCTGTGAACATGGCAAAAGAACTCGACACTGCTTTGTGACTGGTTTTCTCCATTAGGAGTTAAAAGCCATTAGCCCTCAGGTCTGAACTGTTCTGGGCTTTGGAAGGAACGTAGGTGTCTGATCCAGTGCGGAGCTGCACAGAGCAAAGATAAACAGAGATGCATAAGGCTTTGTTGTTTGTGGGTTTCTGTGTTTGACTCCCAGAGACTCATTTAAAGCCTTTTTTCCCAGGTTGCTGTCTGTGCTAGCTGCTTAGAGACTACTGCTGATTTTACGAGAGCATGGCAGAAGGCACAGGTTTCCCTGCAAATGGAAGTAAATAAACACAGGAATTAAAATTTGAGTGAACCACATTCTTGTGGCTGAGAAATGTTAGAAAATAGAATTATGATGGCTTGCTTTTAATATGAATTATTTCCAAAAATCTACAAACAACATACCTGAAGCAGTTGCTTTCCTACTTGGTGGCCACACTTTTGTAGCCTCCACAGCAGTTTTAGCTTTGTGTTCAATAGCATCACATATGTTTTTCTTGTAAAAATATCTGAAAACTCTTTGCTCAGGTGACCTCTGTAATGCTGTGCCTGCTGGGCAGAGGTGGAAATAAAGGTGATGTCTACTCTGAGCTTTCCTTCTTTCTGAGATATTGCAGAGCTTATTAATGATAATGCAGAAAGTGGAGGTGAGAAGACCTGAAGAAAATCATTTAGGTCATCTTTGGGTAATTAGCACAGGATTGCTCCCTCTTCTGTAATTCCCAAAGCTCTCACCAGCACAGCTAAAACAGAAAGGAGGAGGGATGCCTTAACCTTTTAGTTTAAAACAAACAAACAAACAAACAAAAACACCAAAAGCCACCAAGCCTTTATTCCCAGCTGTCGAGTGGGGATAGCATTCAACCTGATGGAAGGGGAAAAGCTCTCTCCAGCTGTACAGCCTGTGTTGGGATTATACCACCACCTTTTAGCACCCGCAGATAGTGGTGGGCTTGTGCACCATCAGAGCCCCGGCAAGTGGTGGGAGGGCAGCTCCTGCAGTACCCTCTGTTGCCTCTGGCCCAGGGATGGTGCGCAGCACTCGGGTGCGATGCGGGGTGTGGGAACAGAGACCCCTTCCCATTCTCACTTCGTCTCTGACACATGTTCACTGCAAGGCCTGCAGGCCATCACTTAGCTCACTTATTTCCAGGTTTATCTTGCATGTGTCACCACCACCTGTAAAACTGGCACAAGGGAAAAACTGGAAGCCCTAGTTAAGGGTTGTTGTGTCCTTTTGGTAGCAAATGTTACTAATCCACAGACAAAGAAGCAGTTGAACTGGCAGTCTATGTTTAAAGTTGAAACATTAATTTCAGCCTCCTTGAAGGAGGCTGAAAACTTTGGTGTTAGGAGGACTTATGTCCTGATGAAACTTCCTGAAGGGTTTGTAATACATTGAGGTTAACTGGCAGAGAATATTCAGTGCTGAGCTTCAGGAGGTGGGAACTTTTCTCAATTTCCTTTTATCCTCTGCAAAATGCCCCTCTCTCCCTTCCCCCTTTCTTCCCCCCCCCTCTTTTTCTCTTTATAAAGCTGGAATTCTTCCAGACTCTGCTCTGGGCTTGCAAGAAAACTTTACTGTGTAAATTTGCTCTTTGTGTTGGGAGTCCTTTGTTTAAACAGCATTGTGAGCTTGCTGGGGAGGGATGGAAAGAGAGGGAGCTGGGAGGAAGAATTTGAAAAGCCCTGACCCCTGATGAATAAAATCCAGCACATTAACACATTCTTCAATAAATTCATGATTGCAGATAAGGTGGGAGTCCCCAGGGCTGGGCTTTTCATTAACCCCCTGCTGGCTAACCCAAACAGACTGCAGTGTTTTGTTAGCGCGCTAGGACAAGCAGATCCCTTTTGTGGCAGAGGGGCTGAGCGTGCATGTGGAGATCTCCTATAGGAAGCCAGGTTACAAAATGGGACTCTATTTCAGAACAAACTCCTTTTGGTTAGTTTGATGAGATTACAGAAGGGAAAAGGCTTTAACAAGGGGCTTATTGAAGCTAAGTAACTGTTCTGAATACAGTGAGGACCAGGGCAGAAAACATATGATTCCCAAGTAAATAGGAGCCCCTACAGTATGGCCAAAACAGCAAAGCTGGACATGTTCAGTACAGCTATTATGAGGCTCGTGGGATCTGAGTGCGCCCTGAGAGTGACCGCCGGCTAAGGATGCTCGCCCAGCTGCACTGTCCAGCACGCCCACACTCAAGTGGGGCTGGGCACCCGTACCACGTGCGCAGTGCAAATTGCACCTTGTGTGATGTTTCAGGCTTTGAAACCATACTTGTTGTCCATGTTTCAGAGGGGAAAGTCTAATCAGAAAATATTTTGCTTTTGTGGAAACTTGTCCCGCAAAAGGCCTCTCTCCCATTTGAGGAAGGTCTTCTGGGTTGTTTATTGGAATAGTTACATTTCAAAAAGGTGTGAATTCTGTGGCTTGTGCTCCCAAGTCTTGGTGTGCCAAGCAACTCAGAGTATCACTCAGCCCAAAGAAATGTGTTTTGGGATGAAAACCAGAAAAATCATGTGTTTGTCTCAGTTTCTTGCTGTCTATGGTGTAGCAATAATTCTGTGCCTCTCTCAGGCTGCTGGTGCACAGGACTGCCTGTCCTGAGGGCTAACATGCCTTCTGGTGGACTGCAAGCCTTTCACAGAGCAGCTCGTGCCCAACTCAAGTGAATCCTGTCCCTCAAGAACAAAATCAGGTATTCTGTATGTGATGCTGCACATGGAACCCATTGTGCTATGCTGTGCATCCCTCCTGCCAAGGATGGCAGCCTGCAGGTCTTACCAGCTGCTGGAGGCAGCACTTCTGCACCAGGGCTCTACAGTCAGCACCAGTCCTGGCATATCCTGCCTTCTGACTTTGCAAACATAACTTTCTTCTGATGCAGCTGATTGGTGTGCAACTTTATTTATGTAAAATATATAATTTCAGGTTATTTCTCATTGCTGCTAACAGACGGATTTTATTATTTTCCATGGTAGTTACTCTCTCTCAGAGGAACTGATGGTGTTCCAGACCTGATTGTGCTCCTGGCCCCACTGGCATTGCATCTTCTCTCTTGAATGCAAGGAAGCACCACACACATATGTGGCTGACAGGGAGAAGAGTGAGGAATGAGCACTCCTTTCCTGCAAGCTTGCTGCCTGGCTCATGGATGTGCAGGCTGCTGTGTATGAAAGCCTTTCCTGCAGCTCCAGGGCAGCCATCCTTGTCCTGGGGAGGCCCAGCAGAGTGGCAAGGCTGTTTGGGACCATAAGCCCCTTGGGTCAGGGAGATCTTGGCTCCCACTGTGCCATGGTGGGGCTGGGAGATGCTGGGTTTGCATTGCAGCAGTGCCTGTGCCCCTGTACGTGCCTGGGTGCAACCTCAGGCGTTGTGTTGTGCTTCTCACCTGCTCTGCTGGCAGCTCTGCTGTGTAACGGGGAAACGGCTAGTGATTTATGCCCGAGATCCCTTATAAGCAGCTATGTCTGCTGTGACCTTCTCTCCCAACAGCACTGTGAGCAAATGCAGCAAGGGCTGCTTTTGAGTCTGTTTTAAACTATTTAAATTTCCAAGGTTAATAAAGATAGAGAGACATATATTATATCTGTAATTAAACCAAATGATTTCAATTCATGAACCCTCAAGGTTCCTATCCATGATGCAGTGAGATTAGGAATTGCCAGTTTCCCTAATTAGTGGCTGATGCCCTCGGCACTGGGATCTGCAAGTGTTTGGCACAGTGCTCTGCACAGGTTTCGGCCTGGAATAACCCCAGTGGCTTGCACGGTGTGTGAACAACCTCCTAAATGTGTTTGCCTTGTAAACTTGATACACCTTATCAGTGCTCGTGCTCACAAGCCCTAGTAAAGGCAGTCCATTGTGTTGAGAGGTTATTGCTGCTTCAGTGCAATTTAATATTTTACCATTGCTCCACCTTATTGACAAGAAGACCTGGAAGAGGAAAAACCTGGTTGTTTCCTTCAGCTAAGTAGAAACAATCAGCTGGCGCCGGCTGTGGGTGCCTGTGAATCACTGCCTGTTTGCCTTGTGCCAGACTGAGGGGTATTTCCTTCTGAACATCCTCCAGATCCCTCTCCCAGTGTTGCTGTCCTAGCGAAGGGATTGGGTTTAATATTTTGCATGCAGGTCTCTTAGCTGCTGACATCTTTGACTGGGAAGAGCAGTCGCAGCTCCTTCCCACGGAAAATGCATCTGTTGCCCCTGTATTCCCTGGTGCCCGGGTCCCGGTGCCGGGGGTGAGGTACAGTGGGTATTTTTTTGCCGTGCACCCTGCCCAGATGAGCGGCGCCGTGCCGTGCTGGACATGGGGGGGGGGGGGGGGCGCTCAGGCATGTGTCCCCCCTTCCTTTCCCACTTATTATTGCAGACTTTGCCTTGTAAGAAAGGCCGATTTGTACATGTTGGGGGCTTATGCTATTTATCCCCCTCAGCTGTGTTCATGCTCTGCAGAGGGCTCAGCAGCTTGGAAAAGCCCCGAGGGCAGCCGGTGCCGAGTGATGGGGCCCAGGTTCCGGGGCCAGGATCAGCAGCGGGGGGCTGCGGAGAGGATCTTCTCAGGGTGGAGGTCGGGGGATTAATCTGAAGGCCAGGTTTCGTGTTCTTTTCTCCCTGGAATAATTCAAGTTCAGCTCCTTTCAGGCCCTGGCAGCCCTCTGGCAGGCCTGCGGAGTGACGGCCGCAAGGCAGCGGGAGCCGCTCATCCCAGCAGGGTTTCGGCTTTGGGCTGGCCACCCGGGCAGCGTGCGCGTGGGCCAGGGCGCACATGCTCTCTCCCTGACCCAAGCGGGCTGCTGCTGTGTGGCCGCAACCCGATGGTAGCCGGCCCAGTGGCTGGCCCAGCTGGAGGGAGGTCGGCCTGGGCACTGACCACCCACTCGCTGGCCACGTCCACGCGCAGCTCCACCACCTGCGCGGCCGTTGTGTCCCTGGACAGGGCATCCTGTGCCCGGGGCCTTGGAGCACAAAAGTAACACGTGGCCAGGGAACGGCACAGGTGGCTGCTGGCCTGAAAATTAAGGCATTTTATCTTGATTGAGCTGCTAAGAAGTATCCCTTTTCCCATGTTTTATGGTGCAAAGATCAGACCAGGACAGCCACAGGGGTCTTTGCGCAGCTCACAGGGAGTGCGCCCGGTCAGACCCCGGCAGGGCCGTTGCAGCCTGCGCTGGAGCTGGCTTGCTCCTTCAGCGTTTTAAAGGCTGTTTGTGTTTGATAGGCTGAGGCGTATCAAATGCAATCCAGCTTCCCACTATCTGCTCTGTCAGCCCCTTGGTGTTGCCCTTTGACAGATAAAGTACCCCCTCCCTGAATTTCTGATTTCACACTGAGGCACAAACATTCTTTGGCAATTTGAGCCCATTGTATTAAAGTAGTTGAATTTCTTAAGCATGTGCTTCTGAGGATACAGTGGTGATATTTATTACAGAAATATCAGCATGGTAACAATGCTAAATACCTGGCCATGTCAGGAGACTCACAGCAGCAACGGTCCCGTGGGACTTTTAGATAGCAGGAAAGCTCCTTTAGGCTGCAGATGTGCCCACCCCACAAACGCACAGGACTGAGGAAGCTGCTGCATGTACCCAAGTACTCTGATGTCCTTTGCTGCCTGCAGCACTGCTGCAGCTTGCATAGCCGTGTATTCTAGCGAGCAGTCCCCTTGCCTTGTGTGTACAGACAAGCAATATCTGCATAGCCCAAGGAGTATGGAGTGCAGACTGGCCACTGTGGCAAAGTGGGGGTGAATGCTGAAATGTTAAAACATGAGCCTTTCTTGCAAATTGCTTTTGCTTTTATGTTGGACCTAAGAGAAAGCACTCTGGACATCCTACTTTCAGTGAGCTGTGGGACTTGGCTATTGGACCTGGGCTGGAAGCCCCTTTCAACCTAAGAATGCCCACTGGGTCCAGGAGCAGCCTAGGGAAGAAAGGTCCCAGGAAGGGAAGTAGCTTTGGCAAATGCAAGAATTTAGTTGTTCTTTGCTAAGTGGGAGAGCTGGAGCAGGGATCTGTAACAGTTCTGCATCTGATCTGCTAGCCCATGTTTCAGAAATTACCCTGTGTGATGTAGTCACTTGTGAGTTAAGATTTAGTTTCAAATGTCTTAAGTTATTATTGATGCTTGAAAAGGTTACATCTGCAACTCATTTTCTATGTCATTGACGTTCTTTTCTGACAAATAATTTCAGAAATATGCAGCAAAATGTTTTGGCCCACAAATGCTGCAGCTCACCAAGTGTGCAGACCACGTCTTTACACATTTTGTTAGAAAAAGCTTAACTCCTCATGTGCTCTCAGAGCTCTGTCTGCCTCAGCAAGGCACGAGAGTGACACAAAGCACGTACTGCCGACCAGACCTTGCTGCTAAGGCAGTGCCCACGTGGCTGCGTGGAGGGCGGGAAGGCCCAGACCCCACTGCTGGGTCTGGCGTGCAGGGCTGGCCATGTCCCTCTCTCTGGTGCTCACTGGATCATGAAAACCCAAAGGAAGAAAACAGGTAGGTGACCTGTTCTAGTGACAGCCACATCTTTTGTTCTAGAGTGACTTGTTTTGGGAAGGGAATACTCTTGGGTGCCAGTTCTTAATAGGTTTGTTAACACCTGGGCTTTAAAGTGCAGGTGTTACATGGTGTCAAGACCTAGAAGAGTTTTGGACATCATGGAAGCAACAAACCTCTCTGTCTCATTGCAGATCCCAAAGGAAACGTAAGGTGCACGTCCCCTCTGCAGGGCCAGCCTGCTGCTGAGGGACACCCAGCTGCAGCTTGCTGGCTGAGGAGCAGGTGCACCCCAGAGCCCACCCGTGCTCTGCACGCTCTCACAGTGCGCTGCTCGTGGCTGTGGCCAGGCCCCTCTGGTACATGGATCACTGGTGTGCTCCTGCAGCTGTACAACTGCAGAGGGAAGTGCTTTCACTGGGCTTTCCAGCTGCTGTCACAACGTGGTAATGATTTCAGGGAGACATAATCCAGATTGTTTGAATGAGAAAGCAGTAAGTGACCTTGGCTTTCTGGTTAATGCCCAGGTGTATGAAGGGGAAATAATAGAGAGTTGCCTCATAGGAATCGCCATCAAAGCCAAGCATCATTCAAGTAATTTGCTTTGGAAGGTAGAACTTGTCTTTTTATTTACCAAGCACTGTTGATGTCTGAGATAACATTTATATCAGATGGGAGCTTTTAAAGTGCTGCTCAGACAGTGTTGCTGACCTTCTTCTGGTCATTTGACACACTCTCTTCTGTTATCTAAATTACCAGCCTGGCTGAGAAAGGTGGCTGCTGTAGCGAGCTGGGTGAGGTTAGATGTCATCTGAGTGTCTCTGCTTGATGTGCCTTTGCAGGCAGAGCTCAGCAGGAACTTTGCTATTGGGATGAAAGCCGTAGCTTAACCTATGGGCGGTTTGAAATAACTTCATTGTAGAGCGGTATCCAGAGTGAAGATGGGACTCCACAGGAGCGCTTCCTTTGCCCAGCTTGCCTTTGTTGTTGCTGCTTTGGTGAATATTAAGAGGGGTTGCTGACCCTTGCAAGCCCGCGACCTCTGTATCTGAAAGGCTGGTGGAGAAGAGCCTTCTTCTCAACCTTGCTGAGCCAGTCTTTCACCAGCGCTTTCCTTTCTTTGCCAGCATGACACTATCGAAATGCAAGCTATGGAAATGCACCTTCAGAGCTGCCACCCTTAGAGCAGACTTGGTGCTCTCCCACCATGTGTGGCCGGCTGCTCCGCTTTCCATGCCTCAGGCAGGGTCGTGCCTTCTCTGGGAAGGGACTCAGCAGGTGGTCTGGCTCACATCCTGCAAGTAAGACCTGGTGGATCATGTGGCTGATAAGAAGGTCCAAAGAGTGCAGAGGGAACTTTTCTGGGAAAAATATGGGAGGCACACAGCTAAAGGCTGCACGTTGATCTCAGGAAATCGCATATGAAAGTCTGCAGTGACTCACCTAAATGCCTTGCCTGTGCAGCGTTACTGTATGCCATTACTCTCTGCATGCATAAGCTGCCTGTCCGTCACTTGCCATCTTAATGCCTGGTTCTTCCATCATAAGGATAATACTTGCAATATCATTTGTTAGTTTCGGAGAAGGCAAAGTGGGGGACCAGATTTTAATTTTACAATGTCTTCCTGTTCCAGGAGCTGTGATACCCCGTATACAGGTCTGGAGCTACAGGTTCTTGCTGAGTTTGGGCAAGCTGCAGTGAGGGATACAACACAGCATGCGGTTTGATTCTCACAAGGCACAACACCTCTCCTCCTGTAGATGTGGGAATTTGTTCCTTCCAGGAGTAGGACATATGGGATGGAATTTGATGAATTCAGTGGAAAGGTCCTGGTTCATTGCATGAGGAAAGGGTGGTGTAACTAGACTATGCAAAATCCACCAATGCCATAGTAGTTACCATAATGGGACTTGACGGTGTTGTGAGAGCCAGTGTGAATAAAGCTGGTTCCTTTTCCTTTGCACTGTTTGGTAGCTGCTCCCACCACAACTTATTCCTGCAGGTTTGGTGAGCCCAATCATTTACACTGAGCTAACAGTTAGGCCTAAACTTATGGAGCACATAGACTAAGCAGACAGTAGGCAGAGAGTTTGGAGTGAAAGATTCTCACTGCTTGCTTTTATTTCTGTTTTCATGTGCAGGTTGAAGTTCTCTCCAGAAGTCAGTCTTAGGAGCACTGATGCTACCTGAGGGGAACCCCAGCCAACCCCCTGGGAGCACAGGGTGCTGTGTCCCGAGGTCCAGGCTCACACCATGCCTGGGCTGGCTCACGTGCCTGCTGTATCCCACTGTGGATGCAATAATCCTTGTGCTGAGGACAGCTGCAGCCAGGGCTGCCCACACCAGCCCTCCAGGCTCGCTGTGTGAACCACCCTGGCTAGGTCTCACTTATGCTTGTGTTGTGGTTTAGCCCCAGCAGGCACTTAAGTGCCACACAGCCCCTCGCTCACTCTCCCCAGGTAGGATGGGGAGAGAAGCAGAAAGGTAAAAGTGTGAGAACTCATGAGTTGAGATAAAGAGAGTTTACTGGGTAAAGCAAAAGCCGCGTGCGCAAGCAAAGCAAACCAAGGAATTCATCCAGTACTTCCCATGGGCAGGCAGGTGTTCAGCCACTTCCAGGAAAGCAGGGCTCATCACGCGTGACAGTTTCTTGGGAAGACAAATGCCATCACTCCGAATGTCCCCCCTTCCTCCTTCTTTACCCCAACTTTTATTGCTGAGCATGATACCATATGGTATGGAATATCTCTCTGGTCAGGCTGGGTCACCTGCCCTGGCTGTGTCCCCTCCCAGCTCCTTGTGCACCCCCAGCCTCCTCTCTGACAGGGCAGCACGAGAAGCAACAAAGTCCTTGGCTCTATGTAAACACTGCTCTGCAACAACCAAAACCATCACCACTATTTTCATCAAAAATCCAAAACACAGCATTGTGTGAGCCTCTATGAAGAAAATTATCTCTGTCCCAGCCAAAACCATGACAGCCTGTTAGAGCACAAGTGGGCTCTTAGATGACTTGAGAGCAGTAACATCGTTAATGATTTACCTGTTGCTAAATAATGTGACTGGCCCATTGTGATGGAGCATCATTTGGAGAAGCCGCCTTTACATGGAAGATGGCCAGGGTTCATGAAAGTTAAGCAGTGTTGCACATATTTGCCTTGTGCCTGATGTGTTAACACAAGTTTTAGTCCTGTAAATCTGGAGGCCTATGCTGGGGTCAGTTATAATGGCAGCTGTTAACTTTTATTAATTGTGAGAATAATTTTTTTCCCCTCTGAGGTATGGGTATTGAGTAATATTGTTTATTGCACTTAATGGGACATTAATCAACAGCCCTGGAGGAGCCAGTGCACTCCCAATAGGCTGTATATTCTGCTTATTATCTTAATACCATGTATGATGTTAATTTTCGTATAAACTCTTGAAGCACCCACAGTTTCTGTAACACCCAGACTCGCAAGCTGTAGCCTCACAGGAAGAATTTGAAATGATATCCTTTGGTCCCTTCCTCCCATGCAGCAGAAACTCTTGTTCCAGTTCCCTTGTGAAGCTAAACTTATGGGCTAAAACCTAGCTTAGTCTTTTAGACCAATCTCTTAGAAGGACCAGAAGAACAAATTGTAATGCTGCTGCACCGTCTCTGCTGGCCTGAGCTTGTGGGATTGATCTGGGGGCAAAACAGACAATCAAAATTGAGCTTTGAACCTTGCCTTTCTTTTCCCTCATATTTTATGCCTGTCATCTGTGTCACATTGTGGTGTTTAAGGAAGGTGTAGAGAGCTGCAGGGTTTTAATTCATGTGACAGGATTTTGCTCTCATATGTGGTATAGTGATGACTTATTCCAGACTTTCAAACTGCAGAGATGTAGCAGCCTTCTAGGTGATTGCCCATGACTCATCAAGGTAAAGGCATCCCTATGCTGCACAGATAATAGCTGGTCCAGTCTTCCAAAATGAACCAGGAATTTTCTATTTGGAAAGCAGGACAGTGCAGGTATGGAGAGACAGCCTGAGTCTGAGCTGCAAAGGGCCTTTAGGAAAAGGAGGGAAGAGAACAGGGTGTTTCCCCGAACAAGACATGGGTGTCTTGTACCAGAGCCAGGCTGTCCTGCAAACATCGTAGGAATCGCAATGAACAGTGCACCAAATCCTCTACCTTTCCACCCCTACTGTTCTTGCCACAAATAAGCCAATAACGTGTGAGTCTGACTTTCCTTGTCATCAATATCCATTGAAATCTAAGATGTTTACTGACATGCCTTTGCAGAAGTCTTGGAGCTGGAAGCCCTGGCTCCAAACTCTATGCTTTAACACTTAATTATTTCTTTTAAAGTTTTATGAGAAGGTGCTCAGTGAGGCAAGACAACAACTTTAAAAATTGGATACCTTTTGGTTAACACAGCTGACTTGAGCCCCTGAAGTCCTTTTTCGTGGTTCTGAGAAAGCATAATGTAAAGGTAGATTGTAACATAATGATAGCAGTCTGTCACTTTCATCTGTATTTTGAGTGCTTTTCTTAATGACAGTAAACATTTGTCCTTCAGCTAACAGAGGTCTTTTCTTAAAAATTTCTAACATACTGGATTACTGTAATTTAGTTCTTGTATTTGTATTTTACACTTGTATTTTTTCCATCTTACTTTTGATCTCACTTTGCAGTGCTGGGAGTTTGACATTTTACCGTCTTTTTTCATGTGGAATCACGTCTGCGGAGTGGAAATGCACCTCCTGTTCTTGCTGTGCGATCTTCTTGCAGAGGAAGACGTCATCAACAGGCTTTCATGGGGTCCCTGCCCCATCAGGTCCAGAGAGTCTTTGAACTTCTCTCTGTTTAGGGATCGGTACTTTGCTGCTGAAGAACTGTCAGGGGATGCTACTGTTTTCCTGTTTGGTGAGGATATTTCCTAAGATGTTTTTCCCATTAGTCCAGCTGCATTACGAAGCATGGTACAAGGCCCACAGCACTTAAATGAATCTGGACTTGGTGTTGGAGCCCTCATGATGGACAGTAATGAGATGCTGAATGGATTTGTAACGAAAACCCAACTGGCTGAGTGTGCAGGGTAGTGACGCAGTGGCTGCAGTAGTCTTTCTGTGTTGCAAATATGTGAGCAGCCATGAGGATTTTTTAATGCTTCACAATACTTCGGGAAGTTTCTCTTCTAAAACCTGGGAAAACATCTCTCAAGTTTTCTTGTGTGTGAGTCTTTAGGAAACAGCCAATATTAATTTGGGAGACTTCGGAATTTGTTCGGGTGCTGTGGTGGTGCTGAACACAGTCTGTGTGTCCAGACAGACAGACTTACTGTGTGTATGTGTCCTCTGTGAACGCATGGGTGTTTCCATCTGCCCTGTCTGTCTTTTTAGAGTACGGCAGAGAGGGGATGCCCATAAGCCGCACATGCTAAGGGAGGGGTGAGATTTGTCAAGGAAAAGGTGTGGAGCTGAAGTACTCTTTCGGGCGTTCTGTTGCCAGTTGTCTCCCCACCACCTGCAGTCCCTAGAGATTCCTGAGTTCTTGCCCAAGGTGGGTTTGGTTTTCCAGTACTCCCAGCCCTAATGCCTGCTCTGCATTCCTCCCTGCCGATCCCTTTTTTAGCTCAGGTTTGGGTGGTCCTTTTTGGATAAAGAAGGGGCATTCCTGGTTTTACAGACAATGAGGTTCTCACATGTAGCTTGTAATCACCGTGGGCACTGTTTCCACGGAGGCTGCCCCTACTTATGGTCTGCATGACGCACCCTGGGGCTGCTGCGGTGGGCTCTGCTCCTGCCCTACCTGCTGAGCTGCCCTGCCCTTGGTGGGAGCTGCCCCTGGCTGGGGCACTGGGCTGGTGCTGGGCTGCTGCAAGGTACGTGTGGGAGAGGGAAGGGGGTGTCTGGGTACACAGCAGGGGAGAGGGGCGCGGGTGGAAGGTGGATGGGGCTGCGGGCACGCTGGATACAGGCAGGGGGTGAGGACTTAGGAGGTGCTGGGGATGGAGGTGGTGTGGGCAGAAGAGATTCGGAGTGGTCCTTGCGCTGACAAGGCCAGTGTGTGCTGCTGTGGGTCTGTGGCTCCCACTGGTGAGCTGCACAAGGTCTCTGTGAAAACATGGGGCAAAACCAATATCCTGCTCTGGAACCTTGTTCTAGCTGCTAGAAGCATCCTGCTGATTTCTAGCTTGGGTTTATTCCTGGCCTGCTCCTTCTTCTATATTCCAACAACGCAGCTGTCCTTCAGTTTCCAGAAGGCTTATCTTTCCCAGTGGCTTTCTGCACTGTCAGTGAAGCATCCAAACACTTATTTCTGAGGCTGGATGGTGCTAGCATCTCTCATGGGATTGGTTCTGCAGTGCTTTGTCGAGTCTAGTTTCTTTGCACCCGTTCTGGTTGGGCTCATCTTTCCCAAGTCCGTCTGAGTGGTTATCTGCTGTTTTGTGTGCCTTGTTATCTGCAGCTGGTAACTGGATAGGGAAATACAAAATTAAAAAAAAATCTGTGAAAGGAGTGAAAGTAAATTGGAGGAGCGATGCTTCCTTAGGTGTTCTTCAGAGCAACGGGCTCTGCCCTGCCCTGGCACGTTCCTGCAGCCAGCCCCAGCACAGGATGCGTGGGAGAGCCCCTTTGCCTTGCATTCACCCTCACCAGCCTGAAATGGTGCTGCCATCACCCCGTGCTCTCCTGTGTCACCCACGCTCTGCAGATGGTCCCAGTGGTGGCTCGTGTGGCTGAGGCACTACTGCCTGTGCCCTGTGTGTGAGCAGCCCATGGCCAGCAGCCTCTTCCTCTGAGTGAACAGAAGAAGAGTTTCTGTGAGCCCAAGCCCCCGCCCTGTGTCCCGGTGGATGGGCCCGAGGGATGCTCGTGCTGCATCCAGCTCCCCTGAAGCAGTGTCCTCCCCAGGCAGCTGCACTTTGTCCTGCAGTAGGTGTGCCTCCATGGCCCAGGAATATATGAGTAGACAAAAATGGGTGAGCTATTTCTACGGGGATTACAGCATCCTTTGATCTAATTATTTCTGGCACCTTGCCTGTCTGAGTGCCTCTTCAGTGGAAAGAAATAACAGCTTGATTGGGAAATGCTCTAAAAGACAAACTAACACAATTTTGTTACCTTCCTACTGAGGTGTCAAATGGCAGTTTTAAACGCTTGCAGTGGAACGGATTGGGACTGCTATGAAAACAGTATTTTGCTCTGTTACCAGGACAGCACTACAGCATGCAAGCATTGTCATCAGCTGCTCACAGCAGCTGAGAGGTTTCAGGTCTGGAGCCTGCGAACGGGGAGAGGAAGGTTCTGAGCATGGGAGACGCTGGCACGCAAGTTATGAATAACCAGCCAGGGCTGGTTTGGTCTGTGTTTGCCAGGGCTTTTGCCCGGTGCGGTGTCAGAGGAGGCAGGGAACATCGTCCATGCAAGTGCAGGCTGCCTGGCTGGCCCTGGGGTGCCACAGAGCTGTGCACCCGCTCGCCTTTTACCCTCCTTGGGGAAGGACATGTCAGGGAAGAGCCTGGGGCAGTTACTCTCTGTTTCCTATGACAAACCTCCATTTTGGCTAGGAAGACAAAGCTGCCTTGTTTGCAGGCTGCCCAAATGTGGCAAATGCTGCATCTGGCTCTTGGCATGTGTTGTGGTTTAGCCCTGGTAGGCAGCTAAGTGCCACACAGCCGCTCGCTCACCCTCCCCAGGTGGGACGGGGAGAGAATCAGAAAGGTAAAAGTGTGAGAACTCATGGGTTGAGCTAAAGACAGTTTACTAGGTATAGCAAAAGCAGTGCGCGCAAGCAAAGCAAAACAAGGAATTCTTTCGCTACTTCCCATGGGCAGGCAGGTGTTCAGCCACTGCCAGGAAAGCCGGGCTCATCATGCGTAATGGTTTCTTGGGAAGACAAACGCCATCACTCTCCACGCCGCCCCCTTCCTCCTTCTTTACCCCAGCTTTTATGGCTGAGCATGACGTCATATGGTGTGGAATATCTCTTTGGTCAGTCTGGGTCACCTGCCCTGGCTGTATCTCCTCCCAGCTCCCTGTGCACCCCCAGCCTCCTCGCTGACAGGGCAGCACAAGAAGCAAAAAAGTCCTTGGCTCTATGTAAATACTGCTCTGCAACAACCAAAACCATCGCCACTATTTTCATCAAAAATCCAAAACACAGCATTGTGTGAGCCTCTACGAAGAAAATTAACTCTATCCCAGCCAAAACCATGACAGCATGTGAAATGGGTCTGTGCATGCTGAGCTGGCGCATCCCTGTGGTCAAGGCAGTGGCAGACCTGTGTGCCCCATCACTGTGACTGGTGGCTGCTGGTCAGGGACACAGCATGAGCCACGGTGCGAGCTGACCAGACTGCAGATAGCTGTGTTCAGGAAAGGCTGGATCAGCCCATGGACTGCTGAGGGTGTCTGCTCCTCAGAAAAGCGGCAGCTGCTGTCTACAGCCTTGCGCCAGGCAGTCTTTGAGATGCTTGCAAATCGGTGAGCTATTCATCCTTGATAAAAGGCATTGCTGATCTCACCACGTGAGCATCCCAAGGTTTGGCAGGGCAGAAGATTGGTCTGGTGCTGCGGCTGAGAGGACCTTCTCTGCCTTTTACTGGTGTATCCATAACATGGTGACTTCCAAGAGCCTTAGCCGAAAGAGCTGGGAAAAGGGAGCAGATGAAAAGACAACACTTCCTTGCAGAAGGGTGTGACCTTTCCAATTTGCAGGCAAGTGTGTTGGAGGAGGGGAATTAATTAAAGTGCCTTGATAGATTTCTTGCTTGGATGTAATATGAACTGTATCCTCAGAGTAAGAGTATTCATGATCTGCTGGTGGGCTGTGCTCGGAATCACAGTTCATTTCCCCTTGTTGTCGAAAGTCTAAATGAGCTTTCCGGCTGTAATGAGATCGATGTACACAAGGGTTTGATAGAGCTAATCACAAAGAATGCCTTCTCCTACCAGAGCAAATGACATGAAAACGAGTGTTTGTTTTTAGGGCTGACCACAGTTCCTGGCAGGTGCTGGTGAGAGCCAGGCACTCGTTGATCATCACCACAGTGCTGCATGGAGCTGCAAACGGCCTGAAGTGGAGCAAGGGCAGCGCTGACCTTGCCCACGCCATGCATGCCGCTGAGCCCCCAAAAGGCGTTGTTGAAGAGAGAGGAAACTTTTGCCCCTGGTTTCAAATTAAATGTTTACACTTTTCTGAACTGATTAGAGAGTTTTCCCGGTATTCCTAGGCTACCTGCCTGCAATGTGTGCTTGAAAGTGATGTTTTCTGTGATATTTTTCTCAATAAGATAATGGAAAGTGCCACTTCTACCTCAGGGTAGCTCAGCGCTTGTGAGAAGATCATTAATTCCAAGCTATAACCACAACTAAAAAATATATTGCTCCTTAGACCTCTGCTTCATTGACCAAAAAAAAATGGCAACACGCAGACTTTCTTACAGAGACTTATGGCAGAGGTTTACTGTGCTGAAGTGAGACAAGAGACCTGCATGCTCAGCTGGGTTCCAGCAGTGGGCAGAGGCTGTGGGAATGTAGCTTGTGGTTTAACGGAACTGACATATAGTTGCTGCGTTTTTTTCTAATCAGTCCCTTTATTTGAAATTATTTCCTCGGCTGGCCCTGGCTGTTTTTCCTCTCCTTCCCTTCCTTGGCTCTGTTCCTCTGTGTGTGCGGAGGGACAGTCCCAGAGCCTTGTGCGCTGAGTGCAGGGCCCAGCCAGCCCTCTGTGCTACCAAGGGGAAAAGTCTCCTTTGTGTGTGTTTGTTTTTTGATTCTGGTCATTTCCTCGCAATTTGCATTGTAGGGTTAAGATCAATAGAGTCTCTTTCTAAATTGTTGATAGGGAACATAATTAACAGTGTTAGGGATTTAGTTAATAGCATTGGTTAAGAATCCTAAATAACCTAATTTGTGATGTGGCTTTTAACTGCAGTTTTGCCTTGATCAGATGAAGGCAACAAATCAGACAGTTATCATTTGTTTATAGATGGGAATATGGACTAACTTGGAAAAAGCAGATGCGTGTAAAGAGTATGTATGATGCTGCTTGTACAGGGTGTATGGAGACATGAGTCACCTTCGGAGTCTTTGGGCAATGAGTTTAAAACCTGCATGGAAGTACACAGAAACCTTTTTATTTATGTTGTGCAAGCTGTGAATGATGTTTTTGGTTGATGATGGTCCTTGGTAGCACGTAATGTTTGCAGGAGGCGTCCCCTGTGCCAGAGACCTCAGGGTGCTCGCAGCCAGCAGTGCGGACGTGCTGGGGGGGTCCTGTCACCTGTCCTTGGCGTGCTGGGGCTCCAGCCGGGGTGAGGGACAGCAGTGTGTGCTGCGCAGCCCCAGCCCCAGCAGCTCGCTTCAACAGCCTTGTGTGAGCTGTGAGCCCTGCCTTGCTGGTGGAAGGGCCTTCTTGTGGCAGTCTGCTTATGGATTATGCATGCAGCACACAATTGTTGAAAATTAGCTTCCTAGCATTGCTAGATTTAGAAGAATATTTGTGGTTTAGATTAATGATTATACAGTAAGTCACTTGAGCTGAATTTTAACATATGTAAAGGCAGAGCAAGGGAAGACCCTGTGGGTATTTGTGGACTCCTGAAGTGTCTCCAAACTGGGACTGTTTCCAAGTTCCCAGTTTCTGCCTGTGGAGCTGGTGCACTGGTGGGGTCTCCTCCGCTCTTCACTGCCCCTGCAGTGCCTGGCTCGGGGCTGCCCATGCGGGGAGCATCAAACCAGGGCTGATGGGCAGTAGGGTCTGTGTCCGCCCTTCTGATCATACCAAGGAGCCCCAAAAGCCCCTTCTCTGCATGCACCGCACTGTTGCGGATGAGACGAAGGAAAACCAGAGTGGGCTGCTCCTCTTGCTAGGCTGTGGTGGTGCCTCTTGCCCTGCCTCTGTGCGGATCTGGAGGTGCAGAAGCAATCTGCTCTCCGTAACATGAACTCACTGCTGCCTGTAGGACTTTGGCAAGTGTCTCCCACCATGGCTGGAACCTAGGGTAAAGAGAAACTGGGCTGTAGTGGAATGCCCCGGGCAGGGCACGCACAGCCACTGGGGCTGCGGGTTGCAGGATGGCAGTTGTGCCGTGGGGCAGCACCAGAGATCCCCCGGCCAGGGTGCTGCTACCCTGCTGCAGGCAAGGGCGCTGGCCCAGGCAGCAGCCTTGGTAGGGAGGGCACGGGCACAGTCTGTGCCGATGCTGGCTGCCTGCTGGCATCTCTGGTCTGGGCTTTGTTCTGGTGCGGGTGACACGCATTCCCCTCCACCCCAGAGATGTGGCACAGCAGCAGGCTGCCTGGTCCCCTCCCAGCCCTGGCTTCCCTTCGGGCAAACAGGCTCTCACATGGAGAGCACAAATGTATGATTCCTGCCCTGGGACTGTTGGCGGCCGCTCCCACTGCGGGCAGGCATTGTCCATCCCTGGCCAGGCTCCCTGTCTCGGCGCAGGGTGCAGTGAGCAGCTGCCTGCCTGGGCCCGCGGCTGGGGTTCTCTGCCCTGAGCCTTGCAGCCAGGCACCAAGCGCAGAACTTTGCCAAGTCCTTGGTGCTTCTTTCCATGTGAGCATGCAGGAAAAGTGGCCCCTCTCGTTGGCTGGGTGAGCTGGTGCTGGCCCGGAGTTGCCCCAAGCCCTGCTCTGCTCGTGCCAGCACCAAGGGGCAGCCCTGGCCGCCCTCAGGCTGTGCCCGTTCAGAGCGGGATGGGGCCCAGGGCTGGGCATGCTGCGCCTCCATGGTTCTCCAAGAGCTGAGGAGAGCCCTGGGCTCCGGAAGTGCCTGTGGTTTTGAGCTGTTGCCCCCATGCTGGTGGCACCTCCTGCTCTGCCCCCGTTCGGCTGCTGCTGCTGTCAGGAGGGCACATCCAGTCCCTCTTTGTTCCAGCTGCTGAAAACATTGCAGGTGAAATCAAACAAACAGCACAGAGCAATCAGCAGGGCCACGTCCTGCAGTGCCTGCGCAGCCACTGGTGCACTGTGCTCGGGTCGGGCAGCTGCCTGCCCAGAGGCGTGGGGCAAAGCAGTGACAAACTATGTCAACTGCGCGAAGGGCAGCACTTGTGGTGGGGTTAAAGCGTTGCCCAAGACCCGGCCCAGCCGTGCTCCTGCACAGCCAGTGCCTTCAGAAGGCGTGTGGAGTGCTGGGAGGAACGGTGGGCTTGGAGAGCTGCTGGGGGCCGGGCAGCAGCCCCTTGTGCACATCCTCCATGTCCTGCTCTGGAGACAGCTCGGCTGCGTGGGCCCTGCGGCCATCTCCTGTCATGCCCCACAGTTTTATTGGTGCTGTGGCTTGGCTCTGGTTCCTGCATCCAAGGAGGGCTGGCAGCACAGCGGTGGAGCTTTACCCATCTCTCACCCATTCTTTGTAGGCACGGTAGGGGACAGCCCTGGTTGCTTCCATGCAGCTGCCTGCTGGGCCTGGATGTGACATTTGGCTGGTGCTGCAAGGCCACCAGGACTGTGGAGCTCTTTCTCTGCAGCTCATTCTCCTGGGGCACAAATTCCATCTCTTAAAGCACTTAATAAACTGTATAACAATGGCTTAAAAGAAGTCAATGAACACAGTGACATCCCGGGGAGGTGGTAGAGAGCTGGAGGAGGAGAACCTGGGAGAAGTGCAAACAGAGAAGCTGCTTGCAGGAAAGGGTTCTGGCTTCACATTCTCTAGGTGAGTGCCGCCGTCCTCCTGTTATCTCTGCTCATTTCTAATTGATCACATTTAGCAGAGTTCTTGGTGCCGACAGTTCATAATCCTGTAGTAGATTGGGAAGCAGAACCTGAGCTTTGATTTATTTGCTTGCTGCAGAGCAAAGGGAGGGAATGTACTTGTGCACTTTCTGACTGAAGCAGGATAGGGACTTTGGGGAATAAATAATGTGATGACACCAGGACTTAAATGCTTATTCAGTTGCATTGATTTCATTCAAAGGGTCTCTCAGTTCTATTGATCTGGGTCTTTCTGCTACCTGCAGAGCCTGGGGAGTGGGAGGGCCAGTCCCAAACACGCAAGTGCCTGTATGATATTTTACCAAAGCCTCTTGCTGCTTTGCAAACAGCTGCTCAGCAGCTCAGGAGTATTTGCTCAGGTGCTGGTGTAGGGGAAGAGTCTCCCCAAAGGGTTATGTAGTTAATCGTTGCTAGCTGCCCGTTACAGGCAGGAAAGCAAGAACCTCTGGATCTGTTTATATACTTCAATTACTCCATTGTAAACAAGCCAATGCACATGCTAACCTAACAATTAATAACAACAACAAAAAAAAAAAACAAAAAACCCACCCACATCCCCAGACCAGTCTTTTCCACTAGCTCTTCTCATGCCAGAGCTCCTTGCCCCTGTAATAAGGGAGGACACAATCTTCAGGATTGCTGATCCTCCCTGGCTGTGCCAGGCCTGTGTGTTGCCGTCCCCCTGATCCTCCTGGCTAACCTCCTCATTCGTAACCGCAGGCTCTGCTCTTGTCTTTCAAGGGCTAAACTTGTTCAAGTGAATCACATTTGGCATATCTCCCTGTGGTGCCTCTCCAGATAAAAGTGGTCCCAGCTCGCATGCTCTGTTTTTGTTTTGTTTCTATATGTGACAATTTTCTCTATAAAAAACCTGCTTTTGTCATTTTGTAGGAGAGATTATGGGGAAACAAGAGCCCTCCTTTTTTACATCCATCTTGTGCTTTCTCATGGCTCCACAAATGGCATTGTTCTTGGCCAAGGAACAATGACATTTTTCTGTTCCCATATCTGATGTGATTAAAGGAGCTGTGGAGTAGAAGTTACACTGAAGATTATCATGAACAGTAGAGACCTTGCTACTAGACATGAAACATAAGGGAAGATTTTGGCCCCTTACTTGCTTCCTGTAAAGTAAATCCCCTTTCTTCTAATCTGCAAAAAAGTCTGAGATTATTCCCTTGATAAAGACTGTAAGTGGACAAAGTGCATCCTTCATGTGCTTTCCTGGCCAAGAGTGCCTTTATGCTGGACTATGCTTGAGAGCAGCCACCCTCGCTCCCCGCGGTGCTGCATGGCTGGGGATGGGAAGAGCGCATTTAGATCAAAAAGCTTGTGCTTTTGAAAAAAAGCAAAAAAAAACATGCAAGCCAGCTGTTAGCCAAGGGGCTATGGCACCTTTAGAAAGACAAGAGAGGAGCTTGCATTTAAAGATTTTTAGCTGAAAGGGACCTGAGACATCTGTGAAAGAGCAAAAGGTGTAAAAGCTCGTTCTTAGTGGCTGGGCTCAGGCCTGGTTTCCTTGAAGTCCTTCCCAGCAAGGAGGGTCCTGCTGGGGGGGCTTTGAAGAGTCTTAGAAACTGCTGTTGCTTTTTTTTTTGGTTTGGTTTGGTTTGTTTTTTTTGCCTAGCTTCCTGAGGAAATAAGCCTTGCTCAGCATGCTATCTGCTCTTCACCTGATAACTAGGGAGCCCTGTTGCCAGGTTGCAACCCAATCTGTTGATGAAGAGGGGCTGGAAGATGGGGAGACGATAAGGTTTGTGCAGTGCATTCAGTGCTGGCGAGGTGCAAGGGCTTGCTGCGTCCAGTCCCTGCCCTCCACCCGTGTTGGGTGGGACAAGTGAACCCGGCAGCAGCTGGCCAGGCCTGTCTTCTCTGCGTGCTTCTCATCTAGGAACCCTCGCCCTGACTTGGAGGGGACGCTTCCTTGAGGGACTGCCTGGGTGCCAGTGTGAGTTCCGGAGGGGAAGGATTCATTTCCCCACCTCCCTTGGATTTGGTGATAGCGTCCCTTGTCTGCTTTGGAGACTGTCAGTCTTCACGTCCTTTCCCTCTGTTCTCCTGCAGTTTGCATTGTCATGTATTTTGTTATTGATATGTAAAATGGCCTCTTTGTAGACTCCCAGGCACTTCAGGCATTCTGAAAGGATGACAGTATCAGGCTGTGGCTGGGTAGGGCCCTGCAAGCAGATGCAGATGCTTTCAGCACACACAGTGGGAGAAGGTGTGCTGTGGGCTGTGGTCACAGCCAGGGACCACCCTCCAGGCTACCCCAGGTACCAAGCACAGGTGTGATGAGTCAAGAGGGAACCAGGAGACACCGAGGAACCTGTGGGCTGAAGAGCACTTGTGTGATTGGGCACTTCCTGGGTACAGGGCCATCTGATATCCAGATGTGCACAAGCAACAAGTCTTGCTGGTTGTGGCAGCAGATGGGGCAGGCTGGTCTATAACTCCACTTGGCCAAGTCCTCACGAGGATCGGTGAGACCTTGTGGAAGTTGGACTGGCAAAGGTTTAGGTAACTGCAAGCCCCACATGGGCTTTTCTACCCACAAGGTGAGGTAGGAATACAAGGAGCTGCGAGCATAGCAGGTGGAGGGGTGGCAGTTTGCCAACACTGGAGGATGCTTTCCATTTAGGTTGATTTTAGAAGCCTTGCCCTTCCTTAGAAGGCATCACCGGTCTATATTTTGGTGCATCTCCCTCAAGTTCTGCTAGATCTTATTCTCCATGGAGAGAACTTTAAGCTGCTGTTTGTTAATTGTACAAATACACACAATGTGCAAAATACCTGGCTAGGAACTGATCTTAGCATCTATCCCCCGCTGGCCCTGGAAATGGATTTTCACTCCAAAAGTTGCCAAGCCTGCCTGTATTTCTAGCAAATGTTCCCTGTGAAGACAGGACACTTAGCAGGGCAGGATCAGCTGGAGCTATTTCTGCTTCCCTTTCGTGGACTAGCTACGTCTGGACAGTCTGCTGAGCAAGGTTTCAGGGATGTTCACACAGTGCGGAAGAAAGGCTCCTCTGTGTCCCACGTGGCCATGGCATGGTGTGCTGCATGTGTCTGCCCCACTGCTTGACTTCAGAACTTGCTGGACACCACATTGCACGCATTTGTGATCTTAGTTTGGCTAAACATGGTGATGACCTGCGAGTTTTGATCCACAGGTGGAAGGCAGATAGGAGTTACTGTTCAGTTGTTGCAGACACGCCATGCTATAACTTTCCAGGCCCAGGAGCTGGCTGTAAAGCTCTGCCTACGGGAGGCATCCAGCAGGTCTGTGCATGTCTGTCAGCACTGGTGAGCAGGGGCCATATGTCTTGATGTGAAATCAGACACAAACTCTGGAAGAGGGGTGATTGCTGCTGCCCAGTTGCTGTACTGGTTTCAGGATGCAGACCCTTGACTGGTCTGCAGCATCTGCTGGGCTGGGGACAGCAGCCAGAGGCCCTCGTGGCCAGGCTCTGTGACACCTCTGTCTCTGCTCAGGAGCAGGAGCACCCCTGGGACCTATTCTGAGCGGGGAGTTGCCCCAGGAGACTTCCTGCCTGCTCGCCCTTGCACCATGTCTCCCTCCCCCTGGCAATGAAACAGCAGCTGGGGAAGGACCTGTCTGCCTGGACCAGGAGCTGGGATCTGCAGCTGAGAACACTGGAGCAGCAGTAAGGCTGCTCCAGCGCGGGTGCTCACAGGGAGCAGGGCTGGCTGTGCTGGTGCCGAAGGTGGGCGAGCGCTGAGTTGGCGTGAGCAGCAGGGCAGGGCACATGCGTGCGTGCGAAGGGGTGCCAAGGAGCATCTGGGTCTGCAGGCTGCTGAGATCTGCAAGGCAGTCAGACTCATACTTTGATTTCAGTTTTCAAAGGTGTGGAAGAAGGGCATCTAAGGTCTTTTTTCAGTGCCTGGCATCCTTATGTGGAATTAGCCATTCTGGCACTGATGGGGAGAAGGACATGCTTTGTATTGCAGTTGTATTCTGCAGTGAGCATACTGTTTGCTGTACACATTTGCTTTCCCTCCTTACAACTTCTCTGTGGACTTTTGCACCAAAACTGGTATTTATCAATGCATATTTGATCTACTGCATGATGCTGGAATGCACAGCTGGAATATTGAGTGGTCTCTATCTCCCATTTCTGTCCTGAGGTCAATAGGCTCTTTCTAGGAAAGGAGGGATGTGCTGGGCTGCAGCGTGCAAGCTATGGCAGCAAACTCACCACCATGATGATGGGACTCCCTCCTGGTATGCTGACCTCTGCAGTTTCCCCAAATGCATAATTGACCGCATCAGTTGTGGCAGTGGGGAAGTATGTTCACATGCTCCCCTGGAAGGAGAAAAAAAAATATTCCAAAAATAATAAAAAGAACTTGGCTCTTTCTGCAACACATTTGGCCCTGTAATAGCACGGGAGGGGTTAATCCCAGCTTGAAAAGCAGAGGGCTGATGTCTGCCAAGCAGCACAGTGTGCAGTGTGTTAATAAAACTGGAAGTTGTACAAGAAGGGAAAAAAGCTTTTCTACCCACAAGGTGAGCTAGGAATACAATGAATCAAAGACATAGGTATTTCATAAAGCATGTGGCAGGAGGCAGCCCTTGGATTACTAGAAATAATGTGATATATTAGCCCTTGATTTGGCAGAGTCTGCCTTATACTAAAGAGGAGGAGAGTGTAAATTGTGATGATTTGTGTAGAGTTTCTGACATTATCTTGGCAAAAAAGGGCCATCTCTACAGATAAATGCACATGATCGAAATCGTGCATGTGAATTTTTATGTGCACTCTTCTTCCATGATTAGAGGGGTCTTGGATGGACACTAGGAGATCTATATTAAATGAGGCTTTCTAACAAATACCACTTGCAATCTTAGGGGGAAGGTCCCTGTTAGATTTTACTCTCAGTTCATATTATCAGATTACATGTGTCTAATCCTTAAGGAAATTATTTTGCCAATACCAAGACCCTCAGCGTTTTAATGAAGTGTCCCAGGCTCAGAGCTGTGCCTGTGGGTGGAAGAGGTGCTCTCCTGCCTGCATCGGGGGCATGGGAGCTCCTGCTGCAGCACGCCTCAGCAGATGCGTGCGTTGCCCTGGAAGTACAAAGATTTGAATATCCCATGTCTTCCTAGGGAGACCAAAGGGCAGGGGATGAGCGTGCCGTGCTGGGAACAGACAGGTTCCCACGCGGAGCAGCTCGGGTGCCACCACACTGGCAGCGCTGCCGGAGGGCGGCCGTGTGGTCAGCGCAGGAGAGGCTGGGTGAAATGCCAAACCTGCAGGTAGCATCAGCGCCTGTGTTACGGTTTCTCTGCGGTAATTGGCTCAGTTACTTTGCTCCACAAAGCTGCCCACTGTAAATTAGCCTTTAAATGACAGAGAAAACAGATCCTCAATCTCCATCATTCTGACTTAGAGCTTCAACTGTCTGAATGAAAATAAGTGGGAAAATTTGTGCTCCCTTTTCCTGCTGATGGACTTTTTTTCTACAGTGGTTGCTTAACGCTGACTCTATATGCAAATGCACATTACTCTTTTCACCTGTGCATTAGAAATCCTGACAGGCTACCTGTCCGGGAATCTGAACATACTGTTAAAGTCATCTCTTCCAAATCAGCTGGCCTTATATTTAGGCTTTCAAGTTGAAAAGTTTTAATTTAGGTGTTTAATGTTAAATTCCAGTTTGTGTTACTGCAAGGCTCCATGTTCTTAGTTCTCTGTACATAACTCAAGCTGTACTTTGAGTGCATTGCCGGTATGTGAGCTTTTGGACCGAGTGTGACTCAGCTGGCTGGACTTGGTGTTGATTGGACTTTGTAGGGTAGACCAGCAGCTGAGTGACTCTTCTGAGATCTGTGCAAGTCAGGTCAATGCTGATGCTTTGATTGCCACGTTTGGGTTTGAGGTCTCTGGCGCTGTGCGGAAAGGCGCTGGTCATCACCTTTGCTCCTAGGCCTGGGGCGAGGACTGTGCTGAGCGTGCCTGAGCTGCCTGTTGATGCCTTGGGCTGGCGAACATGTGCATATGTGGGTATAGAAGTCTTGTAACAGCATATGCCCTGCTTTCAGAAATGGAAGGACATCTTTATGTAGACATGGGCCTCTGGTGAAGTTCCTTAACTCTCCGTTAAGGACAGACCCTGCTCCTGATGCTCTGGCGGTGGAGCAGCACATGGCATGAGCCCTGGCCACAGGGTGTGCTGCCACGCTTGGAGCATGGGAGCGGAGGGGAGAGGATCAAGCCAGAGCGTGCAGGCAGCTCAGGCGGTTCCCACAGGGAGCCCTGGTGCTGTACGGGCAGAGACGGCCCTGGGGGGTCTTGGTAGGTGTACCCTGCACAGGACGTTTTGAACAGCCCATGTAACTTCCCCAACTATAATTCTTTCTCCTCCATTATTTCATTCGCTCTAAGTGTTCCTGCTTCATATAACCCAGCAAAATCAACAGTTGAATTTAGTATGACTGAATAATTCATATGGCACAGGTACTGACAGTGGTAATTCAGCCTCTAAGTTGTGATCATAAATTTCCATAGCATGGCATTGCCGAGGGGGGTGATGATTTTATTGGGCAGAGCAGAGTCACTCAACTAATTAAACAGGGGAAAGAAACATTCAGCTGCCATTGAGTGCAGCACAGCATCCGTGCAGCCAGCTTACAGCGCAGGCATGTGCTGGGGCAGCGTGGCGCAAGCCCGCCTGCACACTCCTTAGAAACGGCTGCGTTTGCTCTGGTCCTCTGCAGCAGGGCTCGGAGGCACGGGGTGGGCCCTGGTGTCCGGACGAGAGCTGCAGGCTGGAACACTGGGGCTGGGCCACCTCGGGCGTGGGTGAAGGGCAGAAGAGGGACCTGGCATGGACATGTCCCTTGCTCTGGCTGCGGTGATGCCCAACTGCGGTGACCGTTAGACTCCGGTGCACGTCTCTGATGCTTGGATGTATAGGGCTGACTTGGTAAGATAAGAGATCAGAATTCCTGTGTCCAAAGGTGAGTCAGGTCTCTAGTGCTGCTCTGGATAATAAAGAAGTCTTTAAACAGTTTACAATTTAGAGTTATTGAAAGGCTAAAACATACCTATTGCTTCCTGTTTCTGTATTAGAGAAGAACAGCTTTGGCCCTTGTATCCTCTGCTGAGCTCATGTACGGCTTTGTGTAAATAATGAAATACAGTAAGCAGTGAGCACCCTAGATCTAAGAGTCGGCCTGGGAAATGTGACACCTCTTGGTCCCTGGTCTGAGAAGTGGAAGAAGAGGGAGTGTGAAGATGCAGTGCAGGTGCTGGCAGGTGCGTTTGAGCAAAGTGCCCAGCAGGTCTTCTGGAGGTGCTAATGGTGCTTTGAGACCTGACCATCCCCAGGTCAGGGCTGCCTGGGGCCCCGGCAGCAGCTCCAAGAAGCATCTCTGAGGAGAACTCCCGATGCTGCAGCCTTCTTATTGTCTTCCTTCTGTGGGTCTGTGCTAGTGCTGCCATGGAGCTGGCATAACCCTGCCGTGGGCATTGCTGGTGTTTGAGCTGATGGGTATTTTTGGTGTGACCTGAGAGATGGGGAATGAAGGGAGGTGCCCCGGGTGCAGGCTTTACGGGATACCTAGGACCTACCAGGCAAGCCGTGGCCCAAATCTGCAGTAAAAATGCAGCTTCAGGAATAGGAGGCACTCTCCACTGCTCAGTCCAGGCTGGCGGAGGCTGTGTTTGGTGGACTAAGGCCAGTTCCTGCCCAGTTCGCAGGTGGAACCATGCTCACCAGTCATGGCATTTGTGCCATTGTCCTGGGTGGTGTCCACGGGAGCATCACACCAGGGTTCCTTCCTTGGCTGAAAAATACAGGTAGGCCCTAAGTTACTGAACCGTGGGAGGGGTTTATGAGCCAGACATGCAAGAATAGTTGAAAGTTAGAGAAAATGTATTTATTACAACGCTTTTCATGGGCAAGTTATCATTTTGTCAAACTTTATTAGAGAAAGTAATTAATGGGCTGTAAAAGGTGCTAGTGCGTAGCCAGTAAAAGACCTAGTCCTGTGCAAATTGGCAGTTCATAGATTTATGGTTCCTTCTTTCCCCATTTATTAAAACGGAGAATGCACATGAAGTGTGTTATATATATGGGCTGGTGAGCCATTGTCTGCGCACGGGAGCCGTGCTCCTGGGGCCCAGCTGCGAGGGCAAGGCAGAGGTCCCATGCCTGTCTCTCTGTCCCCTGCTGTCCCCTCCAGGTGCCCTGTCCGGCCTGGGGGAGCTCAGCGCCCACCCAGGGGGTGTCCTGCCAGCCAGGAGGGAGTGGAGGGGAGCGGAGAGGGGAGAGGTGCGCGTCCCAGGGCGTGTGAGGGGCCAGAGCATGCTCACAGGCAGGCTCGGCCGTGCACCCACTTGCAGCTCGGCCGGGCAGACCTGCTGCATGCAAGCACCACGTGATGGGTGGCTTGTGGGAGCTCGGCTGCAAAGAGCTCGTCATTATGTGCGGGTGTTATGAACGCTGGGCTGCGCACACTGATTTATTATTACAGGATTGTATGTCTGCGCTCCTCGTTTTGTTAGGGTTACTTGGCAGCTTATTTCGTTTAATTATACTGGGGGAAAAGGAATCAATTGTTCAAAGCAAAATTCTGGTAAAGCAGCTTCAGGGACTTCACAATCATTTATGAGCATCACAAGAAACTGAGAGAGAGCCAGCCCCCTGCCCCTACCATGTCCCTCTAAATGAGCTTTGCATCCCAGGTATATCACTCCTGAGATCTGGGACTTGCCTCCCCTCCATCCAGTGTAGGTGCTGCCCTGGTTTGGGGTGTTGTCATTTCATTTGGCTATTGGTAAATCCTTCAGGATGTGCTCGTACATTTATGGGCCTGGCAGTCTTCGAAAGGTCTACAACAGCAAAACTAAACCCTTCTGCTTCAGATTGCTTTGTAAGATGTTCATTATAGATAAGCGGTGCCCAAATCTGTCCTGTTGCTGAGCAGTTAGGGCAAAAGATTTGGCAGCTTTCAAGAACTGAAGAAAATGGTGCAAACTAATGTAATTTCCCCAATTATTTCACCTTTTGAATTGTAGATCAGGATCCTGGAATATCAATTTCTAGGTACCTTCTTCTCAGTGCTGACAAGTGAGCTCCTTACCTTATCTCCAGGCAGCACAACCCCTGTGTTAGCAGCAGTGCAGCGTAGATGCCTGTCCTCTTGGCACAGCTCAGAGTCCCTCAGTGGGGTGTGCTCTCAGGACACCAAATATGATGCTGATGCAAGGACATAGGAAGCGATTGTGTGTTCTAGTCTTATCTACGGATTTCTCTTCCAGATGTTCAAAGGAATCCCCTTACTGATACTTATCTGCCAATCATATGGTGTAAAAGATCTGAGCCAGTTACTGGAAAGAATAAAACAAATACTAACCAAGCATGCTTTTACTTATACAGTCAATGTGAAAAATATGACTTTTAGTGTCTAGCTGCAGTAAATGTCAGGGATGCATGTGCTGATCTGAGCAAATGGTGAATCCTCTTCCTGGCACCCCAAGGGACATTCAGGAGGTACGGATCCACCCCCTCCAGCCCTGCGCTGCCTTTTTCACCCTGCCGTGCTGGTCCTTAGCACCCCTCTGCGCCACCGTGACACGGTGATGGGCAAGGTCAAGGCTCTGGTTGCACATGGGCTCCTCTCGCTGCAGTGGAAGCGAGGATGGCTGGTGGTGAAAGCAGCTGTGTCCATGTGTTCCCGCTGTGGCTGGTTGTAGCTGTGGGTGTCCCCCCTCCCTCTGGCGCCCAGCCTCTCGAAGGGTCTGAGACCCCTGCGCGGGCGCTGGGGTGGGCAGCATGGTGCTTCTGGCCGGCACCCTGCCTGGCTGCTGCCTGCCAGTGGGCACCCGGGCTCGCGGTGCTGCGCCCATCGGCCGCCTGCATCGCATTGTGAACCAGCCTGCATCCCTCCACTTAGCTGAGCACCAGTGATGCCAGGTGTCTTTTTCTGGAAGAATGGAAATATTAAAAGGAGGGACGAAGCCACGCCAGCATTATCTCCTGCCCTTCCCACCCCGTGGTGTTGTCATGCATCTCCTGAAATGCTGGGTCTGCGTGGAACATTTTTCCTGCCTGTGCTTACATGCTGCTGCCTTCCCTTTGGTGCACCGGATACGAGCTCTGCTGTTCCTCTGCAGGAGAGTTACTGCTCTGCTTTCTCCGCTGGTACCCTTGGCGCTGACCACATTTAAACCCAGCCGTTCATTTTTTCTCAGAACCTGTCAGATAACTGATCTCAAAGCCCTCACCACTCGCTATGTTCACTTATGTTTTCATAGCACTGGTGTCTGATAAACTCCCTGGGTGCAGTGGGTGTGTTTACAGGAACCGTGATGGCTGGAGCGGTGCATGTATGGTGTGCAGTACTCTAGGCCACAAACTTCAAAAATTTTTCAGCAGAAGGAAAGAAAATGGTTCCAGTGTGAAAGTGTTTGTGTTCTTACAGCCAAACAGACAGCTGCCGCCACTTCAGAGGTCTTTGTTCCTCTCACCAAGAGGTGGCTTGAGAAGCTGTAGGATGCAATCAAAGTGTCGAGGAGAGCTGTGTCCCTTGCAGGAGACACTTATGGCCAGAGCTGGGTGGCTGAAGCAGCAGGACACTTGGGACAGAGGAGGGCAGAGATGGCAGCAGCTGCCGGGCATGAGCCAGGACGCTGTGCCTCGGTGCCAGCCCCTCGCAGAGGCTCCCAGGACTGTGGCGTGCACAGGGTTGGGCGGGAGGGGCGGTGGTTTCTATTCTGTGCTCTTGGCACCGGTGCAGCTCCTGTCTGTCCTTCCAGCAAGGGGACCTTTCCTTCCAGTGCGGCCGAGTGCTCTCCTGGCCAAAGGTCCTTCTCTCCTTGGCCTGATCTGCTCCTGTCCCAGCTCTGTGTGCAGTGTCTTGTTTTCTCCTGGGGATTACATTAATACCATTGATTGGTTTGTTTTAAATAGCTCTGGCTGCTAGGTCATTATTACTAGATGCTGATGCATAACTTATTGATAGAAATATTGGCTGCCTGGTAGAAAGGCATTGACTTCCACCTGTTAACCCTTCACCTGCCCACATGACCTCTTGTCATTTCTGTAGTCTCACAATGCCCAGCTTTTTCCAGGCTGTAGAGGATGATTTTATTTTCCACAAGCTCCCTTTTTTCCTCCTTTGGAAGAGGAAACAGGCAGGTCTGCATTAGTGACTGCCTTAACAGCCAGGAAAAAAGTGTGTGGTTAAGTGGCTGAGTTGAAAGCAGAGCACATGTTAGCACCCGTGGCTGGCACTGGTTTATGCTGCCCTCATGTCTCCCCTTTACAGAGATAGGCTCGGAAAAGTATCTTTGCTGTCGTTAGCCTTGGCCGGAGGAGAATGAGCTGGTGCTGCTTTCCTCCAGGGAGCTGAGCCCAGCTGTTCCTGCTATTGAGGGATGCTGCCAGTCAATATGCAGTGGGGTTACAGCCTCCGTTTCCAGCCTGGAGCTGGCAGTTTGCAGGAAACCTGTTGGCATGGGTCAGGCTACTGGCAGAGAGTAAAGACTGCTGCATTAGGGAGCTGTTGGCCAGGCCTGGGGAGTGCCTGATGTTTAAAAGATCAGAAACATGAAACCAGAACTAGCCAGTGAAAACAAGGGATTTTGCTCAGGCTCCACAATTGCTGCCTGCTGCTCTGCTTCTGCTATTATCGCACCTCCTACAGTGCCAGGAGCTAATCCAGGCTTCCCGCTGTGCTGGACTCTCAGCTGCGTGGAGCTGCTGAGCCTGCAGCCAGCATTACACTTGCTGGCAGGGCCCTTGATCCTGAGGACCTGGGGCTTGGTGATGCTAGTGACCAGGCGTGCCATGGCAGTGCCTCTCCACCACCCTCCTGAGCGCACAGTGGAGGGTGAGATCTCTGCACCAAGCACGGCACACCCAGGCCACAGGCTCTGGCATTTGCCTAACAGATCCCAGTCGCAGTGGCTCTATGGTCATGGGAGAACTGGGCCCCTACAGATGTGGCATGCAAGAACCAGTGTGGTAGGGGAACCACCCGTGTTCCTCAACAGAAAGCATGAATCACAGGCACATGACTGAAGTCCCAAACCTCTTTGGGACTTGTTGTCTCCCACCAAGAATTCATAGCCCTGAAACCCTTCTCTGAATTATGCCCTGGCTTTCAAATCAGACAAGCTGCCAATATGGAGTTACTTTATGTGGATTATTGTAGGAGAACAATCTGGGATCAAGCTCTGTCCTTTCCTAGAAGTCATTTTTTACCCTGAGACACAGAAGTGTGTGTGCTCTTGCTGTCCTTGTCTACCCCAGGGAGCATCTACCTAACTCCCAAAGATGAGGAATGAGCTGGGATCATAAACCTCCTGAAAGCAGGGGAGTGCTGTGCTCCTAGGTGCAAAAGGAGGATCCTCACTGCCTTGGGTGACATGAGTCTCACGTGATGAGTATCCCTCGGAAATTGGGCCAGGTCTCTCTGTTTGTTGCAGGATACAGGCAGGGGTTTTTTTTGTTTTTGTTTTTGTTTTTTTTTTTTGTGAAACTTTTGTGAAAGATAGCTCTTGAACCCTTCTAAGACCAAGCACAGACTGCAGAGTATTGGGTTGCTGACTCTTGTTTCATGGTCCTGCCTTCCCATTCAAATCAGTTTCGTGGCTTCTTGCAGCTGACCTTCTGTGATGTGGTTAAAGCCCCTCTGAAGGGGTGCTCATGTCCTGGCAGAGACCAGGAAGTATCTTACAGCTAAATGCAACAGTTCCTGCACTTGTCTGTGGAGACGAGGAAACAGTTGGCTACTTTCTCTGCAAGCTATGGTCAGATGTCTTTTATCTAGCATTATCCTGGTTTTCTTTGCAATGCTGACATTCATGCAGATCCTAATTTCTGTGTCCCTTGCTTCTGCTGCCAGCATGGCAAAAGTCTTGCAGGCACCTCTCTAAGCATATCCTTCATCTTGTGTTAATCAATAGGCTGCTTGGGTTGTGCTGCTAGCTGTAGTTTTGCTGCTGTCAGTGGAGACCCACCCATGCCCACCCTCTGCAGTGGAAGGAAGGCAACCAGATGTTCCTTATGGGCTCAGGAGACTGGAACAGGGAAACAAAGCTTGGCCAGCATTCATCTTTCATACTGCTGGTGTGCTTTACTGGGCCAAGGAATGCTGCTCAAGCACAGTGTAATTAAGGGCCTTACAACACTATTGTGCTAGGACTTTATTAAACAGGCCCAGAGTAATCCTCTTGTGGGTTCAGCAGGAACTGTATGTATGTCTTCTACACCAGAATTTGGCTTTTGACTGGGACATGCACGCTGACGAGATGTAAGGGTATCGCAGTTTGGATTTGTATGCTTTCAGAGCTTCTTCGGAAGATCCTTGGTACCCTGGTGGGCCAAGAAAAATACTCCAGGAAAGGCTGTTTGCATGAAGTCTGGTGTTCTCAGCCAGAGGAAAGGAACAAGGACATGAAAATGAGTAATCTTTAAAAGTTATCCAGATCTGAGTCGTCAAAAAATACTTGCAGGTCTTCCTGTTGTGCACCTCAAACTGGTTTCTGTAGTCTTTTCTGCAGGTTCTCAAAATCTTGGAGAAAATGAATTTTTGGAGAGGGAGGAAAGGAGAAATCAATAAACTCAGATGCTAATTTCACAACTGGAAACATGTGAAATAACTCTCATCCAAATGGCAGAGCAGCAGCCAGCCCATTACTCTTGGTGTGTTTCTACTGATGGTGATAAAGCTTTGCAGAGCAGCAGTGGAAAGAGCATCAGGTAGAGGCCTGAGAAGGGCATTAGCCCCTCGCCTGGGTTGGTTTTCCTGGCTGCAACATGCTGATATCCTGGCTCCACTCCCTGTTTATGAAAGAAAGATTTACATTTGTTTTGTTTTTCAAATTGTTCCCATACCCTTGGAACGTTCATTTTAAGCCCTTCCAAGGTTTTTAATGAGCAGGTTTGGTTTTAGTGCTGGCTCAGGCTCCCCTCCAGCACCCCCTCCAGTGCAGTCCTTGCTGCACCCAGGTGGGAAGATGATCCGAGGGTGGTCGCTGCTCTGCTGCCCAGGGGCTGGCAGTGTTACCCCTCACGCTGCTGGGGGGGGTCATCCTCTGAGCTGAGGCAGGGAGGGCACTTGGAGGGGCAGGTACGGTGCTGCGCAGCTAACACAGGGCATCTGGCAGGCTTCAGGGCACAAGGCTTGTGTGGCTGGGCTGGGGAAGTGCTTCTCCAGAGACAGCAGAATTAGTCTGATGTGCAAACTGCAAAGGACTGTTCTAGGCTGGGTTTGCTGCAAGCTGCTACAAGCCCCTTCTTTGTGTCTGTGCAGGGCTTCTTTCAGAGATGGCACAGGAGGTAATGTACTTTGTTTTTTTGTCTGTCCCCACTTAAACCTCCTAGCCAGTTTTCAAGCTCCATGTCAGGCTAGGGACTCCTTTAGCACACAGTGTTCGTTCTCAGTGAAGCCTCCGGCAGCTGTTTTTCTTGGATGTGTTCCCTAGATCAAGAGTCAGCACATGCTCACCATGAGATCTATTTGGTAAGTGTGTTGAGAACAGAGATAATCTTGAACTAGTTTGGCTTGCATCTGAGGACCAAAGCAGGCTCAGTTTAGTATTTGAATAATATTTTGGAGCTGGCGTCTTCTATTAAGTTCAGTCATGTAACTCCAGTTCAGATAGCTATCATGAGAACACAGACATGCACTTATTTGATTGCCTGTTGTCTGTGTGTGGATGACCCTTGTACCATGGATGAGGAGGAGAAATGGAAGAAGTTCAGTCATTCATAAAAAATGGATAAATGAACCAGTATTTAATGCATACTCTGAGGTCCTTATACATGCAGCTTGCTTATGCATTCTAGAGAAACAAACTTCTGTGCCTAGCTCTTCTGAAAATTCTTGTCTTTTTCCCAAAGCTTGTTATTATGAAAAGCTTTGGATCTTCTGAATAGGGTCATGGTGTGAAAGGTCCTGGGGAGCTGGTTTGTCCACTTTACAATGTGGATGTCCTCTTTGTACAAAGCATGAACACCTGTATCAGAATATTGCAAATGGGCTTCTTTGAATCATTTTACCAGCAACTGTGTTTAAGTTGCTGTTAATACAGAGCTCCGCTTTACTTTCCTCAAAAGATCACATTAGGTGATTTAACCTGATATTCTGGGTTTAGCAGGAAGATTAGCAGCTGTTAAAATGTGAAGTCATATGCTATTGATGATGCTTCACCAGCAGCGATTCCTGGGTCATTGTCAATGTGACACGTCAGGTACGGGACATGGCTGCCACCTGCGGCCCCAGCATGGGGCATGTTCTTGCAGCATCTGCTGTCCCAGGCTTTCAGACCACTGCTACCTGCTCAATATCTGTATTTCTAGCTGTGGTAGAGAAAGAGGTCATGCAATGCAGGCCCTGTCGGGCTCATTCAGGATCTGGCCCATGGTGTGAAGCAGCCTAGTGATGCTGTTCCCTTGGCCCTCCTCTTCCTTGTGCAGAGATGCAAAGTCACTTTGCCAGCGCTGTCTGAGCACTGTGACTGCCAGTTAAATCAAATGAGACAAATCCTCCTTATGATAAGGAAGAGCTGAGCCAATCCAGATGTAAAGTAGAGGAAGACTGATGGAGAGGTCCCAGGACGGAGGGGCCGTGCTGACTGCTGGGCTCTGCATACCCTGTGTCACAGAGCAGCACTCAGGTCTCCGGCCTCTGGAAACGCAGCTGCAGTCACCGGGCATGCTCCTAAATCTGCATGCAGGAGTTGCTCAGAGAAAATCCAGCTCCAGGAGTTGTTAAAAAAGATTTGTGCCTGAACGCCCACACAGCATTTTGTACATTCACCCACTGTGACAGCGGGGGATTGGGCATCCCATCTGAAGAGCGCTGCACCTCAGCTGTGCGCTGCCTGGGATTTGTGGGTGCTTAATAGCTGGAGTCAAGCGCTACTGTACCAGCAGAGAGATAAGGCAGAATTGAATACATGCTGTCCTTACCATGTGCTATTCGTATGGAAGAATAATCCATAAATCAAGATATTACAAGGTTATTTAGCGATTCTTCAACTGTTGTACATGTGTCAACAACAAATAAAAGAAGCATGTGATAGTATTAGTCCATGTGCCAGGAAATCCTCCTGGTTCCTTCCCTTACCTAAAGAAGGGGAGACCTAAGGCTATTTGGATTAGCACACTGTGCTGCGATGCTCCTGCACAGGCAGCGCGTTCCTTCAAAGCACTGCCAAGAATTTGCTTGTCACAGAGATGTGTAATGTGATTGCAGTGGAAAATACATGCAAATGTTTAGCCTCCTCTTTTTTTTTTTTTTTTTTCTAGAGGGGAAGAGATCTTGATTAAACAGTAATTAAGAGTGTTTTGGACAACACGAGGCAGTCTCTCTCCCAGGTGCTTAATAAGTGCCAAGACTGTTGAGTGAAGTGTTTATTTAGCATAGTAATAGAAGGCAGTTATTGCCAGGCTTACCAGAACCACATCTCTATTGTATATGTAACCTTGGGCTGCATGTGCTGTGCATGCCTCCAGCTCCCTGCCTGCCTGCTGCCTGTCCGCCTTGCTGCCGCCATCCCACATTGAAGTGGGGAGCAAAGCTTTGGGAAGATCCCAACACTCGGCACCTGCACAGCAGCCCCAGGACCAGTCTGTGGTGCAGGGGGTGACAGCCAAGTTGTCCCTCAGTGTGTCTGCAGGCAGGGAGGCGGTGAGCCGGGGTCTCTGCAGGGCTGCCCAGTGGTTTTCTTCCCCAAAAGCTGTCCTTCAGTGCTGCCTGCACTTGCAGCAGGTGAGTGTGGAGCAGCCTCGCCGACTCCGCCAGGCCCTGGCACATCTCCTGCATGCCACTGCTGTGTGGGATGTCCTCCTCCAGGCACCATCCCTGTGGAGCAGCAGACGCAGCTGCCAACAGGAGCTTCATGGGTCTGTGTCTGCTCCTGGCTGGGCTGTGGTGCTGAGGCCAACACTACTGGGACAGTTACTGGGCAAAGGTTTTTCTGCAGCACTGGGGTTAAAGGGTAGAGAAAGCAGCTTGTCTTAGATTGCTGGTATTTTTTTTCAAAGACGCTGTTTGCATTGATAGATTTTTGGATGATGCTCTAGCAAAAGAAAAAAAAATCAATGTCCCAGTGATTGTACCAGGAAGGGCAGTCGATTGGTGAAAAAGCTGCAGCCGGCGTATTGGGAAATGGATTTTTTCTGCCCTCCAGACATTAGCTTGAAATTCTTTGAAACGCAGAGAAAACAATCTGTGTCAGAAATGAAAAATTAAGGAGGTTAATGTGGTGCCTTTTCCACTTTTAATTTCTTTGAATTCCAGGATGTCCTTGGACACTGGTGGGAGCGGAGTGAATGCACTTCTGCCGGCCCTGCCCTGCCCTGCTGCCCATGGGGTGCTCCACGCAGCACCCTCGCTGGTGGGACGGATGGACAGATGGATGGACAGATGAGCTGCTGCCAGGCGTGGGCCTGATGCAGGACTGGAGGCGTGGTGCCCAGGAAGGCGTCGCGTTTGCTGTTGTGCAAGACCATTGTTGTCAGTGTTTGTTAAGAATAGACGGTGGGGGGGAGGACACGTTTCTGGTAAGCTTGCTCTCAAGTGTTGCAATAACTGGATGTCTTTAGAGATCAGCTGCTAGATTGAGGTCATTTGCTCAACAGTGTTAACGAGCAGTAATTTAGGGTCTCTAAGGGGGGAAGTGGTGTAAAGTGTTTGGGCAGGGGACTGCTTCTCCTGCCTAAGACACTCCCTGTTTTTCCATAAGGACACATGCAAATGTGCACACACACGCGCACGTAAGGTCCCTGTACCTCCTCTCGTACAGGTAGCTCCTTCGGCTGCGGCATGGTGCATGAGCCTGGTGAACACTGCCAGGGAAGGGGTCTCGGAGGGGAAAGCAGAGCAGGAGATTTCATGCTGTTGTTTTTCTGCTTCGGGTAATTGTCTGAGCTTCAGCCTTTCTAAACAAAATGCCTCTTTCTTTCCTGTGGGGACCGCTTTTCCCAGTCCCTTGGGTGGTCTTTTTATGCAGGTTTTTATCCACCCAGTGGTAGGCTATAGGCAGCTCTCTAGAGGGACGGAAAAACCTCTGCTTGTTTTACCCTATTGCAGAGGGAAAAAATGAACTCCCAAAGTCTTGTTTTTGGGAAATTAAAAAGCAAGATGAACTTTATAAAGGAACTTAACTAACAGGAGGCTTTCCATTCCTACTGAACATGGGGGGTTGATTTCTCTCTGCCCCGGGAGCGGTCTGCGTGAGCCCGTCTCCCCGAGCTGCAGCACCCTGCCCTGCCCTGCCTGGGCCGCGGGCTGCAGGCGCGCTGTCCGTGCTCTGCCTGGGGCTGCCAGCCGGCCTCTGCGGCCTCTGCAAAGGGCACTGCCGCTTCCCGGGGCGGTTTGCGGGCCCCCCAGGAGCAGACCCTCCAGAGATACGGGCTGAAAAGCTCGTTGGATCCTGCCTAGACCAGAATACAGCAGACAGCCCATGTGGGGAGGTCTGTCTTTTTTGCTGGCTATGCATTACCTGTCAACTGATGATGATTGCTTCAAATGGATTTATCATTTGAAATTACTGCACGGGGTGCAGAATGAATCAACTGGGCAGCAGTACACAAGCCTAGCTCACTTCGATTCCTTCTCTGAACTTCTGCATCGTTGTGCGGGGATAGTCACTCCAGTCCAACAGTGATTCCTGTGTGCTTTTCAAGGCATCCTCTCCCCAGGAGTCCTATGGACCCAGTGCTGGCCATACAGAAGACTTAGAGGTCCCGTCCCACTGCTCCTGGGTCTATCTCAGGCTGGCCCGGCAGGTCAGTGACCAGCGAGGGCTCGGGGCAGGTGGCAGCGCTGCGAGGCGCCAGGCCAACGGGGAGCCAGCACTGGCACGTCTTCGTCAGGATCGCAGTTTGGGTCAGGATCTGTTAACCGCCTTCTCATGAGAGGTGTAAGGGGACTGCAGTGCCTGACGTCTCCCATTGTGCTGATGGGGAGTGTGCTGATGGACAGTGTAATGGAGCTGAACCCGTTATTCTTGTGTGCAAGGGAATTGTGGGTTAAAGCTTGCAGCCCATCCACCACCCCCTGGAGACCCTGCAGCTGCCTTTCCACAGCTGCGCCCATTTCTGTGAGCACAGTCCCATCTCCAGCTGGCTGCTGGCGTGGCTGTCCTCCTTGGAGTGGCACTGGGGACCAGAAAGCCCCCATGCCATGAGCCGTGCCCTGGTGTGCATGTGCTGCAGGCATGGAGCCTTGGAGGCACGGGCCGCTGAGCTGAGCCAGAGCTTGCTCCTGATGGTTTGTTAAAGTGAAGACTTTGGGTAAATTAAGGGTTTTGTTCATTTGCTCTGGCTAATGTTTTTGTAACCTGACATTATGGAGGTGAGAAAGGGATTTGAGACCTCCTGTAATGAGAAGTTCCTTTTGCCTATTACTGTGGATTTTTTTTTAGAGATGTCCCAATAGGAAGGTCAGGACCATTTCCTTGCCTTCTTTTGAATCACCAGCTGACGGACAGTTCCTGTGCAGATGTCTGCAGCTGAGCACTTGCTTATGCAGTTGCAAGTTAAAGTGTAAGTATGTAATGAAGTCAGCCAACAGTTTTAAAACTAAAGTACCTTTTACAACAAGATTTTTAACTGTGTTATTGAAGCTAATTGTTGCAGACCATTGCAGAAGCTGAAGTAGAAATGGTTTCAAAAGGGAAATGGGCAAGTTCATGGAAGAAAAGTCCATTTGTGGTTATTGATGATGATGGCTTGATACAAGGTTTGGCTCAGCAAATCCCTAAATAGGTAATCATAAGGCAGATTTTTCCTGTCCCAGGAAAAGGAGCAATCTCCTGGGTCCAGTTTCTTGTATTTTTCCCCTAAGAATTGGCATGGGCCATGGTTGAGGCAAACCATGGCTGGACAACCTTTCACCTGCCTCAGAGCAGAGGCTCCAGTGTACTGGGGACATACCCTGCTCCTGCTGCAAACGCCTGGGATTTGGTAAGGATACATGTGAGGAGCAGGGTATTTCTTTTCTCTCTCTTCACCTGAGTTGGCCGAGCCATATGGGTTTAAGCTAGGGCAGGATTTGGCACGTTAAGTTTATAACATGGATCTAATTAAGAGAAGCCGTGTGTTTCCTCAACTTCACTGTCGTTATTTATTGCATCAACTAGAAGGCAGAGACAGTGGCCACTTGTTTTGTCTGCATGAAACTCTCATCCTATTCATTTCTTTTTGTTTTAGCTTTGCAGAAGTGAAGAGGAAAATCACTGAAGTTAACTGTGAGGTAGCAGGGAACAGCAAAGGACATATGGGTATGTAAGGGAAGCAGATGGCCTATCTGACTAAACCACATCATATAAGTTTATGAGTCAGGCAGGTGCTCTTTCCTGCTGTTTTATAGTGATGTCTTAAGGATTTCCCTTTTGATATACGAGGGCAAATCGTCAGCCGAGCCCTTCTCTATCAGAGGCTAATCCAAAAGTAAATCACTCTAAAGCAGCAGGAGAGAGGTCTTGCAAGGCACCCACTATAGAGATATTCTTTTGTTATAAATCATCAGAGTGATGTTCTTAAGAGATTATGCTGGAAAAAGCAAACAATATAAAAAGGTCAAATACAAATAGTAAAAATGAAATAGTTTGTTGCCTTCTTCTGTCTGCTCGCAGAGGAGAGACCACTCAGCTGGGAGAAGAGACGGCTCTCCAGACTCACCTGAGTGCGACTGGAGCCAGAGATGGGGCTGCTTGTCTTGGGCTGGGGGAGAGGGGCAACAGGGAACAGGGGAGCGGCGTGGAGCACGAGTGGGAGATGCACCGCGCTGCAGGTGGGCATCTGTCCGCAAGGAGGCTTTGCCCTGAGCCTGCCCCTGGCGCTTGGGTCTGCCCCTCTGGCCCGGGGTGCAGCGGGGCCGTCCCGCCATGGGGCAAGCCTCGCACCCTCTGTCCACGCAGCGCACACCTGGAAGAGAAGCAGCAGGGGCAGGGAAAAGTGAGGCGCGCATTGGCCTGGACTTTTGGGGACCAGTCCCTCCGTGGTGTGTGCGAGGCAGGGCAGCGGGTGTGTGTGGGTGCCCCTCAGCACACCAGTGACAGCAAGGCAAGGGTCCTGCTCGGGTAACTCTGGATTGTGCTCCATCTCTGCTTGTACTGCTAGTGGGAAAACCCTCTTGCCACAGTCCTGCCACATGATCAGCCCAGGCATTAAACAGCTTTGCTGCAGTTCCTGGTATAATATCAAAACTATAGGGAAAAGTAAGTGAAATAACATGCACGCTACCGGCCTGCCATATGGACGTGCTGTCTGAGAGGCTGGTGGTGATGTGTCAGCTTGGTGGCACATCCCACTGTGCAGTGCGCAGTGCTTCATTTTGCAGGAGAGATTTATTCCTTGTGCTTCAGTGGAGCCTGAGCCTCTGCCTCACCAAGTAGGAAATACAAATCCAGGCCCCCAGCTCTCCTGCTGGGAAGGTGCTCAGCAGCAGTGCCTGTCATTCACAACCACGGTCTGTCTCCTGTTGGCTTCATGTCACCCTTCAGCATGCCCTGCTCGGAGCCTGGGGATGTGGCGCGGGGCTGGGGAGTGAAGTGAGCACCCTGTGCCCTGCAGTTCCCACCGTGGTAACTGGCTGCAGTTAGTAGCTCTTCAAAAAAATTGTATTTCGTATTTGAAGGATAAGATGACAGACTGTGTTCCTGTTTGTGGATGTTGGGAATCCCAGCAACATTCTCCATGAGGCAGGACAATGTGGGGGCAATTGATTTCTGTTCTCTTGCCTCTTCCTCCTGCTGCAGTTGGCCCTGGATGGTGTTTCCCATGCAGTGCCTCAGGGCAGGCTGCACTTCACTGTGGCAGTGGAGGTGATCCCAGTCCGTATGTCTTACACTGTCATGGGGACACAGTGAAATTGCTTGGCATCACCAATAAGCCGCTGCACCATTTTCTTCCCCAAATCTCAAAGTAGTTTTATTAATAATGTGAGTAAAAAGACCGTAGCTGTTGTTGGGAGCTCTGAGATGCTTCAGCTCTTTTAACATGACATCTCTGCATGGGCAACCTTTGACTCCATGTAGCTGAGTGGGTACCACACTGCTCCTGTGCTTTAAAGTAGGAAAAAAACTTGGTATAAGCACTCCTTGGCTGCCCACAGGCTGGGGCTGTCCCTTTTCGGTGGCATCCCTGCTCTCCCTTCCCATGAAAGAGCTTAAATACAGCAGGGCCCTGGGCTCCACGGGGGTGCGACCTGTGCCCGGCTGCAGCAGTGGGGTTGGTGGTGGTTGGGGCAGCCGGGGGCTCCTGTGCGGGGTCGGGGGCTCTGCTGCACTGCTGCGCCCACCCCACTGCCCTCGTGCTGGATCAGTGGCAGCATCTTGGCTGCCAGGCCACGAGCATGTGCCTCCCCACAATTATATTTAGGCCACTGGCTGTCCCTTACACAGACTCGGATTAGGAGTCCCTGTGCTGACAGGCTGACAGGTCAGCCGTGTTTGGTATCCAGTTAAGTGTGCGATTCATTGGTGCACAAACACAGCCGGCTCCCGTGCCCACTGGGCTGCTCCAGCACACAGCAATGCCTGCTGCCAGGGCTTGGCCCTTGCCCCCAAACCTGGGGTTTCCGTGCAATTCTGGGATGTGCATCTGGCATGCAGCAGGATTCATCCAGCCTGGGGTTTCAGCAGGGTTTGGGTGAGCCCACTTGGCCCACAGGGCCGCCACGCTCTGCCCTCTGGCGAAGCCCTGCAGCGACGAGCAGCTCTGGCCCACTTCTGCCGACAGCTGCCAGGCTGGAGAGTCCCAGCTTCTGCTGTCGGCTGCCCCTCGCTCTCCAGCCCCAGGGGCTCTCAGGCCTGGCCGGCCGTGTCTGGATAGCGCTGCACGCACGACCTGCCGCAGGTGAGCAGCGCGAGTGCTGCTCCATGCGGGCACACGGTCTTCCTTTAATCGAACAAACACTTGTTCTCCTTTCCATATACCTCCAGCTCCTGCTGCAGGTAGCATGGATTTTAACGATGACTGCATCCACCAGCCTGCATCTGATTTACTCGCAGACCGGCTCCAGCAGCCAGTGTGCAGCCTGCACTCAGCTTCTCGGAGGAAAACCAGCCTGGCCATGTAACCTAAGTCTGTTGCAATCCAAACAAACAAGAAGGTTAAATTCAGGTTGCAGAGACAACCTTAGTTCTGGCATGTAGATCTGGAAATGTGGAAATAATGCCATTTTAATATAGTATTTAAAGTGTAGTATAGTTTTATGAGTACAGATGGTCCCCTGGCTGAGTTTTAAATGTTTATAACTTGAAAACTGGTGATCTGATTTTCTTTGAATTTGGCTTTCCTGTAAAACACTGATCATGTTTTCTTCAGTCTTGGCCAGCTGCGTGAGTTTCATTGAGATCTTAAGAGCTCCGAGCCCTTGAAGCTGGAGAGCTCTGAAGGCTGCAGGCATGCAGCTAGCTGCAGTTGCGGACAGGAGGTGGCTGTAACAACACTGCTGAGAGGTGAGGAGCATTCTCCTGCATGTTGCTGAGTGCAGCAACTGTCTAACAGCGACACCTCTGTAACAAAATCTGTAAACAAATCTCCTGTTTTCAAAACAATCCAAGGCTCTTTCTCCCTTACACTGCAACCATCTTTGCCGAAGTCTTGTTGAACATACCATGGTCAAGTTTGTAGGGGGCAAAACTTCCTCTTGCCTGTTTGTTTGACTCAATGTACCCAAAGTTAGAAGAAATAATTTTTCATCTCTGCTGACATCACAAATATACCAGTTGGTAGAGTCCAAGATGGACTGATTCAGAAAGTCATCAAATGCACTTGCAGCTGGTCAAGCTGGTGAAAGTTAGCCAGGCAGCTTGCTTGGTGGTGACTGTGTGGGTGGACTGATCAGCTGCTAGATGGACAAGAGTCTGCAGATGGGACCACGTCCCATCGATGGTCACCAATGAGCAGATGTTTGGGTAAGTGTAGAAAATAGGGCTAATGCAAGACTGTCTTCTCCTGATTTTTGTGCCCCAACTTCTGGTGCTCAGGAGAAGACAGCAGTTAGGAACTTCCCAGGCCAGTGATTAACTTGGCACTGGTAGACTGATGAGCACAAATTTGTCAGGTTTAATTCTCACCCCACTGGTAGTTTTGACTATTACAACATCCTGCAGTGGAGCATGCACAATGACTTAATTATGCATTAACTGGAGAAGTACTTTGCTAGTTTGTTTTAAACCTTCTTCCTGATAATTTTTATTTCTGGATTGCAAGAAAGAGTGAATAACTCTTGCCTGTTTAGCATTTCCACATCAGATGGATCAGTGAGTGGACAGTCAGCTGCTAACACATTTGTCACTGTTCTACAAAAATCGTTTCATAAGAAAGAGAAGTAAAGCAAAGCTGTAGCATGTTGTAGTCTCCTCCAGCTCTTGCTGGTATGGTAATGCTGAAGGGACCTGCTTGCTCTGCTTGCCTCTGGCAGGTGTGCGGTGCTGTTCAGATGCTGCCAACCATGGCTTTGACAGCAAGTGGGACATCTGAAATTAGTGGCTGTTTGTGACTTCAATCTCTCGGTGACTGGGTCCTTATCTGTAAAATGGGGATAATAGCATGCTGTCTGGTTTTACATAAACTAATTAGGTCTTGGGCGACTCAGAATCTGTATTGCTGAGAGCCACAGAAATGCCCAGTAATAAATAAACCATCTTTCTTAGAAGAGGAAGGGTCAATAAGTATGCAATAAATAGGCCCTGGGCCATTCTGAAAAAAGATAAAATAATATAGTACATGGCTGTGTTTAAAGTGAACACTGTATGCAGCAAGGGGGAAAAAAGGACATGATCATATGATTATTCTTTAACACAATAGGTATCTTTAATAGAATGAAATTGGGGATATATCAGTGACCTACATTTTGGCATTTTCTAATATATAAGCATTTTCCTGTAAAACCCTAATAATGTATTTTATAGTTGCTGTGTACATGTAAGTAAAACTTCCCAATGCATTTGAAATTTCCCATTGGAGCTCATCCAGATTCCCAGCACTCTTACACCCAAGCTAGCAGACACTAAGGACCTAACAGTGGTAAAGGATGCTGGACTCTGCCCTGAATTTTCTGAGAACAAAAACCTGGGGTCTCACCCTGGACTGCCACGGGGTCTGATGAGGCAGGAGCTGAGCAGACTCCTGCCCATGCCCTCACCTCTTCTGTGTCCTCCCCAAGTCTCTCTCTTTGCCATGCAACTAGTCCACGGCTCAGTCTCTTTGTTCTGGGCTAATTCTGGGCTAAGTGGCCTGAGCAGCTACCCACTTGGTAGCAGGATGGCTTCCTTGCCGGGGCAGCAGGCACCGGCACGGGTCTGTGCATTCTCAGCCAACGTGTGTCAGGACATGGACATGGACGTAGTGCTTGGGATGCTTCCAGCAGCTCACAAGATGATGTTGCAAGCAAGAAGCTTGCAAGATGCAACTGCAGAGCAAGCACTGCTTGTCCTTTGCCTTGGGCATCGAAAGTGGGGTGATCTTGGAGGAGTTTAGCTGCTAAAATCTGAGAGCTCATGAGAATGGGTAAAGAAAGATTTTTGGAAAACTAACAGGTCAAGTTTGTGCAGTTTTTCATGGGATTACAGAAAAATGCCATTGCTGATATTAAAACTGCCAGGGATCCTTGGACCCTTCAGATAATGAATTTTTTTTCAAAACATGGAGATATGCTCTTGCCCCATAATGCTATTTATAAAGTGAAAAGAATGGGAGAGAGGAAGAGTTTACCTTAGAAATATTTCTCAGAAATAACCAAGTAGTTCTGAATTAAATTTTCAAATCAATACATTGTCAGGCTGATGTATTTGCCATGAAAAATTGGGGTCTGATCAGTTAACCCTTGGCAAATTTATAAGCAACTAAAACCAAGGCTTTTTAGTTAGATGTTTTAGACAGTCTTATTAATGAATGGGACTGTTGCCTCTGCCTCTATCAGGGGCAGGTGCTGGGTGGGGATGCTGCATGCAGCCCTGCCAGGCTTGGCTGGCTGCTGTCTGGCGAGGCTGGAGGAGGCTATACGTGCTGGAGAAGGCTGGGATAGGGCTCAGGTAGTGCCCTGTGGACCTTATCATGAGGGTCTGTTAGAGACAAAGAAAACTTTCCTGTAAGGTTTCTTTTTCATTTTAAAAGAAACAAAAACAAAAAGCCTCCTAGGAAATGAGATGCAGAAGGTCAAGTTAATGAAGCAAGACTGCACTGCTAAGCATTGAAAAGTTAAAATATGCAAAACTTAACCTCAGGTGCACAACTCTGACTCTGCCCGCTTGTGCATATTCATTAAAATACAGTCTCTAATTACATGTTGTAAGTTGTCTAAGCTGCATGTGTCCTTAAGTATGGAAGTGAAAATTCTGTTCTACTGTACATGGTCATACTGGTGGGTTATCAGCATGAGGTCACAAGGCTGCTAAGACTTGAAGACTCCTGCTGCAACTTTAGCTCTGCCAAGTCAGACATATGAATGCCTGACCATGCAGGCACACATTGCACTGCCTTGTATGTACGCCCACAGATTAGATCTGACTTCTGTACTGTCAACGTTCTGGTACATATCGACAGAGATGCTGCTTTCATCCACATAATACCCAGGGACGCTTATTTTTAAGAATTATTTTCTTCATTCTAACTTTTCTGGTGATGTTATAAACCTGCAGTAACTGGACTGAAGTCAGTGGCTACCCAAAGTGAGTTGGAGGAACTGGGCTGAAACCCAGCTTAGTGCTCCACCTCCACGCCTAAGGAAGCTGAGAGTCAGGCCTCAGGTAGACCTTTGTGCTGTTTCACATTGGGCTCCAGTAAAATGAGGAAACACTCCAGCTTGTAGCCATCTCCCTTCTGTGGTGCAAGCGCAGAATGACAAGCGCAAGAACTTATCTGAGCAACATGACACAAAGGGGTCTGTAGAGCTGAGCCATTGCTTGCCATGTGTGCCTTGCAGGTTCAGCCACCCAAGAAGTGCAATTAGGATGCAATAGTGTGTTGTCAGCTGGACTTTCTTGGGCTCAGAAAATGGGTTTAGAGGATTTTTAAAAGATTTTGCTGCTGTTTTTCAAAATGTCCCTCCCTGATAAGAGATAGCACATAAGACAAAAGTGAGAGGAAATAGCTTTTGTAACCTCCCAGAAACATCAGAACTATATTGGCTTTTTTATTCCTAGTTTCCCGCCTGTGCTCTCTACTATGGCATCTTTGCACTAGCACTGATCCCTGTTCACATACACTGCCCACACTGAACTTAGATACTACTCAATCCTATTTAAAGCCAATTGAAAGTGTGCAGTATCTCAGTAGTGTTTTTATTCCTCTTTCCCTTGCCCAGCATCTTGACACAGCCGATGTGGGATGAACTGTTTTGAGAGCAAATTCCTGCAGTATTTCAAAAGAAATCCTATAGATGCTACCTAGGGATGGTGAGAGCCTGTACCTCTTCACTGCTGGTGTGCTGGTGTGCACACAAGTGAAGTTTTTTTTATCCATACAAGGCATCCATACATGACTGAGTGAACAACCAGTACTAGTTGCTCATAGCTGCAGAGCTTTGTTGGTTTGCATTGGTTGGGTTTTATCCTGACATGTCTCCCTCAGCTGTCCCTTTAAAGGGCTGACAAATTAAAGCTCCAGCAGCAACTTGTGCAGGTGATGTATAGAACCATGGTGTACTGCTTGGGGATTTAGCAGTGCAATGAAGAGGCTTATCTTTGGAAAATCTAGAAGTTATGATAGCTCCCACTACATAGAGAGTTGCATTGAAAATAAGAACGGGGACATCTGTGCTGATGTGAGACCTGACGCTGATGGTCTTCCTTGCAGGAGTACCTGAATGAGACATTACTCAGAGTAGACCACAGATTACTGTATGATGGCTCTCTTGCTTCTCTAGTCCTTCTGGGACCAGCAATAAGAGGGTTAATGGTGCTGGCATCTTGTTTTTTGTTTTTGTTTGTTTTTGATTTTTGCATGGGGCCTCTTCCTGGTTAACTTCAAACCCGGTGTTAGTTAAAGCCAGTTAATGAGAGAAGTAGGTGATTTACCCATTTCTGAAGACAGCTTTTAGATGTCTAATTCTAATTAGTTGAGAGGAAACCCACCAGACGTATGAGTGTTGGCTCTTCATTGATAAGAACAGAGCAGCTCTGGGTTCTGTCTTCAGGCCGCCAGACTGCCACATGTCCAGCATCAGCTTACATCCAGTGTGCTTTTGAAACCGATGCATGGTGAAGGACTAAAATTAAAACTTGGATACTGGAGCACAAGGTGGTGGCTGCCTAGAATAAGTGCCCACTGTTTCTGAAGTATAGCGATACAAGCTATTTTAGCTCCAGAATCACTGATGGGGATGCCTACTTTTAGAAAGGGTAATGATTAAACATCTGTCTGAAAAAGGGTACAAAATATCCCATTTTCCCCTTCCTTATTTTATTATTTTGAAACTTTTCTCAAGGTCTGTGTCATTCCTGCCATTGGCCGTTTTTTGGCACCCAACCTGCCGTACACGGAATATCTCAACTCGACAGTGTTGCTGCAAGGTGCTTAGGTATTTTTGAAGATTCAGACCTGCATGTCTACCCCAATACCTGGTGCTAAGTTAAGCTCTGAACTTCAGTGTCTTTGCTGAGGAGCACCTGCGCTCCACTACAGTTTTGGTTTTAGAGCAGGAGGTCAGATAAAACATGCTTTTTCTTCTAAGATGATGGTGCAAACAAAACACTCCTAGGAAAGAGTTAATATTGGTCTGTCTGCAGATGTCCTGATGGAGTGAAGGCAAGCAATGATATTTTATATCATTTTGATATCCGGTCTAAATTAGGCCCCAGGGAAAAACTGTGGCCTATTTAACCCAGCATCTGTCAGTTATCATTATTTTCAGCCAACTTTAGAAGTTACAAGTATAAAATTTATATTTGGGGGGAGGAGAGGAAATGAGGCTAGTAGGAGCTGAATTTGGCTACTGTAGCTTGTGTTGAAAGAGCTTGCAGAGGCATTTTTGAAGTTGTTACATGACAGAAGAACTAAATTAGAAATAGCAATGTGGCTGAAACTGGCTGAATGCTTTCCAAGAGCAGCATGGAGGGCAGCACAAGGAAGCTGAAGGGAGAGCATTAGCAGAGGTTTTGGTCTGAGTTACAGTGTTTAGTTAGTGGTGTTGCAAGAAAAAGAGAGTGGGCTGCCAATGGGTTACAGCTGTGAAAAATGCAAATGTGATGGGGGGTAGTTTTCAGCAGCAATGCAGCTGTGCTAATGTCAGTCCAGAAGACGTAGGGAAGACATCCACATATATGCTCCTGATGTCTGGGTGTCTGTTTCTCTCTACCCACCTCGTGCACAGGCAACAAAGTTCCTGGAGCAGAGCAAAGCCCAGGGTGAGTCACTGCTATGTGCTGGTACCTGCCTGGTGTGTTCAGGGGAAGGGAGAGCTTGGGAGAGGGATAGTCTTACTGTAATTACCCAAAGCTTCTCTTGGCGGTTACCAGAAAACAGCATATTTGTGTAATGTTTCTGTGTGGCTGCTCAATTATTAAGGCATATGTGGTGTGTGTAGCACACTGGAAAGAGGACTCCTTCCTGCATCATGCAGATACCGCTGGCTGCAGTCAGGCAGCTAAGCAATTTTTGTACCTACTGTCATCTGAAACCAAGCAGAAGCTATGAGCTTCTGACAGCTAACTAATGCAATTGCCCTTTTATTTCCTTGCACTTCCTTGAGGAGTGAAGGGACTCCAAAATCTACCTCTGTCATAAACCCTTGCTCAGGCTGCAGGCATCTCACTTGGGTACAGAAGATGCAGAGTTTAGCAGCTGTGGGGAAGCCCAACCCTCGTTCCAGCAGCCTCCTCTCCTTGTGTGCCGTGTGGTATGGTAGATACTTGTTTTTTGACACATTGGGATGTACTGAATGGATTTTGTTGAAACAGAGACTAGAATTTCAAACCTCCTGTATAGCAAGCATCTTTCAGTGCTTTTCATTTTCATAGCAGCTCAGAGTAGAAATTATAAATTGCTGGTGAACACAGTGCTGCCTTCTGTAGTGGAGACTGAAATTTACAGATTTTGTCAAACCGCTGCTCACCCTTCCAGCTATTCTATAACAAAAATGACTTTAAATTCTCTGGGAGTTGAACTTTTTTTTGGTCCAGCAAGAAGGAGCTCCCCTACACTGTGAGTTGGGGACTGGCACATGTTTCAGTATGCAGAGGTGATGTGTTTGCTGAGGTCTAGTAGGCAGAAACTCACTGAAGTAGGAATCAAAATCAGCAACTTCAGGAAATGATTATCAGTTAAAGAGAGTACTGGGCAAGTTGGGAAACTTTTATCTCTTATTACATGTAGGGTAGAGCCTGAGTCTGGGATAAAGATAGACCTTTTCGTAGATTAGATGAAGTGATCAGCTTTATTAGCCTATGTTGTTCATCAGAGTGAGGTAGTGGCAGGCTTGCTCTGCCTCTCCCCTGTATGGGTGCACACTTCACTACTTTTAAATCCTGTGCAGGTGCTCTTTAAGCTGTGAACTTCTGCTGCCTGTATCTTCCAGTTCTTTCTGTTGGTGATGTAACTGCTCAGCTTCTTCCTGTTCACATTTCTGGAAATGTTTCTTTGAAAGCAGCGAAGCAGGAGACCTCATTTGTAGGAGAAGGTGGTGGATAGTTACTGTGGGATATTGTAGATGAGCTGCATGGATGCTCACCAAGTGAGGTTATTTTGCTTTCTACCAGCTGAGCTGTCTTTGCTGGGAGGATGACCTGTGCCATGCTAACACATGAAGGATTGTTGAGGCGTGGGCTTTGGAGGCCCAGCTCACTTCCCATGGAGGACGTCCTCTTTGGGCCACGGTGCTCAGTGGGCATCCAGCAGCCAGGCCCAGGGCTTGTTTCCCAGCTTCTCTCACACCTCTTGTTTGGCACATGCCTGTCCTGGTCCCATATGGTGGCAGGGTCCTGCTAGAGGAGCCGAGCAGTGTTGCTGGAACACAGTGAGAGCGGCTGACAGAGGAGAGGCGAGGTGCTTAGGGGTGGCTCGGGCACAGCCTCCTCCTCTCAGGAGGACCGAGGGCATGGAGCTCACCGGGATGGCCTCTGCCCAGCGCGCGCGCTGGGGGAGCGTGCTTGCCTCCGGCACTCAGGCGCGCTCTGGCTGCACGGGCTCTGCGTGGCTTCCTCCCGCGGGGCACGGCTGAGGGGCTGGGCAGGGGCGGTGCGGCGGGGGAATGGGTTTGCGAGCGGTGGGTTTGCTGTTCCAGCATGCATGCCGGCTCTGGAGTTTCGAGGTGTGCCCGGCCCCTCTTATGTAATCTGCTAAAATGCCATGTTGTGTAATGCTGTTTTATAACCAGGGTGCAGGCAAATTTTGGGATTTCAGCATCCAAGCAGCACTTTCTGTTGGGTGTTTCCTCCCCTGCAGCCTGGAGGGGATCAGTCCCAGGGACTTCCCATCTGCTTTACTGCACACCTGCTTTCAGCTGGGTGTTAGGACACTGCTGGCTCTGTGGGTTGTTTTTTTCTTTTTTTCACTTTGGAAAGATTATAAATAATAACTGCTAACATATGGAGGCAGAGAGGTTTTGTGTCAGGATGACAGGTACTGCAGATGCTGATGTTAGATGTACAACAACCTGCCATTCAGAGCTGACCCAAACTCCCCCTTTGTAAGCCAGCAATGCGGGCTGGCATTCAAGGTGTCTCTGCCACCTTTGAAAACCGTGCTTGCATCTTGCCAGAGACCTGGGGTGCGGGTCTGGCCGGGACTGCTCTGAGAAGCCCTCTGCCTTACAGGAGAGCTCTCCTGCCTGCCAAGAGACCCTGCACCAGGGCTGCATGTGAATCAGCTTGAGCGTCAGGAGTACAAATGGTCATGATGGGGATGAGTGTTTTCTGGTTGCTGCTTTGCAAAACCAGAACTGGGTGGTTCACACCAGGGAATTGTCCAGGGCTCAGTGACGGTGTGTTTTTCTGCTAGCAGCTCCCACACTCCCGTATTTTTGGTTTAAGCCTTGGGTCATGTGTCTCTCACCTCATTCCTGCTCCATGACCTGCCACTGACATGATGGTGTAGGACTACAGATAATCAGGGCTTTCAGGTGAACTAAACACATTTCTGCTTATAGAGGCCTCATGCTTTATTTATGCACTTTCTTTACAGAGACCTGTTGTAATATATAAACCCATTCTGTCCAGCACATGGTAGTAAACAATAAAATGACCTGAGATCACAATTCCAAACCTCGCAGTCTCAGACCCACCAGTGTGTCTGTGAGAAGGACTTGTTACTAGCTATAAAAAAAAAAAAAAAAAACACCCCTCGGACAAACTAGGGTTGCCCCTGACCCGCGGTGCCCCCTGCTGCTGGAGTAGGCCCCCAGCAAACTGCCTGCTGCCCCTCTTACCCCATCGTTGGTGCAGCAACCATAGTCCCTGTGCCTCCTCTGGGGGCTTGGCACTTTCCCCTCCACGCTGCGTGCTGCCTTGCAGCCATTGTGAGCCTGGTGTAGCAGCTGGCGGTGCTGGGGTGAGAGGAGGAGTGGAGAAGTGGTGGACTGCCACGTGCTGGGAGAACCATGGGTGCGTCAGCAATGTGGGTCCTGCCCCGTGCGCAGGGCAGCAGCGGGGCTGTGCTCGCAGCGGGGCTCTCCACGGGAGTGATGCAGTGGCAGGCTTTGTTCATGGAGTGGGAGGGCCTCTTCTGCCCTATCCTGCCCTGGTGTGGAGGGTGCTGGGTGGTGGTCTGTCCCTGTCGGAGCAGGGCTGCGAGCTCCCTGCCTTGCTGAGGCTGGGCTGGGCTGTGAGCGCTCCTCCAGGAAACCTCTGCTCTGGCAGGAGGGACCTTTTGCCAACAGCAATGAGCTTGTGAAGCAGCAAGTGTCAGTGGGCTGGCTGCCTTGCCTGCTTCCACTGCCTGCCAAGCGGCTTGAGCAACACATGCTTTAAATGAGGCAGAAGGGCTGTGGCACAAGCGGGTAGGAAATGAGTAATGGTGACTCATCGGTGCCGAGGAACATGGTGGGTGCTGGTGCTCCGGCAGCACTACAGTGGTGGTCGTGAGAGCTGTTCCTCAGCAAGCGGTATCGGGTGGAAGGGTTGTCTTTAGGCTGGGGATGGTTGGGCACAAGCAGTTGATTCCTGCTCCTGCATTTAGCAGCCCCTTTCCAGGAACAAGGGCAGATGTGGCGGGGGCCTGGTCCTTTGCAAGACGCAACGCAGCCGGCATGCTGGTGTACTAATGAAGAGTGGTTTTGCAGGAGTCTCCTTGTTCAGGCAGCACTGCCTTGCTCCCTGCCCTCCTGCTTCCAACTGGCATTACTGTGGGCACCATGCTACCTTTTACAAAGCTGTCTTGCAGAGGGAATGCCAGGTCTTCCACAGCACAGGCATCTCAAAGGGGTACTTGAAAAGAGCTCAGAGGGGAAATGTATCCAACTGCCTCTGATCACACTCCAGTGACAATGGCATGATTTGGAACATGGCAAACAGGCTTTGAATGTCAGTGCATTGTTCATAGTGAGATATGTGTCATGTTGCATTAGATCAGGCCGACAGCTACTGGTGGGAAAATATTTCTGTGAGTTCCTCAGAGTGCCCCCACCTCCCACAGGCAAGGACTTGTGCCTGTTGTGGCAGTAGCAAATCTATACCCAGCCATACTGGGGAAGCAGTGAGACCATCTGGTGCCTGCATACGTGGAAAGTCATCCGAGCGCTGTGTCCAAAGGGCAAGCTTGCACTGTGCTGGTAGTACATTCATGAAGAAAGCATCTGACTGTTCAGAAGATAAAGCACACTTTTATTTCTTGGTAACCTCTGCTTGAGGGAAAAATGATGGGGTTAGCATGACTTACTTGGTGAAAGCCACCATGCGCAGATGGAAGGTGGCAGCTGGCAGTGCTGGAAGCAGGGGAAGCTACCTTGCTCCTGTCTGCAAGCTACAGCAGTCCTCCCTGTTGGGAGGAAGGTGAAGCATGGCATGAGGAGCCGGCTGGGTCACATGGAGGGATTGTGGCCCTGCATGCAGAGCCTGAGTACTCTGCAGGATTGAAATCTTTTTGGAGACACCCTGTACACCCCTCCTCTGAGGAGCGGGACAACTCCTGCACGTCTCCTGGCAGCAGCTTCCACGGTCAGGCTGGCCAGCGGGAGCTGCGGAACCCCCAGCCGTGCATCGGGGCCCTCTGTGTGCCGCTGCCTCATGCAGCCGTCGAGGTGCCTTGTCCGGGTCCAGCTGCATCGGAGGTGGGCTGCCACACTTGAAATGCCTGCCTGCTCTCATTATTTTGTTATTCCAGCATCAGCTTTTTTGAGAGCCTCTCTCTTTATTTTCTTCCAATGTCGAAAAGGTGAGGAGGTCAAACGCTAATGCAGTATTTCTTTCCTTTCATAAAATGTACCTAGCAGATGAGGAGTGTCAACACCGATTTGTTTTTCAAGTGTTTCTGCAGGATTATTTTCTTGTTAAAAGTGACAAGGAGGTGCAGAACTGTCGGCCTTTAGCCAGAGATGTCATCTCGTCTTCGCGTAGGTGAACGGGCACAAGATGACAGAGCACTTTTTTGTGGGAAAGATGAAAAGCTGATCCCAGTTTAATCATTTCCTTGAAAAGCAAAAGGTGAACATGCTTCTCATCTTTTTCCAGTGCTCAGTAATGAGAGGTTGGAGAGAGGATGAGGTGGTTTAGGCAATAGTTAGTGCAGGGTGGTTCCCTACTACGTGTTTTTGCAGAACTGTTTTCAGTAGTGATGTAAATGGTTTGAGCATGGTTATTCGTCTGTAGCCTTTTGAAATTTCATTGCATCTTTTGACAACCAAATCTGACTATGCCCCCTGCAAAGGTGAGGTGTTCCCCTGGTGTAGCTGCAGCAAGGACCACGTGTGGGGAGACCCGTTCTGGGTTCTGTGCGCGCTTTCAGGACTTGCCCAGGAAGGCACCTTGTGCCCAGGGTGCTCTGGTGCCATGCTCACTGCTATCCCGGTGCCCGCCCCGGAGGCGGTGGGGTTGCAAGGGGTCAAGCGCGCTGCTCCCGACAGAGGAGGCTGGGCGCTGCCACGGGTCCCCGAGGGGTGATGAGCCTGGCAGGCTCCCGGCACAGAGCATGGGGCTGCTGGTGTGTTGGCCGCCCCTTGGCATGCTGCGCACATTCTGGCACCGGAGAAGTGAGGAGCCATTAAATGCCACGCTCTGGTCTTTCACAGCTGATGTTTTCTGGCAGTTAAGGAGACTAATAAATGACTTGCCGCTTGACGTAATCATTAAAGAGTCTGCAATGCCATTAAAATCCTCTCCTCTCCCGCCTCTGTGCAGGCCTTGAGTGACCCTCCAGGAGAGGGAGCGTTGATTAACAACGCCGTCCACTGGGTTGTTGGCAGGATGGAGCTGAGGGAGCCGGGCTGGTGTGTGCGGCATCGGCTACAGTGCAGCTGCTGCTCTGCTGGCGAGGGGCTGTGTGGGGGATCACTGGGGCTGGAGGTGGGCTTTGCTCTGGGCTGGCAAAGGGGTGAGCTGGGGAAGCCGGCAGAGCAGAGAGGTGGTTATGTGGGAGGATTTGTGCCCCAAAGGCTGCTCGTGCACTGGCCTGTGCCTGTCTCCCAGCCCATGTCTCCTTCATGGTGTTTGTACTGGTTTATACTGGTCCCCCTCCCCGTGGTGAGGTGTCTCCAGTAGCTTCAGGCAAATCTGCACGTGCAGCTTCTGGAGTTGATGCTCTTCATGGTGTACATGCTGGAGCCTTGAGACCTGCGGGGAAGAAGCAGGGTGGTTTCCGTTGTGATTCAGCTGGGAACTGTTTTGGCTTTGCTTCCCTTGTGGGTTTATCCTGCCCCCATGCACCGTTGACTTCACAATACGCAGGGTATCCTTGCTGAGGCTTGGCCAGCTGTGGCTTTTCTTCCAGAGACTTTCTTCGCTCTGTGCTGTTTCAAAATGTTTTCTGCAACAATCAGGTGTGGCAACAAAAAAAAAAGGACGGCAAATGAACTGAAATTAAAGTTGTGGTATCAAGGCACAGGTGAGTGGTGAATTCTGATATCACTAGAAGAGTTTTTTTCAAATTCTCCCATTCTTTTCAGATGATCTGACAGGTCAGTTTTGCTTCAATTTCATCAGAGTAAGGAAAAGAAATACACAGTTTTAAGAAGATTTCCACAGTGATACTTCTGCACACAGTCTGCATTTTTTCCTTTAGCAAAGCAATGCCAGAGACTAGCAACCACATCTTATTTTTTAGTAGGATGATGAAAATAACCTCATGTGGCAGAGCCTAGCACTCCCAGACTCAGCAACTTTGTGCAGATTTCCAAAGCCCCAGAATAAGAGATGCTTAGTGAAAACTATCTGTTTTCTAATTCTTCTTTTCTCTTCCCAACTCACGTTCTGTGGCACTGTAGTGGAGATACCACTGTTAGGAGTGGAGCTCTTCCTGAGCCTGACTGGTACATGCTTCTGTATCAGCTTTGAAAACACTGTCCTGCTGGGCTGGAGGTTTCCTTGTTTCCTCTCAGTCCCTGAGTGATGTGTGTGTGCAGATAGGTTGCTAAAATGGATTTTTTTCACATCAGTTGTTAATATCTCATTGTGAAGACACAGTTTTAGGGCAGCCTTGCTAAAGCATTTTAACAGTGTGCCTGTTTGTTCAAGCTGGTAATAAACAATTTCCTTACATGTAAACGGATGAAGCAAAGGTAGCTTTTGGAAGGGAGCCAATTTGAAGCTAAAGCAGAATACTTCTCCTGAAGCCTTTTATTTTAAAATGTGCTCATAATCAAACTATTTAGCTTTTCATAGGGGTGGGGGTGGGGGGGAAACACTGGAAAAACAAGTAAACTGGAGACAACATGTGAAATGATCCCTGCAGGGAGATGTTAGACAGTGAGAGCAGACAGAGCAGTGTGAAAGTGGGTGAATCAGTGTATTCTTTTGTCATCACTTCAAGTTCAGAAATTCGAAAACTTTGGAGAAAGTTGTAGTTAAAGAAGTAATAAAAAGGCAACTGACTCACATGGAAACAACATCAGTGGAATAAATCTATGCGAAAACAAAGGGGATGAAGCTCAGGCTGCTGCAAGAGACTCTTTGGTGGGGGAGTTCAGTATACTTACATCTGTGCTGGTGGAAATGCATATATTAAAGCATAAGAGATGAATCTAACCTTGTCCAGAAATAAATCAGCAGAAGTAAATAACGTATATCCAACTTCCCATGAGTTCTGGCTTCATTAACAGTGATATCATGCCTTGCTTTTAACAGCTTCTGTGATCTCAGGACAAAGTATTTAAAAAAAAAAAAAAAAACCACCACCACAAGATAATTCTTTTGTTTGGAGGAGGAGGAGAAAAAAAAAAAAATCCCCTAAAAGCCCTGAAGTGACCTTTCCTTCTAAGTGAAGGAACAGGCATGTTGATGGCTTTTTCAGATATGAAGATTCAAGGCAAAGCAACCGAAGTGCTAGCCAGCACTCCTATATGGGAACACTGCCGGCAGTGTACACTTGGCCCTATTGTCTCTGAGCTTGTATGGACTAGTCAGTGGGAAATGAGGTATTTCCTTTTTGCAGCTTGCTTGCATTTGAGTGCTGGAGGTCAGATTCTGCCCTGGCTTACGCCACGGTAAAGCCAGCATCGCACTGCCAGTTCTGTCCAGTTTACACCAGTGTGAGCGGAATCAGATTCTGCTCCCTAATGTCTGGGAGTTTTGACCTGGGTCTTTTGGGGCATCATAAGTTAAACATGTTCTGATTAGCCTACACTGTAAATCCAACATTTTAATTCTTTCCATATGTAAGATCCAGTCTAATAAGCCAAAGTTTAAGACCATGCAATCTATTTGGAATAACCATATGGATTAGGAGTCAGACTGTGCTTTTCTGCTTCTTGTATTTATACTAATATAGAGACATTTGCTAATGCACATGTAGCTCATGCTGGTATCCATTTTTTAAAAAATATTACACCAAATGGCTTGCATTAAAATATTTGAAAAGCAGTAAAACTGTGAAAGTTTCCTCTTTCTCTCGCTCACAGACAGACACACAACTGTGAAACAAAGCGTCTACAGGCAGCACCCTTTCTGTCCCTCCCCATAGGCTTATCAGTGGGGCTGATGGACCCCTGCGGTGGCGTGGGGCCAGCTTGAGCCCCTTTGCACCGTGCTGCAGTTCTCAGCACTTGCTGGGCCAGAGCCACCCAGGCACAAAGGGAGAGCAGCCTCTGGGTGAGGGGGACCCGGCTGGATCCAGCCCCTTCCCACAGCAACTTCTGGGCACGGAGAGGCTGCGGTCAGTTGTGTGCATGGTGCTGACTGCCTGGGGCTGTCTGCCCTGTGCTGCTGGGAGGTATTCCGGCCAGGGCTGCACCCTGCCGGTGCCCTCCCACGTGCTGGGAGAGAGGTGTGGAGATGAGAGCACAGGGCTGGCAATGGGGCACTTGCTCTGGTGCTGGAGTCTGTACGCTCGTCCGTCACTAAGGTTTCCTGTGTTTTTTCTGCAGTTTCTTGGTTAGCTTGGGAAGATCCTCTTCCTGCTGTCTTTCCACTGTCTCACCAGTATGATTCTTTTTTTGTCTTTCTGCTGTTGTCTTTTTCTTATTTCAAGTGCAGAATTTTATTTTAAATACTATTTTATAAGAAAAATAGCAATGCTCTGTTTTTAAAGCTTTGCTGTTGTGCTCTGCAGTGAACACCCCTCAGGAGAAGGTTGGGCAAGCCTGTTTGTGATCACCTCTCCTCCAAGCACCTGCCAGCACTGGCTGGTGGTGGGGTTTTGTTGTCCATTCCCAGCTCTCATGTGGTGCATGTGAAGCTCTGAAGTCCCTAGTTTGCTGCTAGCACTTGCTTTGCCATGCTATTCCCATGCTGGTCACCATTTTCTGAGCAGCATGTGAACCTCCTTGTCCATTATTTTACACATTGCTTCTGTTTCTTGTCAGTGAAGTGGTTGTTTCATTATATACGTTTCTGCAGCTGACAGTATGAGGGCACTGTGAAAGAGAATATGCTGAGGATAGTCAGGTGAGTGTCCCCAAACTGAGGAAAATCATTTCAGTGTGTTACTGGCTTTGTCTGTTGTTTATTGGCTTTGTTTCTGTTTTGAAGAGGGGAAGGCTTGGCTTTCTCAGAGTAAGGGAGCAATGCTGCAGATGGGTAGCACCTTCCCTGGGAGGACTTGGAGGTCCCTCTGGTCCAGGATGAGCAGGAGCAGGGTCCCCCGACACATCGATGCCAAGGAAGTGCTGGAGCAAGCAGAAGAGTGCTTGTCTCATAGCCCTCGGTCTTCTGCACATGCTGTATGGTCTGATGACTAGACATGGCCTTGAAGAATCAAATATCTTCCCCTCTCCTCAAGGTGTTTCTTGTAAAGATGCATTTTGACTAAACAAGGGAGCCTGAGTTACTTTTCCCAGGGTAGTGAAAGCATCTGGGCTAGGATTATAAAGCAGTCAGCTTGTTATGGAAGCCAGAGTCAGGACCTGGGGTCTGAACGAGTGTTGGAAAGCATTTCCAAGTGGGAGTTGCACTCTGCCATCCGTCATTTGTTCAGACTGAGAAGAGGGAGTCAGTGTGAGACATGGCAACTTCTTCCTCCCTGTCTCCAGCATTAATCTAAATGCCAAAAAGCAGACCTTGTGGAATGCACCGGCATTATTGAAAGCACTAGCCTCTAATTCCATATGGCATGAAAATATCCCCCAGGTAGTATTTAACAGACACCCAGCACTGTCTCACAGCTTGTAGGTTAATGCAGCCAGCTTGGCTGTTTATTCATTCCGATATTAGGCCATATTGAGGAGCCGCTGTGTTAGGCTGCCTAAGGTGACAAGGGAGCCCAGGGAGAGAGGAGTGCAGTGGAGACGATCTGAACGCTGTGCTGGAAATTGTTTATTGAAAGGAAAGGATCATATTACACTCAATTTTTGCTGAGTTTATCTTGGTTTTTATCAGATTACACATGGGATAACTCATCAATATTGTGATCCTGCTGACATGTAAGTGAGCCGCTGCATAATTCATGGCTGCTGCAGAGCTCCAGCAATGGGAGGCACATACTTAATTAGGCACTTCACCATTTCATGCTTTTGGAGCAGCTCTGGGATTGCACCCATGGAGGCAGATGCTGCAGACACAGTGTCTGCAGCAGCACATGGCCACCTTGCAGAAGCCATGCCAGTGCTGTTCCGCAGCATCCCAGCGCTCTGTGGCAGAGGCGCTGTGTTGTGGCTTCATGGCACTGCTCTTTCCTGGGACACCCGTTCGGCAGCATGCGCTCTCTGGGTGGCACGGCACACGTTGGGGTGCAGGACAGCACAGCCCACGTGGGGCAGTTCAGCCCATGCTGTCCACAGAGGGCCTGGGCTTCAGGCAGGGATCTGCAGAGTCTGTTGTGGCAGAGCGAGTCTCCTGAGCCACGCTGCCCTTGAGGTGACCTGCCAGTGACCCGCTGCACTTCTCTTCTCTGCACCTCCATGCTCTGGTGCCCTTCCTGCAAACTGCCCTGGCAGTGGGTGTCTGGCCCTGCAGTATGCCTGCCCGCACCAGCTCTCTATGAAGGAGAAAACTGGAGGCTGACGCATGCATTGGCTGAAGAGATGTGTGCTCCAGCTGGCCTGCCTGCTGCCTGCCTGCTGCTTGCCAGGGTGCAGGCAGCACAGGGACCCCGGGAGCCATGTGCTGCCTGGGGACCTGGGGCCTGGAGCTCTGCCTCCTTCCTGCCGGGCGGGTCTGCAACAGGCTCCTTGCAGCAACAGTGCTGAGTTCAGAGCAGAGCCCCGAGTCATTAAATAACACCGTAATAGGCAGAAAATGCAAAGAAAACTCAGTAATGGCCTGTTAATTTTTTAATGCCTTTATTGAGTAAGAGACAAAGTAACTAATTCCCTTCCCTGTGCTGAACAATTCAATAAATTAGCTTTACAAAGTTCGGAGCAGATCAGAGTGCCAGAGCTTTGATTCCTGTGCTTCGCAGTAGGGTACAAACAACTTGCAGCATTTCCCTCCTCTGGGCAATATTTGTAGTGATGGAGTTAAAGGGATATTACTTTCTCTTCTTCTTTGCTATCTGCTCTTGTGAGGCTGCATCACAGACCAGTAAGACAGTGCTCCAGAAAGTGGACTGTTTTATTTATAAAGCACTTTTAGCTGTCTGAGAACTTAACTGCTTGTGGGTCACTCTGTCTATCTGCTGGCTCTCCAGCTGTCCTTGTGGTACCCACTACTCTTGCAGCATTATCAGCAAAAGTGTAACTTAAAAAAGCTTTGGTTCTGCTTCCACAGATCATGAAATGCTCCTGTGAATCGAGGTCATGGTGATGGTGGAAGAAGAATGAGTATTACCTTCTGCATGACGTACAGCTGATGGGACAGGCGTATTTTGACCTATGGAGCCAAATACACTCAAAGTAGGTCAATACATTGAGAGTGATGATATATTCAGCTCATGCTGTGTATTTCAGTGGTGACATCTCTCACAGGGCTCAATTTCCAAGCATGGCTGAGCTGATTGGAGGCTTGCATCAGCAGCTGGCACCTACCGCGGTATTTACGTGGGCTAGCTCCAGTCTCCAAGTTCAAAGTGTGCCCAGCCTGCGAAGGCGTGTGGTTTTGGAGCAGCATAGCAGGAGCTGCCGTGCTGTTGCCACAGGCTCGACAGTGCCTGCAGCAGGAGCTGTGCTGCCGTGCTTGCCATGGGAGGCTGCCGGCAGCTGGGCTCTGCTGCATCTTTGCTACCAAGGGGAATACCAGCCGGTGCCTTTTGCTTAGTGAAGCTGTGCTGCCAGTTGTCTGAGGTGTTTCCCTTTGCACTGTGATGTTAGCAGCACGAGGCATTGTGAGCCATGCACTGGTTAATCAGCAGCTGGGGTACCTTCTCAAATTGTCTGTATTGTGTGCTGCATCCCAGTGGGAACAGGCAGATGGGCAAGGACAGGTGCTCCCCACCCTCAGACCATTCCGCTCCAGCCTGTGAAACCTGCTCTGCCATCCCTGCCCGTGGCCCACCTGCGCACAGGATGTGAGCCCTGGTGAAACCTAGGAATCATGGAGTGCCATGGGTCCGTCCTGCACCCCCTGAGCACTGGGTCCGGCCCGTCTGAGGGCCGGGCCCCTCACCTTGGGAAGGGAACGACATCCTAGCAGAGAAGAGGTGCCCCTCTGCTTGGGTCCCTCCTGTGCCCTTCAGAGAGCACTTTAAACCGGGATGGTAAGTGGTGTGCTGTCTCCTCCCAGGTTTGTTAGCTGTAATGTTTAGTTCTGAGAATCCATGTTACCCATAAAAACATCCTGTCCTTTATGAGTCTTTTCAAGTTTGGATCTCAACACTGTTCCGCAGCAGTGAAGTCCAGAGCTGAATTATGTGTTTATGGAAAAGTCTGTCTTATCAGTTCAGTATTTGTCACTTTCTCACTCACATGATAGCCCCTGTTTTCCCTTCTGTAGGCCACCTCCGATTTTATGTGATCATTATCAGACCCCTGCTCAAAGTCTCCTTCCCACAGTCAGCAATTCTCTTGGGGTGCAGAGTCACAATCACGCACTGTTCAATGGTGGATACAGCCCCAGTGGCTGATCTTTTTATCTGGTTGTGTTCAAGGCTGTGTGTGTGTCTCCCTTTTTTCTCACAGGCTGTTTGAAAATGTATCAGGGATAGTGAGAATTTTTTTTCCATTTTTGTGGTGCTTCCCTCCATTAATTTCCTGGTTGTAGTACATTACTCATGGATAATTAAGAGTGAGCTATTAATACAACATTTAATATTCAAGTGCAGTGAAGAGGAGAGAACAATAAGTCAAGGAATCATATACTACAAGGCATTTTGGTTTAGTGATGAAATTTTTTTGCTGGCTTTGGCTATCAGAGCATAGTGCTGCTTCCATTTAAGTATGGTCCTGAGAACTTCATTTATTGATAGAATACAAATAGGACATTAAATCAGGGGAAGTGAATTTGAATTGCTGGCCATATATACAATTATGAATGGGATTGGCTACTTCTATCTAGTGTATCTTAAGTTAGGAGAATTATGTTAGAGACAGCTAAAGAGAGCTTAGAGTGTCTTAAAATTAATGAGATTGAAGTCTTTCTAGGAAAAAAAATTAATGCTAAAATGCAGCTCTGGCACCAGGGACAAAAAAAAACTGCTTTACAGAAGTGGTCATGCTTTGTCCAGCTGGAGGAATGTTGGGCTGGTAGGTTGTGCACTAGCATCAAGTAACTGTTTCAGCCTTAAGTGCTTCTCCTTACCCTGTCATCCTCACATACTGGGAATGAATGGATTGCCGGTAACAGAGACGAGAGGGAAGCTTACAGCCTGACTCCTTGCTTATTCATGGTTGGGAGCAGTGGGAACGACAAAGCGCAGCACAGGGTTTTCCAGCCTTCTGCCTCTACAGTTTCTGGTGTCTGGGTCTAGCACTGAGCTCCATTGCTGTGCACCCGCTTTTGGGTGACTGAGCCATGTATCTGCAGAGCCTGCTTCTGTTATAGGATTTTGGAGGTTTACTGCCGAGCATTCTCTTGTTCCCAAAATGCAGTAGCTTTGATTGTCCCATGTGCACAGAGCTGTGGTTTTCTAGGTGGGTTTTCAGGTAGCTACTTCTTTGTATGATGTGCTGAGACAGCCAAAGAGGAGTATGTTGCTTTTTTCCTTGTGCCACATGTGTGCATACTTTGGAGAGGAGGAGTCATGTTTAGGTCCACAAGCACATCCCATGCAATAGGTGGTGGCTGTGGCAGTGTGTGCCTGGCCGTAGATCACTGTCTCCTGAGTGGGAGGCTCAAGCAGGCTCCTGGGGGAGCTGGGATGCTTGGGGCGAGTGCAGAGCTGCTGCCCCACGCCGCATCTCTAGAAGGTGAGAGCCTCTGGCACGGCAGCGTCCTGCCCAGTGCAGCCTTGGACAGGCTGGGAGCAGTGCCGGGGCCGCGGTGGGAGGCAGCTCCTCTGAGCCGCGCTCCAGGAGCTCTCCAGAGATGGAGCATGTAAAGATGTCACGAGTCAAGCACATGTAAAGGTTGCCATTTACAAGCAAGTAATTGCAAGAGTTACCACACAGCTGTCTCTGAGGCAGCACAGAATATTATTATTTATATCCAGTCCATTTGCACGCTGCTCAAATGCGAGTCCCTGCCCCCAGACAGAGCTGCGATGCTGCAGTATGCCAGCAAGCACTGACTTTGATACGGTACCTGGTTTAGCTGCATCGCTTGGCCAGCTGTCTTCCCTTGGCGCAAGGGGCTTTGTGGCGAGAGGAGGGGGGCTCTTCTGTCACTCGTGTGCTGAGTTACTCCATCCAGATTTTGCACACAGGGATGTCCCAACATGGGGCTTCTAATAGCAATGACAGATGCACCTGATCATGCACTTGCATGCACAAACACCACACATATGTAAATACTTGTGCATTATTTTGTTTGATGAGCGGAATAATTGGTTGTTTACAGATTGGAAAGGGTAAGTGTGCTTCTGACCTTTCTTTGTGAAGGTTGTTTATAGTTAATAATGATCCTGCTAACTATGCCCATTTCTTTAATGGGGCTGTTCTCTCCTCTGGGCAGTCTCTGTGCTCTCTGAATCCTAAATACAAAGTCCCTAATCTCTGTAGGGATTTAAAAAAAAAAAAAACCTGATCCTAACCATTCTGAAATAGGGAATTAGGGAATGCAATTAAACATAGGCAGCATATTGATTCCCAATTAAGCAGCAACAAAACAAATTATTTACTAGTATAATCAAAATGTTGTCAGTGTTGACAGTATTTAGGCACAAAGCTTTCCTGAGTCCATTGTGTACACACATTTATAAGTGTCATATAAATAGCTGCATTTGTCAATGAGAAACCTCAGTAGAGCCACCTGTTGTAAAATTGTGTTTGCATCTTTGGGAACTAGCGCGTTAGCCGTGCGGAAAGGTCTATGTCCAGCTGTGGCTGCTGACTTGCACCCCTCTTCCTGATGAGTGGGTCCAGCACAGCCAGCCAGGGCTCCGGCAGCGCTGGTGTCCAAACGGCTGCTCACCGTTACGGGTGCCAGTGCCTGTGCCGCACAGCAGTACTGAAGCCTGGGCTTGGGTGAGATGCGGATCCTCAGAGGTGTTTTATATGCAGTGTAAGCATTTAAAACAGTTGAAGCATTCAAACCAGACTGGACTTGAACAGCCAACCTCGCAGACGCTGTGCCTATGCACCCGGCTGTGCTGTGGATGGGCAGCACCCAGTGGGGCTGCAGCGTGCTGCCAGCTGCTGCATTGCTGCTGCTTCAGCCTCCCCTCTCCTGCCCAGGCAGTGCCAGCTGAGCAAGGCCACTGTTATGCCTGCTCGGAGGTGTCCTGGTTTGGGATTCCCTCCTCCGGTTGCTTCTCTAAGCTTTTCTGCCTTTTCATGGTTATGTTCAGGTTGTCCATGGAAAGCCATTTCCAGACCCATGTGAAGCAGAAGTAACAGCGCTGTGGAGCAGCCGGTGCAGCAGTGGTGAGCTGCTACTGCGCAGACGAAGCCTGCCAGACTGACCTTCCTCCTGCTGGGGAGCAGACTGTCTTCTGCTGCCAAGCCTCCCGGCTTTGGGATGGCACAAAGGAATACAGAAGTAGATCCTGAATGGCTGTGATGGCATAGCTCTACTGTGAGACAGGTCCTCTCTGGACAGATGTTTCTATCCATTCTCTTATGTAGCTTGTGGTGAGTCTGCTCTCTGGGCACCCGGGTTTGAATTTGCCCCAACACCTGGCAGATGCGCGACTGTGGAGGAGCAGTGATTGCCAGGGTGCCAGTGTGTGAGGGGCACCAAAGGGTCAGGTAGGAACTTGAGTTGTTCTTCACCACTGGTTTTGTATTGGGCTTACCTGGCTGTTCACTGGGAGAGGGACTTGCTCAAGTTTGGTGTGAGCGAAGTTATTTTAAAAAAAAGAAAAGTTACCCTAATGCTAAAAGCAGCTCTGTGTGCACTGTACCACGGGATGGCTGTGCAGCTCCTTTGACTTTTGTGACCTTGGAATGCAGGCGTGTTCTCTGTGAAGAGGATCACCACTTTTTTTGTAGTTTCTCCATTTCTTTATGCTGGAGCAGTGTGACTGAGTGTGAAACTGAGAGCAGGAATCTGGGGGAGGGGAAGGGTTTCAGCAAACATTTCCTTACCAAAACAGCCCTGACCTTTGCAGAGCTGGAGCTGTCTGATACAACAGGCTGAACCTTTCCAGACTAGAGCTCCAGCCTGAAATGTTTCAGTGCAAAATTGATGGCTGCTTCTTTGGCCCTGGTGTTTACATTCAGTGCTTGCCTGGCTGCTGATGCACAGGAGGGAGAGGGGCTTTGTGAGATCGCGTGAGAGCTGTAGTCTCTTCCTCTTGTGTGTGTATAGTCCAGACCAGCACTCATGGATGCCCATGGGCAGTGGTACCTGCCCGTAGGGTCGGGATGCGCATGGGACGGCTGCGCTGCTTTTTGGCGCCGGTGAGTCCATGGGGTTGCGGAGGAAGAGCCGCGCTGCAGGGCAGTGTGCAAGGCTGAGCCCAGGGCAATGTCATCACGGTGCCAGGCGGATGGCAGCATTCATCTCGTTGGGGGGCAGGTGGACATACTCATTTTCATCATGAATGAGAGGGTCTGTTTCTCTGTGCCAGGCACTTGAACGCTGTTAATTGAAACCAAGCAGGGAGTGCAATTCTCTGCTCCTACAGTGCGCTGATCAGAGCCGGTGTGCTCGGGGCGCAGGGGAGCCGCAGGGCCTGGCTGTCCAGCAAACCGGCGGCCGGTTGAAGGAGATGCTGCTGTTTGTGTGTCCTGTGGTGAATAAAATTAATCAACTCTTTATGTCTGAATGACAGCCCGGGGACTGTACTTGCGCTGTAGCTTGGTGTGGAGTGGCTTCATCCCAGTGCAGGTCCTCTGGGGCCTGGAGCCTTCGATTCATTAGTTGTCAGGCTTGTAGGTAGATTCTGCATTAGGTCTTTAATTTAGTGTATTGCCATGGGCTACTGACCACATGACGCTGCTCAAATGTGAGCAAACCTAACGAGGATCCGGGACTGCTCTTTAATTTGGTGAGAATAACAGAGTGAATAGGGGCTCAGAGAGTGCTAATCATAAAGCAAAACTAGTTGAAACCAGGTCAGTCGGTGCTGATTTTCAGTATAATATGGATGGAGAAGGTAGTGACAGAGCTGGAGCTGTGGCTGCAGCACATACCCCTGCTGCTGCTGGAAGGCAGGGAGCTGAGCCCTCTCCCCTGCTGCTCGGGCTGCTGGTTGGCAATTCCGCCCAGCGTCCCCTCTTATGGGAAGCACCATCAGCCCCAGCACGTCAGCAAGAGCATGCTGCTATTACCATACTCTGTATTATTTTTCTCTTTTCTCCTCTCATCAGCTCTGTGCTGCGGTCCTGCAGCCCCAGTGTGGTGCCCGGTGGGGCCGGTGGCCCAGCACAGAGCTGTGCATGGGCTGGCAGTGCCAGGCAGGTGAGCTGGGCTGAGCAGTGCTGCAGTGCAAGTGCTGTGCCTGGCTGCTGCCCTCGTGTCTGTAACACCCTTGAAAAGGGGAAGATGATGTTAACGGACTGTGGAAAATCCAGGAATATAAGCTTTTTGCTATCCTTGTGGAAAAGCAGTGCCACATGCCAGTCCTAGCTCCTACCCGCACATGCCTTGATCATACTTGGAATCGCTCAGCACAAACACCCCCCAGAGCTGCTTGCTCCTTATATTAAGCAGCATCCAGTCCCCACAGTTAGGTTTGTTTTATACAATAAACAAATTCACGCTGATCTCCTGCTGGCTGTTCCTGGATGGTGTGCAACTCCCCTCTGCATGAATCGCACCGATTTATTGCATTATATTGGAGTGGTGCCTGAGCTTGGCTGTTGTTTTTTTTTAATCTTTTTTGGTGAGGGGTGGGCTTCAGGAGGGGGGGCACAGAAACCCTCTGTAGTAATTCCTGTTGACTGCAGTGACCAGTGAGGCAGAACTGATCAACTGCAGGCTTCCCTGCTGCTGAACTCTGCCAACAAAGTGCTTACATCTGCTTTTATACTAATGGGAACTTTATGGACTGGTTTCCCCCTGCAAGGAGCAAATTCCAGCAAGGTCAAAATCCAGAAAGTTGCCACTTGACACCAGCAGTGAAGCCCTGAGCCAGCTTAAGGAGACAAGGTTGCACTGAGGATCTTCTGGGGCATGCGATCTAACGTTATCGTGTGCAACTGATAGCCTGGATCCCTCTCAAATGCTCTTGCTGCAATCCCAATTCTAGGCTGCATGGCCCCTGACTTGGTCCCCATGATTCCTGTGGGGAGAAAAGGGCTTTCTCCTGCCTGGTTTGGGAGGAGCAGGGTCTGCAGTAACCTGCCAGTCACAGGCCCACCAGGGCTTTCCCAGATGCGACCTTGCTGCGCCTGAGAGCCAGGCAGCCTGTCTCCAAGCCCACTGCTGCTCTCCTCTGCTTGAGGAACCAGCCCCATGTGGCTCTGCGGCTGCCTGTGCTGATGAAGCCACGCTCACTGCCATGCATCTGGAAGAGGCATGTGGAGGAGACCCCCTGGAATAAGTTGCATGAGAAGCCACACAAATAAATGTCATGCGTGGTGGGCACTGCGAGTTGTACCCTTCAGTGCCACATAGGGTATGGCATGTTCAGCTCGGTAAAATATAGAGGTGCAAGGCTGCACACTTCAGGAGGCTGTGGGCCACATTCACCATTAGTGTAGCATTACTAGAGCTGTGCACAAGCGAGGCACCCCATGCCATGAAGAGGTGGGTGCTCCATGTAGAAGCTTAAATATAGACTGAGAGCTCTGACTGTGGGCTGAGCAGAGCTGCCTGGAGGCAGGGCATGGCAGCAGCTGAGCGAGGAGCGCAGCCTGACCCCCAGCTCTGCATGCAGCCCTGGCAGAAGTCCCCACGACGTGTGTGTGGCTGGTCGCTCGTCTGCAGGCAGAGCTCTGCAAGCAATCCCTACTTGTTCTGCGCATTGATGCCAGCGGGAATGCGGCTTCAGGAACAGCTGCTGAGTATGGAGCAGAGATGGACACCACCAGCATGTGCCTCACACCACAGGACACACAGGAGAATGTCGCCCCAGGTGCATTGGACAATTGGTGATATGGCAAAGCAGTGACCCAGTAGTGGAAGGCTTTTGGTGGAGAGCTGTTGGCAGCGCTGACGTTTGGAGGTGTGGGCAAGTTAATGGCACTGCAGATCTTTCTCTTTCCTTCTTGCTGTATGTCACAAGTACTGACGTTTGACGGCTGGTGTGGACACGGACTTTCTAGGCCCTCTTTGCACGTGATATCTTGCAGTAGCTCGTTGCAGAAGGGGAGGACGAGAAGCAGGTAGCAAGTGGGCTGCCCGTTATCTTCTCTGCTGCATGTAGGCAGGGCTCCCCGGAGGAGGTCTTGGGGAGGGTGCTTACACTATGTAAACAGTATTAGCTGGTCTGAGATCAGGCCTGCTTTGTGACCTCTTGGGCTGTGCTAGATGCAGTTACTGGCAGAGCTGGAAATTGATGGCTTTGTGCTTGAAAGAGAAGCTTAATGAATTTTCTGCTATTGCTTTTGTACCCTTTTCTCCACTTCCTTAACCATATTGGCAGATTGTGCTGTTCTTTGTACACCTAGCAGGCTGTGATAAGGCACTGAAATGCTGCTGGAGGAGGAAGGCAGCGGGGCTGCTTGTGCTCCGGGTCTGTGCCGGGCTTGGCTGCGCCATGCTGGCTATGGCAGCGAGGCCACCTGAGCATCAGGTGCCCGCCAGCTCAGAGCTGCTCTGCATGCAGAGGAGCAGGAGTGCTTGTGGTGTGTGTTGGATACCAAAACTGTGAAATGATTGCTTTGAGGGTGTGTATCTTTTTGAATTTAATAAATGACCATTCCACATTAATGTTTATTAAGGTGATGAATACTTTAATTTGTGCAGAAGAGAGTTTTCAGAAATATAACTTGCATCTACACGAGAGTTACTGTTCATTTTTCACGAAATATAATCTGTCCAGACAAGGCCTGCTGAATTGTGGCCTGCTTTGGCAGCCTGAGTGTGAAAGATTATGGACGGTCTCTGATTAGCTGTCTCTTTTTTTTAATCTAACGTTGCAGAGGCCTAATTGCTTTGACTTTGACAGAACAGAAGATGGTTTCCTTAATGGCATCCCATGGAGCTGCGCTCTGTCTGTGCGGCCACTGGCTCTGGACACAGCGGTCAGGGCTGGGGGTCCCCAGCCTCCTCCATGCCAGTACATTTACCCATGGGCGCACATCCCACGGTGCTCTGCCCAGACCTTGCTCTACTTTTGTGCTACGTAGGGTGCTGGTGGACCCAACTTTTCATTGCTCCTTGCCTGAGCCAAAAATAGCCCTACCCCTGGTCATGCTGCTGGTATTGAAGGTGCTTCTGCATCCTGCCCTGTGAGGTACCTGTGTGATGTTCACTGGGGCTGTCCATCTGGGGCAGGGTGCGGGCAGGGAGTCTTGGCCTCCTTTGTTGGAGGCAAGAGCATTTGGCAGTGGGGTAAGATGCAGAGCATGCATTCAGTAATGTCTTCATATCCATATATCTGGGCAGAATAGGCAAATTTTTAGCCTGTGGTGTTACATTGAGAAGTCCAAACACTGCAAGTTATGAGGGGTTAATGAAGAATGCTTGTGCTGGCACTGAGGGCATGCAGGGCACATCACGTGGTATTGCACACATGGCCCTTCTGCTGCTCCTGGTCGTGTGTTAGACCAGCCCCATGCTGGATAGGGTTTGACTGGGGCTGTGGGCACTGGTTGCAGGAGGGGCGGAGAAGGGCAGCGTGACTTGGCTGCGACAGATGATGAATGTGACACATCCTGGCACCACAGCTGGCTCCTGACGTGGTGCCCTGTAGGGATGCCTTGCTCTGAAATGGTCACTCCAATGCCACAGCCTCTTCAGTGAAACTGGTCCATACCCGTTTGACGTCTTGGCTCTGCTTCCCCTGCAGTGGGGAATAAATCTGCAGCATTAGGAGAGGGGTGAGCGCTGGGCAGGACCTGGTATCCTGCCTGTGCAAGTGGCTCCAGCACTGCACTGCTCCCTCCCTGCTGTGCTGGATAGCAGCAACTGGGGATGTCCTGTGCTGGCTGCCCCACGCTGTCCTGCAGAGCCCTGTGCCCATGCTGTGCTGGAGTGCACGGCTGCTCTGGCAGCTGTCGGGGGTGAGCCAGGTGGGAGCGCCCCTCCCGAGCGTGGCACCTCTTCTCCTTCCCTCACCTTGCTCAATGCTTTCCCTGGTTTTAGCTCTTTGGAACAAAACCCATGCCATCCCCCAGGCCCCTTGTGCCAAAGGAATGGCCAGGGTGTGCTAGGGGGGTGAGGACAGGAGGCTGATGGACAGGAACAAAAGGGGCCCACAGCACGGGATGCAGAGGCAGGCATGGAGTTTGTCCTGCACGGCATCCCCAGGGGCTCCATGTGGAGTGGGTCCCAGGGCTCACTCCCACACGCACTGGCCAGGCATGGCGGCTGCGCCTTGTCCCCAGCCAAGCTCAGCTCGAGTGTGCAGACCACTGGAGCTCTGGCACGAGTGGCTTGCTCCTGGTCACTGGAGATGTGGCCGCCTTCCTCACAGCCTGCAGGAAGGGCTCTGGTCCCTGCTCCATGCTGGGTGCTTCCAGGGGATGCAGCCGGTGCTCAGCGTCTGGGCTGCGGCAGCCTGTCTCCCCGTCTCTTCCCGCTGCAGTCTGTGGCGACGGCTGCCTCCAAACTAAGTGAAAGGCGATTTCAGATCAGCCAGCAGTGAATGAATTCAGTTTTCTCAAGCATTTAGTATTGCTTTCAGTTTGCTTTGATGATGACTTCTCACAACTAGTGTAAACAGACTGCGCAACGGGGAGCACTCACATGTGTACAAGGAGCTGCACATGAAAGGCAGAGGCATCTTGAAAGCCATAATAATGCTCTGAGTGCCAGTTAAAGGATTTGTCACTAAGAGCACTTTACAGATAGAAAGAACTTATTAACTAGTGTGACTAACAGCTTGCAAGGTTTAATTGATGTGTGTTTGTTGTCCTTTTATATCTCTCCCCCTCGTCTTCCTCTTGGCACCGATTCCAGCAGCAGCCTCTGAGCTCTCTGAATACGTACCAGAATGAAAGCGAAGGCTGAGTGCTGCTCCGGGTCCTGGCCTGCAGCTGGGCCAGGGCCGCATCAGTCCCAGGAGCTCTTCTGCGCTGTCCTATTCCCATCCAGGAGCTGAGGCTGGGCTTATTTTCTTGCTCTGGGTTCTGTTATTCTTCCCTAAGAGACGCTGAGTTTTTGAAGATAAAGCTTTTCAATGCATGAATAGTATGGATAATTAATGTTTCTGCCAGACAGACTACTCATTGCAAGATTGATTGACTATTAAGGTCATAACGCAGAAGCCACCCACATGAAACAAACAGTCTAATGTTAGACTTCAGCTTAAGCTGAGAGTTGGTCAGCTGTCCACGGTCACAGTGGGGGCTTCCAGTCATCTGTCAACAAGTGATTGATTGATGTGGACACCTTCCAATCTTATTCTGATTATTCTCAGCAGCTTGCCTGGTGGCCATTTTTCAGGAGTTGGCAGCATTCAGACCTCCAAGACTCAATGCAGTGACTGCATGGGGGTTAACCCTTTCCTTTGATCTGAAACGTCTTTGTTATGGGCAACAACAGCAGCACGCGAGGGAAGGACTGTGTTTATGAGCCCTGAGTACAAAATACACTGGGAAACTCCCTGTGATCACATGCAAGAATGATGCTTTGACTTTCAGACATCTCTAATTAACTTGGCCCAAGTAAAGCTGCAAACGGGATCTGCAGAGAATCCATCTGTAACAGAGCAGATACAGTGCTTTGTAACCCAACTTCTTTATCACACTCTTTTGTGGGCAGTTTAATGTGCCGCAGAATAAACTGTGCATCAACACCCCAGCAGCAGAAAGACCAATTCTAATTAACTCAGGTAGGAGTGAGTTTGGTATTTGGGGTGGGGTGGGGGGAGTTGTATGTAATTGTTCTGGTGTGAAAGACAATGAGTTGGAGAGCTCTGTTCATTTTTAAGGATAGCTCCTGGTTCAGTGCTATGAATTAATTAGGAGAAATTAATTGCCTGGGTGCTTTCTGTATGTACACATGAAGATGACTTAAAATATAAAGAGATAATATTTATGTTCATGTTATACTTTGTATGTGTACATGCATGTCAGTGGGAAAATGAAATTACAAAAATTACAATTATCTAAGCTATATAGTGTATGTTTACAATATATAAGCATAGTAGGAGGTTTTTTTGGTAGCAGGCATGTATTCAGCAGTTTTAGTTTAACTGTATTTGAGAGTTCTGCCACCTGGCTTGCTCACCTTCCTGTTCAATTTCCATCCATGGTTTTAGCTTTCATAACGTACCCTAAAAAGCCTGCCATGGGGAGACATCAAGAGCCCTTTCTCCTGCAAGAGTTAGATTTTTATGTAACTCAAGTGCATCATTGCATTTTCATGGTGCAATCTAAAAGCTGTAACTTAACAGAGCTGGCACAGAACTATTGTGCACGATAGGTGAGCTGTGCTGAACTGTTCTGGGTGCTGGTGTGTTGGCAGGCACACATTGGGATCCCAGCACAGCCTCAAGACCCTTTGTGAGCCCCTAGCATTGGCTAGTCTGTTATTTTTTTCGTGGAAGATGCTGCAATAGGGCCGTGGTCCAGGGCCCCTTCACTTCAGCCTGTCTGCAGCCACTGGGTCTGAAGCCACACCAAGCTGCTGTTAGCTGGGCTTCTGTAACTCCTGTTGAATTTTGCTAATTCAGTCTGCTTTCCGTTCCTTGCAGGTTGTGATTCAACCCAGAGCCACGCGGATGCCCTCTCGGGCAGAGAGCAAGCCCCCAAGCAGCACTGTGCTGGCCTTGTTGCTGACTGTCTCCTGGACTCCAAGAATCACCTTGCAGCACACGGCTGGGCGGCCTCCCACTCCGAGCTGCTGCACTGGGCAGGGTCGCTGGCAGCAGCGCTGACCTGTACCTAAGTGAGAGCACGATGCCCAGACGCCCGCTAGATCCAGTCGGCTCCCAGTGGGAGGCAGAATGGACACGAGTTTCAGCCAGCCTTGCCCACAGGCAGGTGCAGCATGGTCACACTGATGGAGAGAGCGAGGTGGGGTGTATATATATTTGTAGGGGCTATACTGGGGACTAATACCACATTGGGAGGCCTATTTAGTTGCATAAATACCAACAGGCAGCTGCTTTCACAGAGATTGCTTCCCAAAGACGTTCTCTGGAGAAAGGGTGCAAAACGTAGGAGTTGGCTGTGTTTGGAGATGCTGACCAGCCCTTCCTGAGGTGAGGACCCTCTCCTTATCCACAGCAGTGGTGCAGGTGGGGCGGCAGCAGCAGCAAAGGCTTCCCTGGGCTCTGCTCCAGTTCCTGCTCAGGCTCTAAGGTAGTAGTGGGCTGAGGTCTGTGAGGCAGGTACCTGGCCAGGCAAGATCCAAGTTGTAGGTGCTGCAAATGCATCCCCGTTCAGTTCCCCAAGAAAGGCCATGCAGTGCCTTCTCCCTAGCCCAGCTTGGATCCTTCAGCAGAGAGAACAGGCCTGACAAGGTTGCACTTGGGAGGGAGTGGAGCAACCTGCGACTGTGTAAATTGAAACAGGGGGCTGAAATGCCACGTGCCCTCTGCAGAGTTTTTCCAGGGCACAGCAGTGCCATGTGCAGGGCTTCAGCCCTCTTGTCCAGGACTCTTGAGGGCTGTTGGCGTGAGTGCATGGAAAAGAAGTTTTTGTAAGGGCAAGAATTTGTCTCCAGGGGCTTTCATGCCAGCATTGTGGTCTTCCCCTTTCCTTGGCATGCACCCCATGCTTATGCTTGCCTGTTAATTACTGCTTGGCCTGGTGTGGAGATCCTTGTGGACTAAAGGAAGGTTTTAGTAAGAAAATGAGGCCATAAAAAGCAAGTGGGTTAGTTTTGTCCATGGAGATGTATCATGAGTTACACATCTTCCCTCAGGAGTTCTTGCCTCCTGGAACTTGGCCAAGAGTCACCACCACTTGGCATAGCACAAGGTCTCTCGGGCATTACCAGTAAAAGCTCTCCCCTACCATCAGCGTTAACAGCTGTGAGATGCACAGTGCTCTGGGATTGCCACAAAGTGTAGTGGAAGTGCAGAGGCTGATGACTCAGTTCCCAGGAGAGAGAGACTATAGAGCTGCTCATTTAGCCTTTGTTAGGCAGAAAATGGCTTGTCTGGGCACAGTCATGCTGTGGAGCAGAGGTAAGGCTGGGAGAACCCAGCCTAGGTCCTTCATCCCTCACAGCCTGTGTCCTCTGGAAGTTGAGCATTAGCCAAGGGGGATGCTGCTGAGTGCTTTTCCACTGGCTGCAATTGGTGCAGAGTTGAAGGGCACCAGCACTGCTTGCTGACAGCTCCAGCTCAACAGGGTGTGTGGGATTTCCCTGGAGCAGCCCCAGACGGTGGATCCAGAGCAGTGCTAGTGGTGCAAACCCCAGGATATAGCCTTGACCCATAGAACAAACCTTTGCCATACTATGGGCAGGGTTTACCAAGGTACCTCCTGCAGCTCGTTACAAAGAAGAGAGAGATATGATATGCTTATTTCTCCCTGTCTGATCCATAATGTACCACTGCAGTAATTAAGACTTTTTTTGCATTACAGAGTTGCTCTAAATGGGTGCACTCAATTCAAAGCTTCAGTCTCTAGGCTTTCAATTAAGTCACATAAATCTAACGAGAGTTTAAATGATCATGGGAAACAAAACAGTCACCTGTTCTAATAAAATGTCTGTGGTCGTGCAGGTTTTCCTTCCTGCCACAGCTGTTGCACTCCCTCCCTCCAGCTGTGCACAGTGAGTGCAAGGGTGCCATGTGGCTCTGTCCTCCATGGAGCAGCTCCCAGCGGTGCGCAGCTCTGGGGTGGTCAGTGCAGTGGCCTTGGAGCCCATCTTGTGATGCTTTCCTTGCATTCCTTGGGCCTAGTGTCCCCTGTGGGTTACCCATCTCAACTGCTGCCAGCCATGCTGAGCACGGGGCTGCCTTAGCTCCTGAAGCTCAGGCCCCTGGTCTGTGGCTGTGGGGCTTGGTACAGCACCTGCCACCCACCAGGCAGGACCTCCTGCACGCTGTGTGAAGGACACAGTGAGCTGCCAGCCTGCCCACAGCATGGCTGGAGCGGCCAAGGGCTGGGAGTGAGGGCAACCTTGTGGTGCTCCCATCTCCACCAGCACCTGCAAGCCTTGGTGTCCCTGTGGTGTGAGCCCAGTCAGCGTGGCCTCAGGGCTGTTCGTGAGGCACCGTTGGTATAATAACAATGATGAAAAGCTGATTAATCCTTGTAAGTGAGCAGCAATAGCTTCCCTCTAGAACTGGAGAGATTACCACTGATTTGTCATCCTGATTGTTTCAAAGAGAGGTGCAATTAGTTGCTCTAATTTAGCTTCACTTCTCACTGAGTGGCATGACAACTGAGATGTAATCAGTAGATTTGCACACGATGGCAGCCACTGATGGGTGCAGCTGTGCCTGCCATCATTTCATGTGCAGAGGTTGGTCGCCAAAATGGTGGAGCATCACGTGCTCGTGCGCGGGGAGCACAGCCGCAGAGCTGCAGCGGGAGCAGACCCAGGGCTCTCGGTGTGGAGCTGCATAGCAGGTGGGGGGTTGTTTTTGCAGCCTGCCAAAGGAGACAGCGAGGGGAACACTGCAGAAATAGCCGCTTGTCCTGAGCCGTGTCTGCTTGTGCTGCATGGCCCAGGGTTATTTTCTAGGACTGTCAGTAATGGTCTAGCCTGGAGGTGAAGGCTAGCTCTCCCTGGTCTAGTGGTAGCTAACCCATCTGCAGGCTGTGCCAGGGAGTGCCTGTCTAGGTACTGATGCTTGCCTCTTCCAGGTTGACTTGTTTGGACCAGTCCTTGCAAGGCGGGCAAACTTGGTTACTTCCCATAAGGACTCTGCCTGTGAATTATAACAGCAATATCCAGGTTGGGATCCACTTAATAACCAGGCAACTGCATTAGGCAAAATGTGTGTGCTTAAATCTGAGTACCAGCAGTGCCTCTTTGTACTGCCATTATCAAAACTCAGAGCAGGCTTTATGCCATGAGGTCTGGCTGAATGCATCTGGAGGATGCTAACCGGGTAGGAAAGGATCCCCTCTTAGAAAAGTCACCTTGTTTCCTCCACAACTTTCCTGAAGAAACTGCATGCTGTTCAACAGACCAGGGTGGAAGATGCAAGGAGAAATACGAGGACAGTTTGTCTGGGTTGGAAGAAGGGGCAGCAAGCATATAATGGCAGTGGTCTGCTATAGTCTCCTTCCCGGGGCCTTCTCAAAATGAGCTCTGGCAGCATGGCCAGGAGGGGGGCATTCCTCCTGGCTGCTGCCACCTCCTCCCCATGAGGTCCTGGAGATGGGGTCAGCAGGAATGATGGCTTTGTGAAGCTATTGTTGCTTTCACACGTCAGTGTCACTAGCTCTTCCCTCAGGCTCTCCAAGAACGGGACCGAAGGCCACTGCCTTTGGCTCCTGCTGAAGCCACAGCTCATTGGGGTCCTGCATGAGGCCCGAGTGGGGCTCTTGCAGTTGCTGGTGTGAGTCCTGTGCTGCAGGAGGCTCGTGAGGAGACACAGCAAGAGCAGCGAGTGCCTGCAGGGCCCCTGACATGGGACATGTTCTGTTGTGTTGGGTGTGGGCATGACATTGCACTTAGGATTTATTTAAAAAAAAAGAAAAAAAGAAGAGGGTGAAAGAAAATCATTTTTTCCTTCCTCTGCCTCCCGTGGCTATTGTCCCTCTTATTTTCCAGGTGCAATAAAATCAATAATAGCTACAGGAGAGGGTGGGTATTTTGCTCAAGGCTTCTCCCTTTCTGAGAACTGCTTTTACTTTGGAAAAGGTGCAAAGCTATTACGGAAAATCAGGAACTTGTGGCACGTCCACCCTCACTGGGCCTGGCCTGCCAGCTTGCTGCTCTGGGCTCAGCACCAACTGCCCCTCTCTGGGCAGAGGGGAGGGGAACACGTGGCATTTTAAAGTGTGTCCATTTTCAGTGAAACAGACATAAAAATTCAATTCAAAATGGACAAAATAAAGATGCTTTAAAAACAAAAATGGCCTCTGGCTGTTTCTTGGTTGAAGCTGTTTTTTTTTTTTTTTTTTTTTAAAATTCCCAGGAAGGCATTTTGTTTTTGAAGAGAGCTGGCCATGCTTGCCGGCTCGGAGCGGCTGTGCGCACTGGCCGCCGGCAGCCTGTGCCCCCCGGCGAAGCGCCACGCAGCTGCTCAGCTCATGTTCCCGGCCGGCCGGCGCTCCTCGTGTCACTGCAAGGTCGTGTTCTCCCCTGGCTGCGAGTCCCTGGCCCCTCTGGCTCGGCCGTCAGCTGTCGTCCCCCGCTGGGCTGGCGGCTGTGCCCTGTGGCACCCGGCCGTGCCCCGTGCCTCGACAGGCTCAGGGCCCCGCATGGCTTCCCTTGTGGTGGTGACACCGCTCGTTGTCCCTCCGCTTCAGTCCCTCTCCTTAATGAGAGGAGCTCTGAGTCAGGTGCTGCCTTCTGTTCTGTGTCGCCACTTATGGGGGTTTTGGGTGTTTCCGTGCGTACCCACTCCTCAAGTGTGCACATGGCCAGAGCCCAGCTTTGAACATGCGTGGTGTTCTGAGCGGGGAGGGAAGGGGTGAGCAGCTGCCCCGGGAGGGCAGTCCTCGCCCTGGGGTGCGTTGCTGGAGGCGTCTCCTGCTGTGCTCCTGTCCCCGGGCCGTGCGCAGGTCACAGCGGCGGCCTGCGTTGTTGAGGTTTTGGGATACAACTCTGAATGAGCGGGGCTGGTTTAGATAGCCCCTTCCGAGGCTTTCCACTGCGGCTGTTATTTAGCTGTTCGCCACGCCCCTAGCCTGTGCCCCGCTGCTGACAGGCATCCCCTGCCCAGGGCGGATGCGTGCAGCGAGTGCACGCAGCACGTGGGAGCTGTGTGGCCGGCTTGGCCCACAACGGCCCACACGTGGCGTACGGCACTGTGCCGTGTCGCTGCCAGAGCTGACCGCCTCTGCGGCAGGAGCATCGGAGACGCTGAGACAGAGCCAAGCCCACCCAGAGCATGCCAGTCCCCCGCTGGTGCCCGTCCTCTGCAAGAACACCATGTGTGCAGTGAGCGCAGCGCACGGCTTCCCGGGGGCAGCTCTCCCCAGCACGCGGTGATGGCCATCTCGCCCCCGCGTGCGCTGTGCCGGTGTCAGCTGATCCCAAGGGCAGCCCGGGTCTCGGCTGCACCTGGCCGGGCTGGCGGTGCCAGGTGTGCCAGGCCAGACAAGTGCCACCAACAGGGACATGTTCCTGTTGCTGTTCCTGGCCTGGGTCAAGGTTGGCCCCTGTGACCTGGCTGAGGGGACACTGTGGCACGGAGAGCACGAGGACATTTTAAAGTGCTCCTGCTCCTCGCTGCTAAATATAAGCCCCAGTAGGAAGCCTACCTCTTGCTAGTTTTATGTTTCTTGCCTCTGCCTCTGTGCTCCCTAAGCCTGGCAGCAGGCCCAGCTGTCTCCAAGTCTAAGATGAAAATACCCTTGCAAATCCCACTCATAAAAATACCTGCTGTATTCCCAAAACATGCCTGAGATAGCTTCCAGAGAGGATGGGGAGCTAAAATAAGATGCATGAGCTCAGATCCCCATTTTCCACTGGCCCCTCTGCTCCTGTGGCTGCAGCACACAGAGCTATGGACTGAAATGGAAGTGCTGTGGCGCGAGGTGACTTTTAGCTGAGTGCTGGACAAGCTGCATCTCTGCTGGCAGCACGAGCTGCCGTGCTGCTGTGAACCTCACGTGCACCAGCAAACCTTGGTCTGCGTGCCTGCTGCCTGGTTTGCAGGGACTGGGGCACTTGCCCTAATCAACAGCATCAGCCTTAGCAGAGGAAATGTGAGCAGGGTACACAGCTATGTTGGGTCTCCACACTTAAAGTAATTGTCCAGGATAACACAAACTTCCTGTGAACGGCAGCAGGGAGGCCTGCTCTGCCCTGTGAGGCTTGTGTGGCCTCGTGGCACTGTTGGTGGCGGCTGCCTTTGGGATGGGGATGCAGGCGCTCTGCTGCAGACCTCAAAATCTCTGCTCCTTTTCTCTTTGGCAAGCTTTTAGCAACAGGAACTAAAGGGAAGAAACAAATGTGTCTTGCCTGCTTGAAAGGAGCAAGCCTGCCATGCAGCCGCGGCTGCCAGCAACTCTGCCTGCTCTCCCTGTTCCTGGCTGGTGCCGCTCAGATGTGGCATGAGCCCTGGGGCACAGCAAGGTGGCTCTGGCAGTGCTGCACTGGCGAAGGGCCGGCTTCCCTGGCCCGCGGCCACACTCACAGTGTCCTGCCCCGACGTGCAGGTGTGCCTGCAGCAAAGCCCGTCAGCTACCAGCTTGCCGTGGGACCAGCACCTCTGTGCTCTGTGTGTGCGCAGGGTTGGATGGATGCTGGCATTACCCCAGAGCAGAGCAGAGCTGCGTCAGTCAGGGGCTGCCCCTCGGCGTGGGACACGTCTTTGACCTGGTGCTGTTGCTGGAGCCTGCAGGTGTTGCATGTGAGAGCTCAGGGCTGCGCCCAGCTCCCCGAGCACACGGATAAACGCCTGCGTAGTACTGGCCCTGCTGCTAAGCAAGGTGTCAGGCTACCTAGGAATATAAATCCCAGGCTTTCGTTTTCTAAAGTGCTCTGCTACAGCTTGTGAATGTATCCCAGATATCTTTGCATTCACAGTCCTTTTTTCTCTTTAACAATCCTTTGCTGCTATTTTGAAGCCAAAGCATTTCCTGGATCAGACACAGGTGTCCCCATGGTCACGTCCTGCCATCATCTCTGCTGGGCTACTCCAAGCTGCCCACAGACGGGCGCAGACGTGCCAGCTGCTCTTCCTGCTCCCTGCAGGCAGGGATGTGGCAGCCGTGAGCTTCCAGCTGGGAGTGTTTCCCTCTGCCTGGAGGGGGTCGGGGCTGGCTGCGGAGCAACTGGCTCCAGGCAGCCCAGCTGTGGGCTCTGTGCCTGTGGCAGGGGACGGAAGTGTCGCAGGGGCTCGAAACCCTCGGCGGCAGCCAAGGGAGTGCTGCTGAGCCTATGCAGCCATCTGTTAGTGTGGTAACATCAGAGACTTCTTCTCGTGATGACTGGGCTCCATGTTAAACTGGTCAGGATCTGGTTTTGCCCTTTAGACTTTTTTGGGAAGCCCTGTCTGCATTGTGCTGCTCCAAAGTTCTTGGAGGATTTTTGTTCTGCATGGAAAATCACCAAGCAACAGAGAGCACAGAGGGGAGGAGAACCCTCTTGGGCTCAGCACAATGATGCTAATGGGCCCTGGCTGGCCTTTGTGTCCCATATGCGGCACTGCAGGCGGGGAACAGGTGGTGCGGGGCAGCATGCGGGGCCGTGCAGCCCGGTGCCCCTGCGATAACATTATTGCTGGGCACCTTTGTGGATGCTCTGAGCTAAGCATTATTTGGCAGGGCAAATGCTGTCCCGTCTCTTCGGACAATTACTTTCTGAATCTCATTTAACACTGGGATGGATGGCAATATTCAAAGTTAACCACTCCACTTGCATTGCCTTATATGTCAGCAAGTGCTACTTAATGATCTGTGAATGGAGGGAATGCTGGGAATGGGACGGACCGCATGTGAAATATCTATCTGGAGTCTATAAATAATGCAGCCTCTTTATGCTTTGCACAGTTTGGAGCTTCATGGGAGGAGCATCTCCCTGCTATGACTGGAAGAGCCTGCAAGTGATTTGGGAATGAAACAAAGGCGATGAAATGCAAGGAGAGGAACCATACAGTTTCTGAAATATCCTGCAAACGTGCACCAGCCGTTTCTGGCCAGCTCCTCAGCAGATTGCACTGCCATCAGGGCCCCACAGGCTGAGCCCATGTGCACCAGGGCACAGTCCCTGATACTGATCATGCGCTAAGTGACCATAAAAGTGTCTGCAGGAGTGGTGCCCCTGCCTCCCCTGCTGTGGCTCTGCATCTCGTCTGTAAGTACAGTGACACCAGAGCTGCGCGGGTGCAGAGCACTTTCACAAGCACCCGTTACAGTCGCCAAGTGAGTGGCAGCATCCCCCGGTTGTGTCAGATCCTGCCGGCACACAGAGCTCTCACTGAACTCAGCTGTTTCTGCGGAAATACATTTCTGTCTCTCTCCCTTTTCCTGCTAAGGGAGAGACCTGGCAATGGGGAAATAAAGGTGGATTTCTGTTAGAGTGGCTTTCTGTCTGGTAGGTTTTCTAGGGCAACGTGTGGGTTTCCCTGCGTGCTTGGAAGCCGCCAGTTTTTGTTGGAAATGCCACGTGGAGGCGGGCTGCATCAGCATTGCCACAGCGTGGGTGTTCAGCAGCCTTCGCTGGACACACTGGGGTTGTCTTCTCTGTGACATGGTAACAGCCAAATAAAACCGTGCTATGTTGCGCGTAGATACACGGGTGAAAAGCCGCTTTCCCTGGAGCTCGTGCTGGCCATTTCCTACCTGCCAGTAAATAAAACATGCCCTGTGGAGCTCGTGCAGCTCCATGCAGCCTGTGTAATGGCAGGCTGTTCATGGCTTCCCAGTGCAGAGGGAGGGCTGCCTGGTCAGGAAGGGGTCAAATGAATTTGATTAATTATGGGATACATTTCTGTCATAAACAAATATTCTGTCATTGCTCTGCATCTCTTGTGAAATTTACTGTACACGGCACTTGTGATGACATCTGTATAATTAATAACTGCAAAACAGAAATAAGCTTGTGGTGCATCAGTGCTGCGATGATTAGGGAAAGTAAAGCCTGTCTCCAGTGCTGCCCCAGTGTTATCTGCTGTGGAGCAGGTGGAGCAGCCCCAGCTCAGGGGCTCACTGCCGGGACCATGCCTGGCTTTTATTTTTAACACCCTGCTCCCAGGCGGTGACAAGCCTTTGCTAAGTGAGGTAATAGCCAATTGATTTTGTTCCGTTTTGCAGTGGGCAGTAATAAATCACACAGCTTGTCAGGGGGTGTTTCATGTTTTCAGTGAGAGTGTGCCAGCAATTAACCATCAGAAAGCTCTTGTGGCTCTGCTCTTGAAGACGTGGCTGCGGCCTGAAACTCAGGAATGCGGGGCCCTTCGCCACCAAAACAGAGCGGCTGTGGTGGAGATTTACAGGGAGGTTTTATTTCCAGGCTCCGCAGTGGACAGAGCACTAATTGATTGATGAGCTGGAGGAGCAGCCGCCCCATTCCGGGGCATGGCTGCCTGCGAGGGGACACAGGAAGAGTGGAGCTGCAGGATGTCCCCATCCCCATCCCTGTCCCCATCAGGGCACAGGGGACGGGGTGGCAGGGGTGCGTGACCAGAGCAGGGCAGCCTGCGGGCCGCCAGGTCTGGAGCCACACTGGCAGCGGTTGTGTGATGTGGAGGGGGCGAGATGGAGCTGCTGGGCACTTTCTGGTCCTGCTACCATACGGTGTCATCTCAGGCTGCCTGTGCCTCCTCTGGGCATGCAGGTCCAGGACCTGCTACTCTGAAATATCAGTGCCCATGTCCACGCAAAGTGGCATCCCTGCATCCTGGCTGGACACGTGGTGGTGGCAGCAGTGGCGGCAGGATGCTGGGCCTTCCCTCCAAGGAAGGTCAGAAATGCTGCTGGGGCTTCCGCCAGTCTGCCTTGCAGACCTGGTGGCACCAGTGAGCATGAGTAGGGACATGGAGCTATGTTATTTCTCTGCAAGGGGTGTCTCAGGGGCTTGACGCAGAGGAAGGGGACGTGGGTGCTCATGCTCTGTGCTCGGCAGCACCTGCTGGGGCAGGAGCCTCCTCTTGCACTGACTGCCCAGGGCACTGCTGTGGCCCCATGGGGCACCCAGGCAGGTGGATGCTCGTGTGGACCTGTGCAGCCAGAGAGGGGAAAGGGAGGGTGGGACAAAATCTACCGGCCCAAAGTCAGCCTTTGTGTCAGCTCTGCTTCTCAGATTTACCTGGTGCTCTGAAAAAATGTCCATCCCAGCTGGCGCTGCCCCTGCAAGGGTGGCATATGTGTAAGCACTGCTGGAAGGAGCTGCATGCCAGCACAGCACTCTGGCATGGGGTGCTCCAGCATGGTACTCTGGTGCGGTGCTCCGGCACGGTGCTGAACCGGCTTCTGCACAGGGGTGGCAGGGAAGCACAATTGCAGCCCCAGCTAGGCGAGACCCAGCATGTCGTGGCAGCACTGCTCAGGCTGCGGTGCTCAGCCCTGCTGCTGCAGCTTGGCTGTGCTTGGGTGGGTGACGCTGGGGCTGTGTTGCTGGAGCAATTACCAGTCCATTTGGATCCTGCTCAGGCTGCGGAATGCGTTGATGGTGGGCAGTTGGGTACGCGGGGTCCTTGCAGCCCGCTCCCTTCCCCCCTGAACTCCAACTTGATGATTTCCAGATGGTAATTGCTCTGCTTTTATTTCCCTGTAACCTTTGTTACTCTGGGAAGGCAGAGTGCAGAGTCAGAGATAGAGGACAGGGTGAGGGAAGTGGCGGGGAGGGTCGGGACCCTGGGGAATAATGCTGATTTCAAAGTGAGGCCTTTCACAGACGGTATTTGCATTTGCATTTGGAAATAAGGAGTGACTGCTTTGCATTCAGGGCTGGAGGCAGCCAGTCCCAGGAGGGAACAAATGGGAGCAAGTGGTCAATTGATCTCCAATCAGAATGAGGAAATTATCTTTGGGGTTACCGCTCTCCTGCTTTGTATTGTGGGGGACTCTGGCTACAAAAAAAGCCTTTTCCTGGAAGTTGCCAGCTTCCCAGATTAGCTGAGGTCATTCTGTAGCTTTCCTCCTTCTTGCAGTTCTGTGAATAAAACATCCAAAAGCAAAGAAGAAAGAGGGTACGAGCAGAACAGCACCCCGAGCCTCTGTGTCACTGCCAGTTACATCAGGGCAGCTGAGCAGCCTCTGCTCCCAGGCCAAGCATCTGCCAGCTTCTGAGGATGTTCCCAAAGATGACATGTTTAAATTCAAGCACCTTTCTTGGGGAAACTAGTAAATTAAAGAGCTGAGCTGCTCTGAAGCGGGTCAGATTAGCACGTCTGGGCTGCCCTGCTGCTGCCTGACGGTGGCACTGGGTGATCTCTGCTCCAGACCCGGGCAGGAGTGGAGCGGGGCCATGTCCTCCCGCCCCAGAAGGACAGACTCTGTCTTCTCCCTGGAGCTTATACAGAAAGATGTCTCCCCTGGGAATGTGTGAAGCCACGCAGGCAGCTCATGCCTGGCACGGCGGCTCGGTGCCAGCTAGTGGGCCCATGCACTGCTGGCTGTGCTCTGATGGTGCTGGGGTGCCTCGGCACGGGGCCAGGGCTGTGCCGGCATGCTCAGAGATGGGCTCGCGCCTCGTAAGGAATTCTCAGAGATGCTGCCACTTGCCAAGGCTGAAAACAATGAACTGAAGTTGTTTTTGCCACTTCAAAGTCTGTATAAAGCAAGAACTTTTGAAAGGATGTTGCTTAGCTCACCTTGATCTCTTCTGCTATCCCACTGGGTTCTGCCACTCTGTGCATTCTCCAGCTGCTCATTATGTGCAATTACTTTTATTTTAAGGCACTTGGAATATCATAAATAGGTTAATATTTTCTTTTGTTATTATGACTTTACTTTTTCTGAATCAATTGGGAGAGTGATTTTAAGTGAAGAAAATTAATTATTGGAATTTTTGTTCCCTAATTTATACTGCTGTCTGTATTTAAGTTGTAGTGCAGTCTCACACAGTGATTTTGTGTCGAAATCCTTGCCTGCCAGTGAAAGAGGATGATCTGCACAGTGGCACGGCTCCAGTGCAGGCTCCCTGCCTGTCTCTGCTGGCCCTCGCTGGCAGCATCTGGCAGTGCCCCTGGCCAGGATGCCTCGGTGGCACTGGGGCAGCCTCTCCCGGGCAGCCCTGCGCTGCGGCGTCTTTGCGGGCTGTGGAGCAAGGCTGCGTCAGCCAAGTCCCGGGGCGGTGCGGTGCTAGCCGGTCTGCGCGCACGGAGCTGGGGGCACGGGCAGCCCCCGCTCAGTCTGAAATGGGTGAGCAACTGCTGACAACCTCCCCTCGATGGCAAAAAAATAAATGCACGTCTATCTCCTGCACTCAGTGTGTCATAGATACTGTTTGGATGGAGAGTGTTTCCCACTTCATAGTTCACCTTTGTGCTAGTGCAAACTAGAAATAATGATCTTACGGACAGTAGGACCAACCTGTGTGTGTGTGTGTGTGTGTGTGTGTGTGTGTGTGTGTGTGTGTGTGACGGCTGGGGAAGGTCCTTGGCAAGGCTCCCGCATTGTGGGGAAGGCTGTGCCACCTGTACCTCCCTCCTTGGGGCCTGGCTGCCCGGTAAGACCAGTTTCCCCATTGGCACCAGTTGCTACAACTCTGCGACTCTGCTGGAGGTGCTGTCTTGCTGGTGCTGGCACCCTGCAGAGAGAGCCCAGACATGTCTAGGAAAGGGGCTGGATGTTTTCATGGAAATGCAGCTGAAATTTCATGGGTTGGTTATGGGTTAAAATTCCAGATTTGACTTTTTTGTCATGGAGCTTTGGCCTGTGAAAGCCGTGGAGAAATCCCAGCAAGTGCCGGTGAGTGCCACACTGTGCCCACTCTGCCCAAGCTGCGCTCATCTTGTGGCATTTGTCCGAATTCCCTGGGGTCACCTGGTTAGGAACAGGCTCATAACATTTACTGCGGGGTCTCCAAGTGGCCCTGCACAGCCCAGCCAGCAGGATCGGTCCTGTTGCTGCCGTGCAGTGGATTGCACGAGGACAGAAGGACAGTTGCTTTAAAACCTCCTCTAGGGGAGGCAGTGGATGGACGGGAAGGGTAGTCCTTCTTCCTCCCAGGCTCCCAACATTTTTGTGATTTCATGGGAACTTGTAGGAAAGGAGTACGTGTTTCATGCAGCCTGGAGGAGAGGAACATTGTTCACAGAATTTGATGAGAGAGCGGGATTTCATGGGCCCCTGGGCATACAAAGAGCCAGGTGTTGTTCCTGGAGAGGTACCTGGCTGCATGGGGGGAAAAGTGCGGCTCATTGCAAAGATGCTAAAAAAGAACAGATGCTGCATGTGTTGGCATGAGGGCAAGGAAGTCCTGTTAGAGCTGTGCTGGAGCACTGTCGTCTGTCCAGACAAAAAAAAAAAAAAACACAGATGAAAAAGGACAGATGAAGCTGTTTTGATGTTAAGGCAGTGTGATATAGCCCCATTAAATGTCCCTGTTACTCCTTCTGTGTTTTTTTTTTCCTTCTGTACCCCACTTCCAGTTTATTTTTTCCATCTTTGCTTTTCTTTTCCAGCAGCCCAAGTGTCATCTTTGCTCTGTGATTAATATGAGTTGTGAACTTGCTGCGTGGAGTTTTATGAGTTGCTGGGGGCTGCATGGGAGCCAGCGACAGGTAATGCTTTATCTCCTGCTGCAGCAGTCCTTTCTTTTGCAGGCTTCAGGGTGGAAAAAATTCTGTCTCCACTTGGACTCTATTTATTGCCACAGTGTGAGACTGATTAGCAGTGACACAGCTCACATGAATCCAGGTAATGCTTCATGCGGTAGCAAGTGACCCAGAAACATCCTGGAAAAGTGCAGCAAAGGAAATTGCCGTTTGGAGTAAGTCAGGGCGTTTGCAGTTGTTAGCTGTCTTTTGATTCAACATGCCCACTGTGATCTGGGAGAAGAGGATTTCTTCCCAGGCGGTTTGGTTTTAGGTGATGTTAGCAATTGTAAAATCCGGTCACAGACAGTCTTGTGGAGCAGATCTATTGAAAAGTCTGAAACTTTTTTTTATATCTGCAAGAAGCTGGCAATTTTGTTTTCATGGCGATCTAAATGATGATGCTGTAGAACCACCCCGGGCTTGCCTTTGCCTCGATGGCAGTACTCCTGCCTGTGGTATCACTTGTTAATGAAAGTAACAGGTGGGTGTTGGGGGGCATGGCAGTGTCGTGCCACTCAGCCCTCCCTGTGCATGCTGCTCATTAAGCCCCATGACTGTGATAACACTCGCTGTGATGCACATCCTCGCAGCGTGCAGTAGACAAGGAGCCAGTTCAGGAGCAGGAGGTATCTGCAAACACACACTGCTGTCGGGCAGGTTTCAGAGTTTGGTACCTCTGGCAGAAAGAGGAAACTCTGCAGTGTTTGGCCCCTACTTCCTATTTTCATCAGAATGGTGCTTTTTCCCTCCTTTTGGTAAATTTGTCAACTAGTTGTCTGTGGAAATCATTCGTTATATTTTACAAGCCATAGATAGGCCTAGCAAAGAGGTTTATGCTGTATTCACAACAGGTAGTGGATGGAAGTTTGTCAACATTTCAATCCATGTCAACAATTAACAGTAGAATCTCCTACAGCCTGTAATATGCATAAACAGGACCTTTCTTGCTGGTTAGAGGAAGCTCAAAGCTCTTGGATAGTGCTTAAAGCAGAGACATTTGTAAAAGGCAAAGATGGAAAAACAGCTTGTTTTTCTTGGCCATGGCGATGAACGATGTTTTCTCTGGCATGTTGGGCAATGCATGGTGCCACATCAGCCTTCAGTGCCCAGAGCCGACATGCACCGCCTGAGCCTCTGCTTCCACTGCTCAGGAGCACGCGTTGAGATCACCGCGCTGGGAAGAGGCAGAGGCTTGGTTCCCAGTGCCACCGGTCAGGTTGAGGAGTGCAGCCGCAGGTGCTGGCAGCACTTCTTCACTGCGGTGAGCCAGGCAAGGGAAGTTGGTTCTGCAAGCACTTGGCCTCTGTGCGAAGGAGGAGGCTGAGATTGCAGCGTGGGCTGGAGAAAATGCAAACGATCCACACCGAGCGCACTCCTGTGGGCTCAGAGCGCTGCAGAGCAGGCAGCCCTGCCTGGCAGCATGCTGTGGGTCCCGCTCCTGGGCTGGGCTCTGCAAGGCGCTGCCCCGCTCTCACGCACTCACCTCTGCTGGGCAGCACAGGTGCTGCGAGGTCGCACTGTCCCTGGGGGTGCCTTCTCTGTTCACCTCTGTGTTCAGTGCAGCCGCCTCCCTGCCCTCCTGCGATGCTGCAGCACAGGAGACCAATGGTTCTGCTTCTTTAAATTGCTTTACACACTCCAAAGCGGTTATTTGTTTGTTGGCTAGTTTGAAAGCATGGTCCCCACTTTTCCTGTCCTCTGCACAACTGAGGCTGGTGTCAGTGCAGTGCTGGTCTGCTGTGCACTAGGCGGCTGTAGGTGCGCTTCAGCCCTTCCCCAGCCCTGCCGACTGCTTGGGCCAGTGGCAAGGTCTAATTCTGTCCTTGGCTGAATAAACGGGCTAACACTTTAGGCATGAACCCTGCCTGATGGCGATGGGGTGCTTTGGGTGCAGGACTCCGCAGCTTTCTGTGCACTTCTGCTCTGCAGCCTCGCTGCCAGCCCCTGGCCGCAGGGTGGCTGTGGGAGCGTGGGCTGGCCGGCGCTGGCCGGGCTGTGGGGCTTGGGCGGTGACAGCCTGCAGGCTGCGTGCGGCCGTGCTGCAGCAGCTCTCCCTCCCTTATACACCCTTGCGTGGCCAGCGTGACCTGGAACCTCCTGCATGCGGCTGCGCACGCTCCTGTGCAGGGGTCTGCTTTGCTCCCACACACAGACACTGGTCTTGGGCTTTTGTGACCACCCAGAGGAATATTTAGACCCCTGTCAGCCATGGTCAGGTGGTCAGTGCTGGGCTGACCACAGAACTGACCTTGCACCATCAACACAATGCTGCAGATAGTAAAGAAATTCAGATTCACTTCAAATCCTGAAAGATTCAGTTTCTCATCACCCCAGTCGCCACACTATCGCTCATATTATTTTTTAAACACATCCTGCTCATCTAATCCAGAACACTGGGAAAACTTGAAGCTTGTTCCTAGTGCTAAGGCTGATGTGGGGGTACTTCTGATACTTGCATTTCACAGTGGAGGCTGTCCTTACACGAATCTAAATCCATGGACAGACTTTCTAGAGGCAGCGTGTGCTGGCCAAAGTGGCATTCAGCTCAGCAATTGGTGCAGACATAGTGAACAACGTGTTTTTTCAGAAATGGAACAAAACTGCAAGGCTTGACAGAGCTTGTCCAAAATATAGCACCACGTCTCATATAGGCTGATGTGTTGTGACCATCAGTACAGGGCACTGCTCTCTGTGAACATCCGGCCCTTGCAGCCCTCTAGAAGCGGGGATGTGGCCTCACCTGGCAGCACAGCAGCTGAGATCCGGAGCTGCCCCCGGCCTCGGCTGGCAGCTCTGGGTAAGGACGAGTCTGCAAATGATTGCTGCATAGCTCGGAGGAACTGGTGAAAAGCAGCACTTGCAGTGCTTTGAGATACATTTGTGACTCATCACTGCACATGTCTTGTTTCTATAAAAAGAAACCAAGGACAGATTTGAAATTGTCAGTGTCTTCTTTGCCCGGCTAAAATCAAAGATTTTTTCCAATCTCTGGCTCTACTCTAGAGAGAAGGAATGTGTGGGGTTCCTAAAGACTGGGTTTTTTATCTCCAAACAATGCAGTGTAAAATTAGAGCACAATATACACTGGACGCCTTAAGCAGCAGAGACAGTTATACGCATGAGAGAAAGCATGGCTACAAGAACTGCAAAAGCGTTGCACATCTGTACTCTTTTGGCTTAGGGTAAATGCTGAACTGATACAAATATGCACTGTTGGCAGCACGCAGTATGCCTTTTTTCCCTGGTTTCCCACCTGCTCTTCTCATGTGAACGTGGACTGCTGCAGCATAAGCTGCCGTGCAGGACCCTCCTAATGAGAACTTGTGTAAGACAGGGACTTAAGGCAGGATTTCCAAGTGTGTGACCTAGAAGCACAAGTCTCATTTATATTCAAGAGACTGGAGCGCTTCTGAAAATCCCACCTGAACCCATTCATCTGTGTATAGGAATAAGACATACTTGACATTAGAGAGGACCTCTCGCTTTAGCTAAGGCTTCCAGCAAAGAGAAAGCGGGACCTGGGTTGTTCTACATGACCTCGCTGGAAACCCGTTTGATTTCACACTCAGTAACAGCAAGGTGACCTGAGTGGGGCAGGAAAGGGACGGGAGGAGGACAAGGCGGGGAAGTGGAGATGATAGGCTCTGCATCCCTCTGTAGGGTCCCATCACGGGGAGCACTGGTGCCACCAGAGCAGCCCTGCCCCATGCCTGGAGCCCTCTGGCACAGCGCCGGGCAGGTGCAGCCCCTGCGTTCGGCTGCCTCCTCCTTTTCTCCTTATGTTGAGCTGTTTCTGTATGCTTTGGGTGCAGAAAACATGGCGAGAGATGCGTGCTCAGCATTGCTTTTTGGACTCAGGACATTGTCACCTGTAACCCAGGAGAGCACAGGATGCCCTGATGTGTGCCCACATTGCACACCCAGGCACTGCCCTGGAGCCAGCTGCGGGGCAATGTGCCTCTCATTGTACGGATTAAGTGTTTGAAGCCAAAATCAATACTGGCACTTTGGAAAAAATACATGGAGAGCTCTTCCCAGGCTGATGTTATTTTTTAAAACAGGAATAAAATTGACTGCTTGTGTATGGAAGTGCTTATTTCCTTCATTTCTTTCTTTCTTTCTGGTTCTTGTGCTGCAGCAGCAGTGGCAGCAGCTCACTGGCCAGGTCTCATTGCACATAAACAGGCATCTCTGAAACCACTCCTGAGCAAGAGCTTCAGCCTCAGTTCCTATTACAGATTCTGTGGGACAAATCAACATCTTCCCATTAGAAAGTGATGACAAACCAGTCCATTTGGGGTGATTAATTGACATCTTAAATTAATCACGAGCACTCGTCTTAACGCTGTGACTCAAGATATTAACTGTTCCACCAGTCGCATGAGAAAGAACAGAGACCATTACAAAGCGCATTTGTCAAGCAGTCACTTATGCAGCCATTGTGGTGGCTGAAAAAAGGTCAAGTGACTTTGTTATTGTTAAGTAGAGAGCAGACCGAAACTCCTAATTCCTTACTATGTGTTTAATGTGCCAGTTAAGTAGTGGTAATTGGCAGCAGCTTTGCCCTGGAACCAATGGTTTCAGGAGTAAGAAGCCCTAATGTGCTAAATGGTGCAGCGTTGCTTTCAGGAGGGCGTTTTTATAAAGCAGGAGCCACAGAAGGGGAAGTGAGTCCTAAAGAGGTGGAGTGCTGTGGGCTGCCCTGGTGCAGTGCTTGCGGGCAGTAGGCAACCATAAGGCAGGCAGCAGGTAAGGAGTGAGTTTGTGCTGATCTGAAGATTTAAAAATCAGTAGACAAATCAAAATGTAATTTTTGTGGAGGTTAATGTAATGGTGATGATACACTACTGGGATTAGTGGCAGTTGTTGCTTGTGTCACTGGTGCTTCTGCGCAGCCAATAATGAGCAGCTGGGGTCCAATCCGGATGCTGCCCGCAGCGCTGTGCCCTTGCTGCGGGAGGGTGCCGGTGCCCGGGGCTGGCGACGGAGGGTGCAGCCCCTCGGCAGGCTGCGTGCTCCCCGTATCCCGCACTGTGGCCCTTTGGCTGGGCTCTGTGCGAGGCCGGTGCTGCCCCTCAGGCCGAGTGACTCCTGGGGCTCGGGAGGGCAGCAGAGGGGCAGCGCCAGGTGCCGGGCGCGCTTGGCGTGTGCAGCTGCGCGCCGGTGTCTGGTTCGGGCTGGAAGCAAAGCTGTAGCAGTGAGGAGGGGGTGCCCGCGCCTTCCTCCTGGTGCTTGGCATGCAAACCCAGCGTGGTGGTCGTGCTGTGCTTAGTACTTGGCAGAGCTGATGTGCTGAGGTTCTGGCGCTCCAGCGGAGGATGAAGTGATCTACAGAGAGCTCAGACCTGGGATTCCTGTGTGTTTTTTTTTCCTTCTTAATGGCAGAAGTCTAGAGTGCAGTCCTGTGTGGGGAGGTCTCATGCAGAGCTGCAGTGTGGGACTTGGGTGGTGGCTATGGGTGTCACTGTATGAGGTTCCCCTTCTCTAGCCTCAGAGGAGCCTCCCAGCTGCGCACAGGTATGTGTGCTGGGACCATGCAAGTGCCACCTTGGCATCATCTGCAAAGCTGTGCTTTTTCTGGAGGCACAGGGATGTTCAACATAAGGACCTGCTCCTGGCTTTGTCCCAGGTTTTATACCATCCGCTTGCTCTGGGCTGAACCATGAAAGTGTCAGAGCTATGAGCAGTGGTGTCGGCTGGTGCCAGGTTGTTCTGGCTCAGATGGATAGTTGCATAAGGGTTTCAGCCCTTTTTCCAGGCCTACAAAGTTTGCATAGCTTTGGATAAACAACTGGTCTTTCAGGTGTAAATGCAGTGTGAACAAAACCTCCTCACTCACCTCCTGGGTCTGCTGCTGCTTCCTGCTCCTGGCCCCAGGAGTGCCGAGATGCACAGCGGAGATAAGTGGTGCTGGAGGTAGGTCGGGGATGTTATGCAAGCTCTGAACATCAGGGATGCTCCTGCTTATTAAGGCACAGACTGGAATGATTCTTGCCGCCTCTGAGCTGCTTTACCCTGAACAACCTGCCCATAGCTCGGGCTGCCTCTGGCGTGCTCATGCGGGCTCCTGCGGCACACAGTGCGGTGCAGCTCCTGGCTGGATCCACCGTGTATCTGCAGCAGAGACCCCTCCCCTGGGAGGGCACCTCTCCTGCCCAGCCCCGTGTGCTCTGTCAACTGGTGCTTGTGCCCTGGTAGACCACATTGTCTGTGCAGGTGGTGAGTGGCTTGGGGAGCCTGGTCAGACCTGTGCTGGAATAGCTCTGCCTCACTGACAGCTGCAGGTAGAGCCCCTTTCCCAATAAAAATGCAGGGAAGCTGTGGTGGCAGCATGAAGCAAGTGGCTGTGATGCAGAATTAGCAAGCAGTCCGCTCCTGCACCTGGCTGGAAACCTCTGCCTCGTAGCCTGGAGTCATTACTTCCCTCTGTGAATCTGGAGTCTTAATATTTAAGTGCTTGGAATATTTATTTTTCATGTTGCTTACTGACACCAGGAAGGGGAAATGAGTAAATCTTTATGCACTTTTAATCACCTGTTAGTGGAGGAGCTGCAGGGCACTGCTGTTTTATGTCTGGAGATAAAAAATATGGGTGGATTTGCTAGGGAGAAGCGGCTCTCACAGGTGCTGTGTGTGAATGCTGGTGAAAGAGGTGTGGAGCAGTACCCTGGGCAAGAAGGAACCATCAACCATGAGTGCTTTGGTATTATGACAAGAAGAATAAAATAAAGCAGCTTTCTCCCTTGTGTGGAAGGGGAACTGGTCTCCTACTGGGGTGGAGGCTGCTTTGGGCTGGCTCTGCTGAGCTGCGGGTGGGGCTCCCTGCTTGTGGGCAACCCTGGAGGGGGCCACTGCCTGCTGGAGACATCCCAAGGGCTGGCCCTGCTCTTTGGGCTCCTGGGATCGCAACAGGGAGCCCGGCCCCTGGCGGAACTGCTCTGGCAGGGAGGTCTGCAGGGATACAGCCCTGGCTGGCCCTGTACTGCCTCTCCAGGTGCAGCAGCACGATGCTGTCCTCCACTGCTGCACAGGTATCTGTTGTATGGCCGGAACCATACTGCAGAGCTGCTCTCTGGCTGTGGGATGCCCTGTGCAGAGGTGTGCAACACCGATGTTACTGCAGTGCAGCTCCTGCTTGGAATGGCTGGGGTGACACCTGCACAGAGCAGTCTGCAGGCTCCTTTCATGGCTGATCCTGGAGTGAAAAGTGCTGTTTAGGGAATCCTACTCCATATTCATGATGACACTTAATCTGGGTTAATATTTCAGACAGCAAGAAACTTACTGTCAGTATTGCAGTTGAAGAATGTGTTACTGATTCCTGCAATGTGGACACATCCCTGGCTGGAGACCTACAGTAGGGAATGTAGAAGTACTTATGCCTTGGGACCTGGTGGGCCCTGTCCTGCAGGGGTGAGAAGGTCCTGTGACTTTGAGCAGTGCTGACTGGTGCCAGGTACCTCTGTGTTCCCAGTATTGGAGGGAATTGTCTTTGTTTCTGAAGCCTGTTTCTGTCTCAGACATTTCTATAGGATTCTTAACTGAAAATGCTCTACATCAGAAACGACCTTGCTCTCTTACCTGCAGGAGATAGAAGCAGCCTGTGGGCTTGAGCTTTCCTGCAGGTGCCTGTGCTGAATGAGGTGGTGAGTGCTGGTGCTGCATGGCCATGTCTCTGGCAGCATTGTGTGAGACAGGCTGTGCTTCTGGCTTTTCTCTGTCACAGAGCTGGCACACTGCAGCAGCTACCTGTTTTCTGTGTGGGCTGGGTGACACTTGTGGTCCTGACAGCTGCCTGCTGCAACCACATTGGAAAGCTCCTGTCCCACCTCACCCAGGATGGGGAAGGTGCCAAGAGTGGGGGTGCATGCAGGCATCTGGGCCTCCGTGGCCATTAGGTGTCACTGGCCTTGGGGCCACTTGGCAGCAGTCTGGCAAGGTGAGCTGGAGCAGACAAGGGCAGGGGACAGCAGACACCTGCCCTGGGGCGGCTGTGCTCTTCCCAGCCTTGGTAGCAGCTCAAGACTGACCTTGAACACGTAGCACCCTCATGCCTCTGCTGCCCTGTCTATAAAATGGGGGGGATTTAAGAGAAAGGAAAGGTCTTCTAAAGGAGGCTGCATTTAATCAATGTCCTTGAAGGCCTTAGCTGAGGGTCCTAAAGTGTTATGATGTTATCATTAATAAGGACAGTGTTTAAAATGAAACAACTGACAGGTACAATAGAATAGCAGCCGCTTTAATATTCTCCATTTCATTCTGTACTTAAAATCCCTGTCAGTCTCTGGTGAAGAACAAGGAGAATTTATGATGAAAAATCAAAGATGTCCATGAAAATCAAGTATGAGATCAGTGGGCTGATGCATGACTGGCACACAAGCACCCATCACCACCAAGGCGCTCTTGCAGGGGACAGAAACTGCAGTTCTGAGCAGGAAACTACAATGCCACCCACTTCATTTCCTGTCTTTGTCCTAAACATGGGTCTATGTCCAGGGGCTTTGCTCCCTGGGCAGTTTTTCTTTTGCTACAGATGCCCCTGCATTCCAGGGAGGGAATGGTCTTTTCACTCTCCTGCCTCCTGTGCCTTGTCCCATTGCTGGATCTGATACTGGGGTTTGCTGGAGAAGCTCCTGCTGGGTGTGGTGTGATGGAGCCTCTTTCTGCTGCTCCTTACCCTTGACTGCTCTGTGTCCCACTGCTCTGCCTTTAGGAAGTGGGTACCTCCAGCCCAGAGAAGAGGAAAAATGCTGTGCTGGTTTGTCAGTGCTCCCCTGTATGTACCTGCAGACCTGCCAACCAGGAGATGCTGCCGGTGCTCCCATTATTACTGGAGGCATTTCATCAAGGCCTGGGCAGATGCAAGTGATGTTAGAGCAGCCCTCAGCTCTGCTCCCCATTGCATGGTCCCCAAGCACTCTGGGTGCTGGTGTGGAGGAGCAGTCCCTGGAGCCCCCCGCATGCGCTGGCCTGAGGGAGCTCCTTGCTCCAGCAGTAATTAAGGTGACTAGTGGTAATGCTAATGCTGTTCCACTTAATGGTATAGGAGATAAATGCCCAATGCACAAAGGGACTTTCTTGCTTCATAGCCCCATTCAAAAGAAGATTTCTTTTTGAGTAATCTAATAATGGCAGTGATAAATGCTGTTTACCAGGCAGTGCTTCGCAGCCCTGGGGAGCCGTGGCCAGCCCGCGCAGCAGCCCTGCGGGAAGGGATGGCCCCAGGGTACAGGGGGCTACGGCCCAGTGCCCCTGTGCCCTGCAGGTCCCCGTGCTGGGTGGTGGCCACCAGCGCTGTGCTGGGGCACCCGCGGCTGCTCCACCAGCGCAGCAGGGCTGGAGAAGTGTGCTCGCAGCTAATTAGCAGCCTCGCAAAGTTCATCAATAATAGATCTTGTGGCGGCAGTTGATTGCCGGCTCGCAGCGGGTGGGCATGGGGTGGTAAATCAGCCTGATTGATTGTTGACCACTCCAGTTTTTCCAGCAGTAATTTAAAGCAATTAAAACGCCTCCCTCAGAAATTAACAAGGTAAATAACACCCCCACAAAGCTGCGTGCAGCGGGGGTCCAGCCAGAGAGCCGGGGCTGGTGGGAGGTGGGGGCTGGCAGCTGCCTCTGTGGTCCCCCAGGCCGGTCCTCCCTGCGGGGTGGCCACCGCCTGTGTGGGGGCCCAGGAGAGCCCTGATGGAGAGGTGGGACCCCCGAATGCTGCTGGCTACAGGAGCTGGGCGGGCATGGGGCTCTGCTCAGCAGCAAAGAGGTCACCTCCAGTGAACCAGAGAGATGGGGTAAAAAAAAAAAGTGGGGACTGGGACCAATGCTAACCTCCTGCTGTGCTGGTGCTTCTGCTGGCTCTGAGCTTGGGATGTGGCATGGTTGGGTGTTGGGATAAAATCCTCGACTCTGGAGGCTCTACAAAATACATAGCACCACCTAAATACTGGATTTTCCCTTTAGTAGGAATTGTGCCCAGCCCTTCTGCTGCAGCTCCTGTGTTTTAATTGCACAGTCTATCAATCCTTCCAATCCTTCTGCTGTGGTATAAATAGAGGCTACTTCACCCATGAAGGGTGATTATCTTTTATGATTGTGAAAGATCTATAACTCATGAGGTACAATGGGAAGAAAGTGAGGAGAGAAAGGGAGTCACTCTTCATGGATCAGATGGTCTGTTTAGTATATGGGAAGGGCTTACTTTAATTAAAAAGTGTACTTTTCAGCCTAAATCACAGCGATGAAGATGCATTTGTATCAATTGCCAAATCTCTTGTCAAAACTTCCTCTGAGGCTGGTGCGACCCATAGACATTCCTGGGCTGCTGCTCTTGCCTGGTGATGTGCAGGGATGTCAGAACCGCTGTTCAGGCACAGCTGGTGGTTTGCAGTGCCTGGGTATGAGGTCTGAGTTCCTCTAGGTGCTGGGCAGCTGTCTGCTGGCACTGCCAGGATGGCTTAAATTACCCTCATCTCTCTCATGTGCTGTTACCCAGGTTTGGGTGCTCTTTCTTCTTTCTGGGTGCAGACAAAGGTGCTGCTTGCCATCTCTTGGAGTTACCCTGGTCGCTCACTTTGCTATGCGCACAGCCCTCAGCGCTGTGTTCAAGCACCCTGGAGCAGAGTAAGTGAAGTCAAGTGAGGTGTCACAGCCCTGTTTGTCAGTGATGTGTCCCTGGCACAGATTGTCAGCTAAATTGCTTGTGTTGCAATGGGGCAGCAGCCTGCAGGGGTGGCTCAGGGGCGCAGGATGCTGTGCGGGTTGGGGATGGGCAGTGCTGTGTGCTCCCTGTGCAGAGCTGGCAGCAGAGCCCTTCCCTGTACCAGAGTCTGCTCTGCAGCACAAATCTGGGGACTGCAAGCAGCTGGGACCCCTAGTGAAACTATGGTTTTGGAGAGCTGAGCAGGATGGTTGCCAGCAGATACTTTCTGAAAATCTACAGTAGCCTTTCTTTCCCCCTAAACACCTTGCTGAACTTCCTCCTGAAGTCCTTGCCATGTATCTGAGAGCCTGTGGGATGGTCATGCTGTGAGGCTGGTTTTGCTGGTGGGTTCCACTGGTGCGTGCTTCTTGTCAGACATCTACACTTGGACCGGGGTGGGAAGCATCTGGTCTATTTTATGTCAAAAGCTGTGATCATCTCCAGCTCTTTGGCAATATTTATGTGAATGCATATGATCACTTTGTATGCTAGCAAACACTTCCTTAGCCAAACATACCCACCTTGTTTTCAAGGACTGCCAGGAGCCATGCACTTCAGCATGCAGCTCTCCTGCAGTGGGGCTCTTAATTGCAATGATTTGTAAATGTGTAAATTCCTCGACAGAAGTACAGATCTCTTCATTTCCTTCTGAACACTGGGAATGTCATTGATCTCAGGTGCTGTGCAGGATTCTGGTTTTGCTAATGCTTTGCTTTGCAGGGATATTTTTTTGAAGGCTGCAAAAGTTGAGGTTTGATCTCTCCAAGATATCTAATATCTCAACTTACGCTTTGTAAAGTATCCTGATACCATGCAAAAAGTGCTGGATAACAGTAGGAAATGATCACCCACCATAAATTCAAGCATCAGTAACCAGCCCTGAGACACACTGTGGTAGCACTGCTCAGGCCTTTAGAAGATGTCATTAAAAACTTAATCTGTACAGACAGCAGCCTCCACTACAAGCAGTCTGTGCTGCACTGGTACCTAGCTTGAAAGGAGAAACTGGTGGTGGGAGACTTCAGGTGTCTGAAACAGGCATGTGCTATTTACCTCTGTAGCCATACATAAAGCCCAGGAAGCAATTACAAGTTATTATCTCTACCTCCTTGGGTGGGTTCCTCAGCCTGTCTGCAGCTGTGGGGCAGTGGTGTGTGACCTTGCCCTCTGTTGTGCTGCTGGTGGGTGCTGCTGCTCTGCTGGGAGGAGAGCCTGGGGCTTGGCTGGAGCAGTGTGGGGATGTCCCTGATCCCGTAGGGAGCCTGTGGGGGCTTGTTTGGGGCTGAGTTAATGTTACTGCAGAGAGGAAGGGAGCCCCGAGACACTGAGCAGAAGCCTGCTCCACAGCAGCCATGGGCTCCTTCCTCTGTGCTGTGATGGGCAGCCCATCCCCTTGCCTGCTCTGCCCTGCGGTGCTGGAGGGGAGAACACTGGCACCCTGCTTGCTGTCAGCTGCTGGCCTCAGCTTGCTCAGGAAAGACATGCTTCCAGTCTGAGCAGAGCTATAACCCTTATATAACACAGTGGCAATGTGCTTGGAATGAGCACCTCGTGTTTTAAACCTGTTAAAGGTTTGTACAGTGCAAATACAGGTTGATTAGAAACTAAGCCATGATGTTTTGCTGCAAGCAGTTGGGAGCAGCAGATGTTCCTGGACTTCTGCAGGAGCTGGAGGCAATGCATGAGACCCTGCTCCTGCACCGTGGGGGGGTGCCACATGTGGGGGCTCTGCGCTGCTGCCCCTGCCCTCCCATGGCCACCAGGAGACCCAGGGTTGGGGGGAACACGAGGTGGCAGTGGGAATCCTGGCTGTTCTGGTACCTGCTGTCATGGGCTAGACAAATGCTTCCAGATGGAAAAGAGATTGCTATTGGGAACGTTGTCTCTTCCTGGATGGATACTGTTTCTCATATTTCAAGGGCTTTGTTTTCATGCAGTGAGGTGTGTGACCAGTGAAATCTGACCGCTTTCCTTGCAACTTGGACTGCCTTTAGCATTGCCCCCATCTCATCCCTGAGCTCTCTGCAGCTGCTGCTGCCCCTCTCCTATGCTTTTTGTTCCCTCATATCTACTCTCTTATTTGCATTCCTAAACCACGTTCAAAGCTAAGCATGGACCAAGCCTGGCTGATTTCTCAACCAACACTGCCTGCGGCAGAGCGTCTGGGCAGGCCTGCTGGCTGGCAGGCTGCAGTCATGCTCAGCCCCGCGTCCTGCGCTGTCTCCTGGTCCTGGCAGCTGCCAGCCCTGTGTTCCCCACCATGGGATGTGGCAAGGATGGGCACCCAGTTCTTCTGGGGCTGCGGTGCTGGACGCACATCCATCCTCCCCTTTGAGATCTCAGCTCAGCGGTGCGTGCTTGTGAGCTGTTCTGTGGTGGGCAGACCTGGGTTGGTACCTCCTGCAGCACTGGTGCTTGCCAACAAGCACAAGTGCGGGCCTGGCCCGGGCTGAGGGTGCACATAAAACTTGAGGAGGAAAAAGCGGTGGCCGGAGGCTGCGCACTGGCCCTCCTGCGCATGTGAGAGGGAGCTGGGCATGGCCCCTTCCAGCCTCCTCTCCAGGAGGCTTCACCTTGCCTCCAGGGACCTGGGTGAGCATGGGGGTTTTGGAGCGTCTGTGGTAATTCCATGCTAGCTGAAAGCGATGTTTTGTGATAACGCGGACTTAGTTTTTCTTCCTTCATCCAAGCTGAGCAGCAGAAGGGAGGAAAGACTGCAGTTTGGGGTGATCCATAGGAACTCAGTGATGCCTTGTCAGCTGAACCTGACATTCAAATGTTTTTAACAAACCAGCTGTTTCTTGCCCCACCCTAGCATTTTATTTTGGATTGTCACTTACCATTGATGTCATGACACAGTCTGGAAGTATCTAGAGCTCCTTGCATGCAGACATGCTTCAGATGGAAGAATGTCATGAAGCTGGATAATCTCCTAGGGTCTTGCTTTTGGTTTGGCTCATCTGCAGCATGCTCTGTCTGCTGGCCTGAAAGGCCCAGGCTTTGGACCTCCTTTGTGAAAGGAGGTGGCAGGCAGGTTTGGAGGAACACGTAGGCACTGTCCTGGAGCCAGCCTAGGGTGCATCTGGTGGCTGGAGGCTCCTTTGTGCGTGTTTTGAGTGGAACAACCAGGGAATGACCAGGCATTGCCAAAGCGCTTGCTTTCTTCAGGGGCTTCAAGTCTGACCGGAGATCCCAGCAGCCTGCTAGTAAGCACGTGCTTATCTCACTCTTCTTTTCCATTCAGTGTGCATTACTGTTTAGAGAGATTCATGGATGTGGAGCAAATTCCCTGTCCAATGGAAGAGGGGGTTCATGTGACGCTTTGGCTTTCCATAAATTAAATAAACAGCAAGTTGTATGTTAAGAGTAGTTTCATGAATTTAAGATGTACTATCCCATCTGCTTTAGTTCACATCCTGAATAAAAGGGTATGAAGCATAATTTGTCAGGCTCTTGGGTAACTGCTGTGTTGCCATTAAAAGAATATGATCTTACAAAAGAGGTAGGATGCTAAATCCAGCAGAGTAATTAAGCTACTCATCTAATTGAAAGTTCAATGATTTATTGAGCCATAAACCCCAATTCTTTCCATTTACTGACCAGGACCTACTATGTATGCTATTGCCTGATGGATTCTCATTTCCAGCTGGGCAATATGCTCCTTAAAAACAGTGTTAAAAATGTCACCAAGGAAGGCATCCTTCATACTATGCGAGTGATTAGCCCCATCTGAAGTCTGCAGCACATCAGAGTTATTCCTGTAAAGCACCACAGGATCCTGTGATGGATGTGGGTGCAGAGCTCCTCTGGGTAGGAGGTAGAGGCCAGAGTTGGTGCTAGAGGTGTTCAGCAGAGATCATAGGGGATGCTAAGGTGCCACTACCCATGCACACATCACTTGGCAAGGTATGAACACTTGTGCTGGTCACCAAAGGTGTTGCCCAGCAGGGGCAGCTTGTTCTTGGGGGGTGGGGTGGGGTGTGCAGATGGAAAGGCTGTACAGCCCTGGGGCTGCTGACACAAGGGTGCTCTTGGTGGCTCATGGAGAGCATTGCCGTCCTCTCCCCGAGGAGTGAGGGTGAGTTGCACCAGAAGCTCATCTAGTACCGTAGGGTGATTTCATTGAACTGTTGCCCTCTTCTTCTGTGGCCCTGCCTGGCTGTGTTGTTCTCGGCCCTGTGGCTGTGCTGCTGTCCCCAGTTCCAGAGAGGTCTGACCCTGGGAGCTATGGCACCCTGGTCCAGCCACTGCTAGGAGCATCTATGGGCTCCGGCCATTTCCTGGCGGCTTGGCTGGGAGTGCTCAGGATGTCTCAGCACCGTGTCCACCTTTGCCTTTACTTCTTTGACTCTGACTGGTCCTTGCCCCTCTGTTCTCATTAATTGCCTGGTGCCCCTACAGTTGTTTTTTTTTTTTTGAAGTCTGGGTGGCATGGGCTGATGCTCCTTCCTGAGCAAGGACTGGTGACAGCAGTGGCCAGAAGGGTGTGCCAGGCAGAGCAGAACATGGGTGAGCAAAGGTGACTGCTGTCTGAGGGTATTTCCAGCCTCCAAATATTTTTTAGCTCAGGGGTTTCCTGAGCCAGATATAAATGTGTCTGGAATTGTCATGGTGGATGTTTGCTTGGAGGGATGAATGTGAAAGGCTGCACTCCTATGTTGCTTGTGCATGAAAACTCACCTGTGAATGTCAGAATCCAGATAGAGTTGACACAATGAATGGGAGAAAATGAACATGTAGGGAAGTAAAAGCAGTTGAGAATCAAGTGATCGCAATACCTATCTTTAAGGCATACATCTGGACAGCAAGCTGCAGCAGTTTGGTATTCCTCTTGATCGTAAGAACGAACTCATAAAACCTCACAGCATCCTCTGTCTCTCTGGTTAATGCAGTGCTTCTGGAAGGCTGTTCTTTGTATTTTTTTTCTCCTGTCAATTAGGAATTTCTTAGGCCATCTTTTCTTTAACCTGTACCAATTGCCTTAATTGACTTCCGCCTTAATTGGTAACAAATCATTTCCACAGAGCCCCAGTAATTCTTTTTAAATCAATCAGCTCAGTCTTCCTGTGGGACCATGTGCGAGTGGCTGGGCAGGAGGTGCCAGCACCTGGCTCCTGCCACATCCCCAGCAGTGTCAGTGCTGCAGTGGTGGTGACCACAACACAGTGCAGGGCTGCGAGCGGGGCTGTGCTGCTGGCTGCAGGGATGGAGCCGCGGGTGGGGAGGGCAGCCAGCGCTGCTGAGCCGGCTGCCAGCGCTGCACAAGCAGTGCAGGGGATGGAGATGGAGTGGTGGTGGGGATTAACTGCTGGAACAGAAGTGGCAGATTCTCCAAACTGAAGCCTTCAAACCAAGATTAATGCTTCTCTGAAAAGTGTCTTGGCCAAAGCAGCTGTTTGGCTCAATACAGGGCATACTGGTTAAAACAGAAAGCCTGTGGTACATTGGAAATGAGACAATATGATCTAGTGATGCCTTCTGGCCTAAATATCTAGGAGCCCATGAAAAAACATCTCACATCAGTGTTCAAAACCATTAACTGTCTGGCCTCTGGTTGGTGCTACATAGGTGGCTGAGTTCAGCACTGTCATTGTTTCTTCCCCAGTTGTTAAAGTCACACCCAGTGCAGACTACCTTTTAAATAATGACAAGAAGAAGATAATGTAACATAACAAAATCAAGCATGAAATCCTGATGCACGCTCAAAGTCAAGGAAAATGGATCTTGGAACACCACCACTCCCTTTGATGTACTTGTGGGGTGTGTAATTAGCTGTAACCAAAATATTATTTGATCTTCTATGTTGAAAATCACAACTTGTTTTCATATGTATATATAAGAATATACTTACAGCATTTCTTTGTATTAGCCAGTTTTTTGAAAGCTACAGCTGACCTCCTAGAACACCCAGACAAAAAAATCTGGGCCTTCCCATATGCAAATGAAAAGATGCTTTGTTCTTGAAGAAGGGTCTGCTTTGGTGGTGTGAGTAGGAGGGCTGGTTTCTGCAGGTAACAGATGCCCTGCCACCGTGGGGCAGAGGCGATCAGAGCTCAGGTCTCGGGGCTGTGCCTCCATCCAAGAGGGGCACTGTGGTCTTACGAGGTTGCCATGTACTGGGGTGCCTGTGGGTACACTGGGGGTGTGGGTACTGTAGTCCTGGGCTTGCTGTCAATTGCTCCATGCCTCGTGCCCCTCTCCAGTATGGGCTACACCTCTGGGGCTGGTGCTAGGGCCATGGCACAAATCCTGCCCCTGGCAGTGAGCAATTAGTGTGTGTCAAGGCAGGGCTAAGTCCTGTGACAAAGCACATGTCTTCTTGCCTTTGCTGGAGATGTGTGAAGCTCACCTGGTGTGTGAGCAGGAAAGTGCTTGTGCTGTTGTTTCCAAAGGGGAACGAGCCTGCTGGCCAGGCCGACAGCCCCTGGGAAAGCCACTGTAGCGTGCAGTTTCTCTGTGGAGAGCCAAGTTCCAGATGCATCCCTTGGTGTGTCCATACAACCAGCTGCAGGGCAAATAGTTATGGGCAATAAAGTTACCTGAATTCAGCTTGTTCTCTGAGACTTAGGTTTACTCATTCCTAGTGTTGGCTTTGCTGCTGCTTCCTTATTTATCCCGTTTCTGCAGCAGTTACACTAAATTGGCATGTTTGCACTGGCTGGGTGCTGGCAGCGCCTTCCTGTGTGTTGGGGTGTGTGTGGTGCTGGATCATGTTACAGGCGGCTGTGCACGGTTAGTCATGCTTGCAGGGAGCTGCTGGGTGTGTTTTGGCTGGATGTGCCCCTCTGAGTGCCTTAACTCTTTGCTAGGCTGAGAGGGGTGGGGACGAGTGGCTCTCCTGGGGTGCAGGCAGCAGACTGCTGCTTGCCCCAGGCAGCGTGCGGCGTTTCCATGGGGTGTCCTGGAGCAGGATGCTCCTGCAGCAGAGCAGCGCGGTGCTGTGACACAGACGAGGAGGGGGCTGTGTGCACCCCTGAGATGCAGAGGGGTGCTCTGGTCTTCTGGGGGCTGTGGGACGCATGCCCCAGCCCAGGCTCAAGTGCCTGGCAGCTGCCTCTAGCGCTGTGTGGCCAGGGCTGCAGCTCCCCTCTGTCTCCAGCCTGCACCAAGCAGACAGAGCTACAGCGAAGCAATGCTTAAGCTGGAAACCTGGCATAACCCAGGACTGTTTTTTTCCCCGTTTTAAAGTATGCAAGCCTGTCATTGCCTGGCACTCCCTCCCTGCATGCCCTCCTGTGTGGCCCCGCTTGCCCTCCATGGCTGCCCAAGAGAGAGCCCAGATCAGGAGGATGCTTGAGAGGTGCTGGGTGTTGCCTCCTGCCCCAGCTCGTGCTGGCTGGGCCCTGGGCTTGTGTCACAGCAAGGCACCCAAGGAGCTCTGAAGGCTGCTGAGGACTTGGAGGTGCAATTTCACACTGTTCCAGGTGAAAAACTTGGGGGCTTGCAGCTGAGAGCTTCCTCAACTCTTTTGGGCTTGTCTGTACCTTGTAGGCAGAACTGAATCATTTTAAGGGAATTCATTACAGGAACAAGAAGTGTCTGACACCTTCCATCTTGTGGAGTGCTCTGCCTCTGAAAGCAATGACATTTCTTGTGTGAGTCACCTAGACCGCTGCCAGTGCATCCAGTTTCCTTGGAAAATTCTTTGAAAAGGAGTCAGGAAGGACCTCCCTGATTAGAGGAGCAGCCTGCGACCTGCTTTCCATGATGTCTGTTTTGGCACCCAGCAGCCTCCTAACAAAGCATGGATATCTTTTGAAGGGGAAGGCCTGTCCCTCCCAGTCGCAGAGATGACTTGTGGTATCAAAATAACTGGCAATAAAAAGGTCTGGGAAAACTGTTCCTCCTGAGTGTTTTCTCCACAGCAGCTGGAGCAGCCCCCAGCAGGGAGTCTCTGTGCTCTCAGGAGTCAAAGGCAGGGGCCAGACTGGAAGCTGCACTGCTGGCCAGCAATAATACAGATGGAAATGCCAAGAGCAGCTTTGCAGTCCTGCTGCCATGAGGTATGACAGCCACTCCAGAAATAAGAACAATCACCTCTTAAAGGACCACAGAAGCAAAATGTGGAAGATGCAGCACGTGAGGACTGACACGCAATCTCCTCATGGTGTCCTGGAGCACACTGCTGGTCTCGGGACTGTGGGCAGGTCCTTCAGGAAACTCCACAGAGGCTCTCAGCAGAGGTGACAGATGAGCTTTGTGTGGTGCCAAGTCACCGCTCTGTGACCTTTGACAACCATGTATTGCATCCTGCTATGTCCTCTCCAAAGCAGAGAAGGAAAGCCCAGTACCTTCCTATTTGCAAGACAATTATTGCATGTGCTCTTAAAAAGCTTTCCTGCTTCAGCAGCACTTTAAATCCAAGAGATAATCAGAGTTTGACTTGGCTGAGTTACAAGGGCCATTTCCTTTCTGATTAGCCCCGTTGTCGCTCACCTTCCTTTCATTTCCATCCATATCTCTGGTCATGCAAGTCTCCATCTGAGCCTTTTGTGTAGAGCTTGTAGAAATGTTGTAGACGGAGTACAGAACTCGAGTAATTAGTGTTTATTGTCATCATCCTGCTAAGTATTTGGAAAGTTTCAAAGACCTGGCACATCTGCCTTGGTGTGGTGGAAAGTGCTCTCAAAAGCATTTCCCAGGGTTCAGGGATTAAGATTGGTGCTGTCAGGTCTGTCTGCCAGTGCTGCTTTGCTATAGTTTGCTTACACTTGGTAAGTTCTAGGACCATTTCCAGTATAAAATAGAACATTTGCAAGACAAGCTTTGTATTTCTAACTGCTATGCCATGCCCTGGTCTGGATTACCTGTTCCCGCTCTTGAAAACCTAGACTGGATGTGATTTCAACATGCTGCCCATCAGCCCTTGGCTAGTGAACTTCTATATTAAAGCCCACACTGAAAAAGCCTTTCTGTCTAATCAGAAAGCCATTTGAGCTGCTGCTGTATTGTAGTCTGAGTCTAGACACCACCTGATTTTTCAGGTGGTAGGCACCTACATCAGTCAACAATAAGCAACGTGCAGCAAGCTTCATGCTGTAGCAGTCTTCCACTTGCTTGTCTTCCTGGCCTCGTTTCTAGTGGTTTAATTTCCTTTGATCATGAGGAACTGGGCCAGGGACTGTGGCTCTGGAGCTTTGTTTGAGATCACAGCCCTGGCTGCCATGGATGTGCTGGGCCTGTGGCATTTGGGGATGCTGCTGCTGGTTCATTGTTTCAAGGTAATGCCCAGAGAACCAGCCAAGAGGCAGGAACCAGCAGGACAGTGGGGCTTGGCTCAGGTTCGCACTTACTGTTCAGCTCACCTTTAAACCTGGATGTCATGAACAGATAAAAATGCATGCTGAGACAGTAGAGGAAGCGGGCAGCTTGGGCTTGCAGGGCTGTGCGGCACAAAGCGTTTGACAAAAAGGCCTGAAAGAGCAGAGGAGTAATTATTGTGAGAAGCTGGAGGGGTACATGAGCTAACCTAGCCCTTTGCTTTTCTCCTTCAATTTTTTCCTTTTTTGAGCATTGTTCCTGCTGACGGACCAAAGCACAGGCCTGAAAACGTCCCCCTGCTCCCTCCCACCCCTGTTTCCTTTTCCAGGGAAGGGAATTGCTGCTGAAATGCAGGATCTTGATTTCCCATAGCACTGCAGCTATGCTGGTTTTAAGGAATGTAAATGATGGTTTAGGAGTTGGGGAGAATATTAGAATCTCGACAAAATGCTGAGTTCTTCCCCATCCTGATGCCCCAGAAGGAGCTTTCCTGGGGCACGTTGGGGGTAGTGGCAGACCTGGCACGTGTGGGGTTACAGCTCCTTCCCCTGTCAGTGCAGGAGCCACGTGCTGTGTCACCTTCCTGCTCCGGGAGCGTGTGCTGTGGGAGGCAGCTCTGCCTGCAGAAGATGAGTGAGCTCGGTCGGAGCCGTTATCTGCGCCAGGGCCTTGTCTCGCTGCAGGATCTTAGGACTCCGGCTGATGCTGGAGATGGCGTGCGGATAGCTCACTCCAAATTCCTGCTGCTGACAATCAGCCAAGCAGATTCATGGCGTTGGTTCAAATGGTTGGGAGGGGAAGAGCTTGTGTTCTAGTCCTGTCATGGAAACTGCCTGCAAATCCCCCAGAGTTGAACATGCAGCACCAACTGCGTGAGAATGACATTGTGAGGGGTAGGGAAAAGCCTTGTCTGTATGGTAAGCGTGGGGCTCGCAGGAACCTTGCTGCAGCTGCTCTGTGCATGGGGCTACAGCTCTGGGATGCTGCAGCCTTGGGAGCAGGAAGGTGGAAGCTGCTGATGGTATCAGGACACAGAAGAAATAACTTGTGATAAGGCAAGTTCTGACCTGAACTTGTGCCCAGCACTTTAAATGAGAAGGGAGCAAACCTGCTTGGTGGTGTGGGAAACCTTGGCTAACTTCCTTGTTTAGTTTTCCCACAGCCCTGTGCTTCCTGCTCGCCCTGGCTCTGGAAGTACCAAGATAGCATCGGGCCAGCTGTGCTGGTGGGATTCCATCCCGGGTGGGAGCAGGATGTGCTTGCTATTCCCCGGGGCACCCACAGGGCTGGGATGCCTGTGGGCATGGAAAAGGCTTGGGGAGGCTGAAGCCAACCCATGCCCTGGGGTATGGTGAGGATCAGATCCCAGCTGGATGACAAATGTGAGCAAGAGGGGCACAGGATACCTGGGAGAGGGAAGGATGGAGGGGGGACTGCTGCTCTGGATATATGAATTAATTTTCAAGACGATGCACCCTGTCCTGTGGGAGGGAGTGTGAGTGCCTTTGGCTGATGGAGATTACTGGAGGGGAAAAGGGTGGATTCCAGGTCTGGCTCTTCCTCCCCCTCCCTAGGTCACTGGTTGTAAATTGGCGCAGCCTTTCTGGGCATAAGGAAAAATACCAGTAGCCTGCCAAGCAAAACAATAGGTCTTTCCACTGTTGAGCCACGTCCAGACAGTCTGGGCCTGTGTCCAGCTCTGGGCTGGCTCTCAACTAAGCCTCCCCTTGCTAGTGCTTTAATGGGAGGGAAAGGAGAAGCAGCAAAGAGTAATGAAACAGAGGAATGTCTGTGACATTTTTCTAAAAAGGAAAAATGTGGAGTTTCCAGTCAAACCGAAAGACTTATTGGGTTCGCTGGGAGGCTAAGTCCAGCTCCTTAGGACAAACTGCTAGATAAGGAAAACAATTTAGTCCCAAGTAATATTCACTTCAGGATGGTGCAGGCTCCGCCAGAAACTGTTTTGACTGCACTGCTTTCATTTTTTTTTCTTTCCAGCTCTCCATTAAATCTGGCCCCCTCAGGGAGAGCTGGGGAGGGTGGCTGTGCCCTGGGAGCTGCTGGTGACCCCATGCCATGTAGGCGGGTGACAGTGCAGCCCTGTCCTGGGACTGGAGCCAGTGGAGCCCAGCCCAGCAGCGTGGGACAGGAAAGGGAAACTTGTGGCATCAATGCAGGGAGGTGGCCCAGACCCTCTGCCCCTGGCACCAGCTGGCAGCAGCTTGATCCCCGCTGCACAAAGCGGCTGGAGCCATTGTGAGGAGCGACCGTGTGGCACAGGAGGCTGGGGCAGGATGGGAAGGTGAGCCGGCGTTGTGCTGGATGCAGCACTCCTCCTGGCACAGCTCCTCCGCTCTGACCAGAACCAGTCCAAAGTACCAGCTTAGACCCTGGTAAATGGCAGCAAATGTTTGTGAGAAATTCTGGAACAAAAGCCAAGTCCTCCTGTTAAAATGCGAGTCATCTGCACAATGCAAAATTTCATGTTTTCCCCCTCAGTGGAGAACACAGGGACATCCCATGACCTGCAGCTGCCCCAGCTGATGTCTGTTTTGTGTAACGGTAATTAATTTGCTGGGCATGGTATCTGCTGGTTCCCTGTATGCCAGTGTGGGGCAGTGGTTTGCTCCTGGACATGGGCATCAGGAGCTGCCAGGTGGCCCATGGAGACCATGGTGAGCAGTTTGCTGAGGCCCACTTGTGTACCCATGGTGTGCAGGAAGGACAGCAGCCATGCACCCTGCTGGGAGACAGTGTGCTCAGGCATCCCCCAGGCCACCTGTGCTTCCACAGTGGCTGTGCCGCATTTCCCCGCCACGTGGTGAGTGTTTGTGCAGCCTTTGTCCATACTCCCTTGTGTCATGCTGGGCACTACCAGTGGTGTCCTGTGCATCTGCAACCTGCAGCTGCTGCCTCGGTGCTGGTCAGTGTGCTCTGGCCATCCTAGCTGGCCGAAAGCCACAGGTGTCTGGGAGAACAGTCCATCTGTGGGTTATATAGCACACTCACCAGTTCAGTGCAAGGCTCGCTCAGTTGTTGCTCACACTTTCACTTGCTGATCTTAATGCTTTACAAGGAGTGGCAGTTTCATGAAAGGCAAGTCTTGAGGGGAAAAAAAGTATTGATAGTCTCGTATGATCGAACTGTGGGCCTGGTTAGGAAAAGTGATGCAGCTGGTGTTGTGTGGTTCAGTTTTTTGAAGGTGTTTGCTTTGACCAGAGAACGTACAGCTAATAGCATGTATTACATGGATTAAAGCAGCTTAATGACAGATTTCATAGTATGGTCATCAATGGCAGTGCTGCTTCCCACAGTGTTTCCAAAGGAGCATTCTGACACGACTTTGTGTGATTTTTAACAATGATGACAACAGCCTTTGCTGTTTATCGGAGGAGCCTCAGAACGGGCAATCACTGCTCAGCCCTGGCCATGGGGGCAGCCTGCAAGGCTCTGCCTGGCTCCCAGGACCAAATTCTGGCTCCCAGGTCCATCAGCATCCTTGGGAGGTGGTGGCTTTGGTTTCTCTGTCAGCTGGGAGCTTCCAAAGGCAACCCCTTCTCCTGTAGGACTCCCAGCTCCGCAGTTTGCCTGCGCTTTGCCTGCATAGCTCCACTCTTGTCAGCCAGGAGCTGGAGCTGTCAGTAGCAAGACACGACTTGGGTTTAGGCTGAGGACTTGTCTGTGGTGAGGCTGTGTCTTCATTTCTTATCACTTTAGTTCATGCTTCCTTCTTGCCAGCACTTGTATTTGCAAATCATTTTCTCACTGACAAATGGATGCACAGCACAAACACCCTGCAAACAAGACATGGATGTAGAAAAGAGATGATACCCTGTGCAGTGATGTTGATCCACTGATACCAGCCTTTCCACACATCAGACCCCATCCTTTTCACAAGGCAATCATTCAAGCCAATGATTGCTCCATCCACATCACTTCTTCCTATGTCAGCACTTGTTTTGGGAGAAAACCTAGCATACGAAATGGTTCTTGTACCTCGGGAGGAGCTGAAGCCAGCGGTAATGCAGAACCTGCAGGTTCGGTCTCCATAAAGCCTGGCTGTGTGGGGGCTCTGCCCTGACCATGCTTGGCTTTGGGTGATCTGTGATATGCTTCCGTGCCTCTTGCAATTGTCCCTCCATGGTTTGGGCCACTGTATAGATTTGTATAGTATTAAATGGAACTTCCCAACATGTGAATGAATTTGGGAAACTATTCCTCTATAAACCTGACCACTTGTGTGACTCATTTGCAAGTCAGAAGGTGAAATTCTCAGTATTTCCAAAGCTTGGACCATATACGTTGGTGAAGCATTTGTCTTTTTCAGTGCAAGTTGCCCAGTGCAGGGGAAGCACTCTCCATGCCTTCTATCTGCACTCCTTAGATGGACAAGGGGGTGTCTGAAGCTGGTCCTGTCTGTTCGAGATGTCCCTTGCTGCCTACAGCAGTGGAGCACAGCTGGATTCACAGCCTCCATCGGCTGGAGGGCCAGAGATAAAGATATAAGCATGACAATACTCCCTCTGAGGGCAATTACTCTCAACAGGCAACAGCTACAGCACAGATGCTGGCACCTCGGCCCCTGCTCTTCCTCCTCGGGTTGCTTGGAGAGTTTGTCTGAGGCAGAAACTGAACTCCCTTGTTGGAAGCCCATGTAGCCTGTGATAGCTACAGGGATCTCATCAAGCAGGAATTTCTTGGCAGGGGATAGGACCTGTCTGCCATATGGTTTCCATGTTCAGAGCAGAAGGTGATCTGTGGAAGTGGAAGGAAAAAAAAAATCTGAACTTCTGTGGTTGATTTTTCACTTTAGACTAATTGTTCAGTGCAGCTCTGCAGAGGGATCAGGGACAAGGCTGACCCTCAGCCCTGCTGCAAACTCCATGGGAATTTCACATAGGAATGCCTCAGGAGCTCTTTTGTGAAGTATTTTTATCATTAGGAGATTTTGTATTTTGACAGCTCAGATATCTGTTTGAAGGGCTAGACAATAAAAAGTAAAACTGACCAGAGTGTAGAATGCACAAATACTCGTCACATCCTGCCTGCTGCTGGCTGCATGAGAAGCTCACGCATTGACAGCACGTCATTCAAAGGGAGAATATTGGCTGGTCAATGGTGGCATGTCATCTCTGGGGCTATCTTTGAAAATCCTGCCTTTCCCCCTGTATGTGAAAACTAGGTATAGCCAGTTGTGATGAGACGCATGGTTAAGATGGCCTTATCTGCCACCTCCTGTCTTTCTAGCATCCTACTCTCCAGCCTACCTGAGGACATGGAGCATGTTTGCAGTGACCATATTAGACAGTGTTTTGTACTCTGCCACCTTTCTCGTAAACCTGGTGGCAATCCAATAATGCATACTCCTGGGAGCATGATAATGCTTCCAAGGATTATGACTATCTAACTAGACAGATGAACAAATCTGATCTGCCTCCCTTAACTGTTTATTGCAGTGAAAGACCCCTTTACTAAAAATTTGAGCCAGGACTGAACCTTGTATTATGTGCTCAAGATGATGGAAGCATGGCAAGTGCTCAGTTTGCATGCCGTGGGTGTCCTGTAGCAGTTCTCGGTGTAGAGAGTAGCTTTGTTCCCTGGGAGGGGCAGCAGGGACTCTGCTCTCGGAGGGTGGATGCAGCTCCCCAGAAAGGGCGCAGTGCGTGGGGGCTCCTGGAAGCCAGGCTCGAGGCTGAGCGTGGGGGGTGGCACTGCCTCGCCATCGCAGTGCGCTGGGGGAGGGAAGAGCAAGCAGCTGTTGTCAAGCTAAATGTGAGGACTTGGGATCAGTACCATGCTCCTCTGCCCCAATTAAAATTTGCTGTGCTCTGGGAGGGCCTGGTTTGCAAACTGCAGCTTCCAAGTGGCAGCAACAAAGATGTGTAAATGGCTAAGCAGATGCAGAAGAAAAGTCTCTCTGTGCCTGAGAGACAAAGACACTCGCTACTCCTGAACAAATATTTAGGCTGTTTCTGTTGCCAGAAGCATCACAAGCGTCCAGGACATGTTTGCAGCAGAGCTGTGACCCATGGTGTCCTCGGGTCTCAAGCCCTCAGCAGGCGGCTCAAAGCCTCGCCACGGCTGGCACCGGGAGAGAGCACCCGTCAGGGAACCGGCGTGGAGCCTCGCGCAGCGGGGACTGAAAAGTGTGCGGTGTGGAGCAGATTTGCAGTGTGAGCCTGGGGGAGGCACTGATGCGGCCGTGGGGGAGAGGCCAGGGTGCCGCGGCACTGTGCAATGGCCATCCCCGGCTGCAGCAGTCGCGCACGGCCAGCCCAGCTGAGCGGGAGCGAGTGCGCAGCGCTGCCCTTGGGTTTGTTTTCCAAAGCGGGCAGCAGAAGCCAGTGGTAGCGCTGCAGGGGGCTGCTCGCTGTATTGAAAAGTGCACCTCTATCTCTGGAACCCCCTCTGAAAGAAGCAGCGGCTGTGCTGTTTCTTTTCTTCCCATGTCCCGCCAGCCAGCACAGCTGATCTGTATCATGCCCCTTCTGTAGAAAGCGAGTCACTGCTCAGGAAGAGCCTGCTTGTTCGCACAAACGAAGCGTCGTGCCCTCGCGGTGCTGTGGGTGCCTGCCCGGGGGCACTGCCACACTGCAAAGCGACAGCCCGGAGCTGGCGTGCATGAGGGAGGAGCACGGCCCCGTCCTCCGCAGGGTCACGCAGCAAGCACCACAGCATCGGGTGTCTTTCTTTAAACGTCTCATTTCCATTCTGGTGAAAGTGTTGCTAATCTGAAATAACGAAGGACAGCCAAAGAAATCGCAGTTGGTGCATTTGAATTCTTTCAACGTCTTTGCAGCCTTTCTGTAAAGGCACAGAGTGTTTTAAAACATGAAATGTAACATCAAAACAGTAAAAGTAGATCAGAATGTTCTGTCTTGAGTTTCAAACAATACCCTGGAAATTTCCAAGTCTTTCCTGTTTGTCCCACTGTTCACTGGACTCCTCTGTGCCCTTCTGCTGTTTACGATGGCAAAACTATTTGATTTTTCCTACTCACAGGCATCGATCTGGAGGCACTTAGCGTATTTTGTGAAAATATTCCCTCTCCAAAAGTTTCCTAGTGTGCTCAGGCAAAGTGGAAACATTCTGGTTGCTTCAATCAGATCCCTCTGTCCTGGAATAGCCATGGTGCCTCTCCTCCATCCCCTGGGGGACTGCAGGGGAGGGAGGGACCAGCTGGGTTATTCTCATTAGGCAGCCTTGGGCTGCTGCCAGGGTTTAGCTCCAGTAGTTCATGACGGAGACCCAGAACCTCTCATGACTTGGGGTCAGACTAAAGCAAAGCTCCCTCCTCCTGCTCTAGTTCTGGCAGGCAAATTCCATCACTGCACAAATATTTTGGCAATCAGTGATAATGGGAAAGGAAATGCAGAAAAGTCCAGTCCATGAGGAATTCTCTAAACTAGGACACTCCAAGAAAAGCAAGCTGGCGAGTGGTGGGGCTCCAGGCCCTCTCCAGCCCCAGTAACAATGGCTTTTCTCTTATCATCTGGTAGAAAGTCTTGCTGCAGCCTTGCCTCTTGCTCCTTGGTGTTTATTACCTAGGAAATGCAGCAGTGTGTGATTTGTAACAACGGGCTGCTCTTTATGGAAGTGTTTTATGCTCTAAGTGGTTACAGCAGTGTGGGATGGTGTGTATATTTTGGTATCTATAAACAAAGCAGCTCAAGAATGCCTTGATACCAAAGGTTGTTTTTGGCTTTTGATCAAATACTTAATGTCTAGTTTTTTGCCTTTTTTTTTTCCCTGAAAAAAAGAGATCAGTTGCTGAAATGAGCAAAATAAAAGAAAACAAAGCTGTGAAGCTTCTCACTCATGTGGTTCTTTGGAGCAAAGAGGGACAATTTCCAGGTCTCTGGAAGCCCTGTGCTGGGCAGCTCGTGGAGCAGGGGGAGCCGGCACCGCGGGGCCAGGCCCAGCACCACGGCAGCCCCCTGTGAGACCCCTTTGAGCCCCTGCGAGCCCATCCTGGGGGCAGGGAGAGGGGGTCCCACAGCCCCCGTGAGGCAAGGGCAGCTCCAGGGCGAAGCCCTGGGGCCCGTCGAGATGAGGGCAGGCAGGCTCCTTGCTGCGGCCCATTCACTGCTCCAGCTCAGCCTGGGCTGGGGAGCACCGCTGTGCCGTGCCGAGCCATGCTGCACCATGACGTGCCATGCCGTGCTGTGCCGTGCTGTGCTGTACCGTGCTGTGCTGTACCATGCCATGACGTGCTATACTGTGCCGTGCCCTGTTGTGCTGTGCCATGCCGTGCCGTACCATGCCGTGCCGTGCTCTACCATGCTGTGCCGTGCCCTGTTACGCCATGCTGTGCTGGTGCGTGTCTGGCCATTGCATCCGCTCCCCACTGGGCTCTGGGCAAAGGTCACCTCCCACTCCCACGGCACGAGGGGTCTGCAGGGGTGGCAGGGACGTGGGTAGCACCCCACCCTGGCACCACTGGTTTCCTTCCTGGGGAGTGGTGGGGAGAGCCCTAACCCTCCACTGAGACCCGGGCGGCACCCCCAGTGTTTGTTTTGTCTCTTGAAATGTGTATGGTGACATGACACAATAATATCCATTTCCCTGATTTGAGGAGCTGGATTCTTGTGTTTCATGCTATTTTGGTATTCATTTCAGTTTTTATCATTTTAAGGTTCATGCGTTTCTAATTGTTATGAATACCACGCTAAAATTAATAGTTCTATGGTTGGTTTATTACATTTAGTAAAATTATGTGCATGTAATGTTTGCCAAGAAAAGACGCAGCAGAGACTTTAATCATGTAAAGATGATAATTTAGTTGTTACACTTGTTGAAATGATGGGATTAATTTTTTAAAAGTTTGCAAACTAGAGGAGAAACGTAAAACATTAATTTAGCTCGACAACCAAGCCTGCAGCTGACAGATCCGTCCAGGCCAATGGAAGAACAGGCACATTGCAGTCACAGCTTGGAGAAAAGTGGCACTGGTCAGTTTTGTAATCGTAGGAGGTTTTATGATTCAGGCCAGATACTCCATGACTTTCTCTGATGAACTCCGAATATTTTAAAGTTACAGTGTGCTTGGTGTTTCACATCTGTGGCTGCCCACCAGGCAGACACGTGCTGGAGATGGTTCGCTGCTCTGTCAGCGTGGCAGACAGGAGGCAGGGGCACTGCGGCTGCTGCGGTACAGGAAGCCGTTTTATCATGCAGACAAACCTCCCGTGACATCTTGCACCAAAACATACCCCATAACCTAGTCTGTTTTCATGACTGTCTCTCCTGAAGCCCGTCTGCCCTTCGGAAAAAGGGCATCAGAGCACTCTGCAGATCAGCAGGGACCAGCCAGCCTTCGCCATGGGCTGCTCCTTGCATCACCAGTGTTTTAAGGCTGGGGTATTGAGCATCCCACTGGTGGGGGCACCGAGCATCTTGGCTGTGGAATCCGAATGGCACAGGTGGCTCTGCTGACCTCATGAAGCCAGAAAATTGCTTGCCTGGGTAAAGCAGGTGATTGTTGAGAACAATTGCAAATCATTGCAGAGACTGAGAGAGAGTCCCCAGCAGAGAGTCCCAGGAAACTGAGATTTTTGGTCATGTAGAATCCTGCTTCTCCACTTTTAGTTCCTAGTCATCCTTCTGCATGTTCCTGACAAATCCCTTCTTATCTGGAGAACTACTGGCCAGCAAGGGAGGGGGCTCACGCTTTCTTCTGAGCCCCAGGCTTTTGTGGTTGTATCAGCTGATACTTTTTTGAGAGAAAAGGAGAGTGAGGCAGAGCTCATGGGGAACTTCACATAGTCCCTTGCAACGGAGCTTAAAGCTTCCAGCTGTGCACAGGTTTGCATTTACCATATTGCGTATAGGTATTATTTCACACTTTCTGGAGAAAATCTGGCCATAACTTAGGCATTAATTCTGTGGAGCACTTTGTAGCAGATTGTTGGGAAAGAAAAGAGAAATGTAAAATAAGTCTTGTTTACTATAGATGATGATGTGGCAAAGTAACTCAACAGCCAGTTCTTAGGAGTTTATGACAATAATCATGAATATGTTTTATAAATGTGTAGCAATGCGAGTGGACTCAGTTCTGGCTGAATTTAAATAACACGGCTTTGTGCAGCAAAGCCTAATCAAATGGCTATAATTTATGCTGAAATGTACTACAGGATGCATTTATTCACAACTATGTGCTGATTGTAGCATTGTGCCTGATTTATGGTGTTTTACTTTTTCATACGAAAATCCCTACCAAAAATAATATTTAGCGTCTCCTTTTATTTACTGAACCCCCGCAGTTTTCTAGGCGCGGTGGCGGAGGATCGCTTATCTTCCCCCTCAGCAGCCAGCGCGGGGCCGGTCACTGGCTGCGGTGCGGGGGGCAGCGCAGAGCCGTGCCGCCGGTGGGCGAGGTGCAGGACGTGTGCCGCGGGGGCTCCGCAGGTCGGAGCGGTACGCTGAGGATACGGACGGAGACGCCTGCGTCTGCTGGGCCACCAACGCAATGGGACAGGGTGAATGCACTGCAGTGTGCAGCCTTTGCACTCAGATGGGAAAGGCACTGGGGAGTGGAGGGGTGGTCTCGCACTGGCCGCAGTGGTGGGGGCCTGAGCTGGCAGGGGCTGGATTTTCAGACTTGCTGGCATTTCGGAGGAAGGGCCCAGCAGGCGTGCTGTGGTGCGAGGCCCTGACGCCTTTGGTGCTGCGCAGGGAAGCCAAGGCCGGTGGTTACTGGCGTGGCTGGGCTGGCTCGCTGTGTGCCGGACCGCTCCCACGGTCTCTGCTGCAACGCAGCTCTGCTTCTTGCTTGCTTGCTGTCGTCATGGGCAGTGCTGGAGGCTGACACCTCTGACAGCTTTCCCCGTGTTCAAGCAACCTTTTCACTCAAATCCCTTCGTGCCACAGGAATGATTATTTACTCTGGGACCGAGCTGACCCAGCAGTGCCCCAAGAATCACCGTGTGTACAGTGTTAGCGCAGGGACAAGTGGGAGCAGCTCTGGAGCTCTGCTGTCGTCCTGCTTTAATGCAGCAAGTGGTTGTCACACTTGGAGCCCGATTAAGATTAATAAGAGCGAACTGAATTAAAACCATTCTCGCTCCATCTCTGGAGCATCAGTGAGCAATGGTGGATATCGAAAGTAGGTCAGGGAGAGTGGACTTTATCCCTCACCCCTCTGATGTTGTTGGCAACTGATGGAAATTTGGGTGTGGAAAGCATATGGGTGCATTTAGACAACGAGGCTGTAAACTCAAAGGATTCATGTCTGCAAGCTCTATTCTGATATGCGAGCAGGTTGAGATACAATCGCCTCTGACACCTTTGCCAATTTCCCATACACTAAACCAGCCCGCGATCCTGCCAGACCAATGTGTGGCTCCTGCAGCTTCCAGGTCTCATTAACGGGACCCTCCGTGGTTCCAGCTGCAGGGCTGGGTAACCCCTGCCAGGTCTTGTGGCAGTGCTGAGCCCCTGGTGCTCCAGCCCCCAGCTCTGATCACCAGCATGCCCAGGGCCAGGCATGGGGCCATGTCCCGCACATGCCTCTGCCCTGAAACCCCAGACAGGAATCTGTCCTGGAGGCTCTCTCGGCTTTATTCCCTGCGCATAATTCAAGAGCAGTTTAGCAGTGTCTGTTCTAATAAAGAACAGGGGTCGTTTCCCCCCAGATAGTGACCGCTACGTGCAAAGCGCAACTTTACAAAATATAGACATGCATGTTGTCTTCATAAATAAAATAAAACGGTCTGCGTTTGGATGCCTGAGCCTGGTGCACCAGCTGGGCCTCCTGGTGCCCCAAGGAGACCCTGCAGCGCCCACCAGCTCTGGCCCCTCCACACCGGCCGTTGGGGTGGGAGTGGTGCAGGTCCCCACCAGTGATGGCCACCAGCCTCTGCCACCACTGCAAGTGAGACCCTGCTCAGGGGGACCCCAGCCACACAGCTTTGCGTTCCCAGCATGATGTGCACTCATCAGCAGATTGTATCTTCAGTTACAACGGCTAGAGCAGCTGCTGGTTTTGCTGGGCCATGCAAGAGCTGTGACAGCAGGATTGGTGCCCATGCTTTTGTGGTGCTCCCTGAGCAACTTGGGTCAGTGCTAGGCATAACGTTGGGGTCCCTGCCAGGTTCGGTGGCTGGTGGCCACCTCTGTGCTCAGACTCATTGCCCACTGGGCAGCCTGCTCCTTGGAGGGTCTTTGGCAGCCATTCACTACCAACGACAGGTGTACAAACTCCTCCCCACCTTTCCCATTCAGTGCCTGGGTAGCGCTCAGGAGTTAGAATAAATCTTGAACGGATAGTGGCAAACCGACGTTTCCTGACTTGAAAGAGCTCGACCCTGTAGCCCAAGCAGAGTTCCTTCAGCCGATGTCGTGCGTATAATACTTTAATTGTGTGTGACAATATCCCCCTGGCACAATTAAGCTGGGAAGCTTCATTTATCATTGCTACCGAAGGCGAATGTCAGCCCCTGAGCACCCTTCTCTGTGTGTAATTTTTTGGAAGTTGCAGAAGAGGTTTCTAAAGGCGGGTGAATGGAACGGTTTGGGTAATGTTCCTGCACTTGCAGAATTACCTAGACAAAGTGTCATATCTCTGGCTTTGCTAGAAAAATACACAATTCAGAGGCTAGATTTATTTAAAGCATTCAAAATCCCCAAATAAATCATTTCATATCATAATAGGTCCCAAACCATCCTAGGAGTGTGCACATCCATTAGAAGAGAGTTAAGATCCAGCTGTACTTTCTTTCTGGGTTAAAATTAGTTGTGCTGAAAGTTTATCAGTGATTTATTCTGTAGAGTGACTCCATTTGTAATTCTCCTTCCTGAAGGTTTCAGCACCATTGTTTTTAATGATAAGAACTTGTTGTAGCAACCTCTGTCCCTAAACACTTGGAAATTCTTGTTTAAATAAACATGCAACTAGCAAGCAACATGCAGCTTAAATGTGTATCTTATTAAAAGCTGGCAGGACCGGAGGCTCCTGGCTTTCTTGCCAATGTTTGGAATACAGTAGCATTTTTACTCTGTAGTAATAAATTTCTGTGGAATGAAAGGCCATAATATTTGCCGTTTTTAGGGAAAACTCTGCTTAGGTGGAGAGATGGAAAATATTCCTAATAAATAGGACCCAGAATGAAGCAGGTAAATATTTAGGTTGTTAACATTGTGTCTGCCTCACACAGGGCTAAAGCTCTCACCCTTGTTTTGGAGGAGGGAAGGAGACGCTTCACAGCATTTCCAAAGAGAGGCCTCATGGTGAGGCATCCAAAGAGCAATTGACTTGAAACTTGCTCAGAACTAGACCAGGAATTTCCTCTTGTCCCTTGACCATGTAGAACAGTACAGAAGGGACCCAGGCTAACAGCTGAAGTTTTCAAACAGACAACTGCACCATGGAGCTTTGTGCTTAGTTGAATCTGACTTCGTGCTTGCAAGGAAGGAAGCTCCTTTGGGAGAGCAAACCTGGGAGAACGTAAGGGAGGCAGAGCAAGCCAGGGCTGTAGAGACCAAAGGCGAGGACGAAGAAATCTTGCAGCCCTCACAGCACAGATGGACATCGGTTGCTGTGGGGCTCTAGTGCAGACACAAGTGGCAGGTCCTGCTGCTCCCTGATTCCTGCACCTCTTCCAAAAGGCTGCAGCAGTCTCTGGGCGGTTTTGCTGGCAGCGGACACCTAGAGCCAGGTTCTCCGTGCAGGAGTGGTGGCCAGGAGCCTGCAGCCAGGAGTGCGGGTGTCTGAGGGGCTTAGAAATGAGCTTCACGTTCTGGGGGTCTGACTGTGGTGGGGCCAGCGGCAGGAGTGGCCGTTCCCTCCTGAGCCTGCGTCCTGCAGCTGCCCCCTCTGCTCCCGCGCCGTCTGCTCAGAGCGGGCTCGTGGCAGCGGTGCTTCGGCTGGTTTGCTGCTCCAGAGGAACTTCTGCTGTCTTTAAGTTAGTGTTTTCTAATTAGTTCACTATTAATTAAGGGGTTCCGATGTTATGATGTGAAAATTAACTGGCAAACCAGACTGCCGTTATCCAGAATTTGCAGAATTAAACTCTGAATTCCAAAATAACCTCTTCATTAATAATTTTGATTTTCCAGACATTACGCAGAAACACTGGTGATTAGCAGAAGTATGATGTGTTCTCATTCACAGTATCCCTAATTAGTAGTAATTTAGTTATTAACTCTTCAGTGCAAATGAGGGGGGGACAGAACTGGGGAATGCCGGCTTCCCTTCTGCACTGCGCCGTTCCGCCCTTCCCCAAGGGGGGCTGCAGCTGCGTGAAGCAGGAAGCCCTGGTCTGCCTTGGCCGGGCCAGCGGCTGTCACCTCGGGGCTTTGCTTGCCTCTCCCCCACCCTGCAGCAGGCAGGGAAAGGCACGGCCAGGGACCAGCTCAGCCCTGGCACCGAGTCGTCTTTTAGGTCCCATGGGGTGCGGGGCTTCGCCTGCCAGGCCCCAGTGCACTGCGGTGGTTTGCAGGAACGTCCCCATCCTCTCTGCACAGGCACCGCCGGGGCTGCTCATTAGCGGGCTGAGGCATTACCTGCTTCATTCATAACTCTGGGAGAGGTCAAGTGGGCAGGAAGCTGGCCCTCTGCCTGGGCGAATTTGTCACAAGATTAGAGAATTAATGAGAAAATACAATATATTAAGGAATGAGAGATTTTGCTAACCTCTTACCTCGTCTTAGCCTTAATTGCCTTTAAAAATCATAGGATACAATGAATTACCATTGATTTTTCTCAATAGCTTTTATTTCTGCAGAAGCCAGATGAACTGCGGTGAGAGGTGACAGTCGAAAGGGACGCAGAAGACCTGTGGGGTGGGCCGGGATCACAGGCATCGCCTCCAGGGCTCCCTCCGGGCCAGCGGCCAGGCTGGTGGCACCGCTGGCATCGGCCGCGGGGCAGCCGCTGGGACCCGGGGGCGCGGGCGGTGCGGGGGACACGGATGCCGCTCCCTGTGCGGCTGCACCCCTCCCGTTTGCGTGCTCCGAGCAGTCCCGCAGCCCTGCCCGGGGCCGGGCGGCCTGCTGGAGGCACGCCGCCACACCTTACCCGAGCCCGACGCTGCGGACGACGTGACTTCTGCCGCCTCTCCGCGGGCCGGGGGCAGCGCACCGTCCCGGCAGGCCCCGAG
>VXAL01013538.1:141917-191025 GCA_013399475.1 Chauna torquata | reverse complement strand
CCGTGCTGCGCCCCCACGCCGGGCTCGGTGTCACCGAGAGGAGCGGCGCTGCTATGGCGACGCGGCCGCCATCTCGGGGTGTCCGCCGCGCCCCGTGCTCCTGGGCGCCGCAGTCCCGCTGAGCCCCGCGGGGACCCCCGGGAGGGGGCCACTCCCTCCGACCCGAGGCCACCTCGTGGGGCAGGCGATGCCCAGGCAGCGGGGTGGAGGGGAGGGATGAGAGGTCCTTCAGCCCTGCTCGCTGTTAGCCCATTTTTATCTGAGGTTCACCTTAGAAGCAGGCAGTGTTGGGAGATTCAGTGGGGCAGGTCCAGACTGATGGAGAGCATGAAAGATTTATAAAGCCTTTTTGGTGCCAATCAATACTGCTTCTTATTGCAGCCGCGTTCTCCCAAACTTTCCCTCGTTGTTCATTTTTCTACCTCTTCTAATATGACCAAAATTTAATGCATGAAGTACCAGGGAGGGGCCTAGGTAGTTGAAAGATACCATGCCCCATTTCAAGGGCTAAGCCTGGTAATTAATCTTTTCATCTGATTCCTTCCACCGGTGGGGGAGTTTATTGCTGAGCCGTAGCATCCATCAGTACTTGTTAATGTTGTTCGTGCGCCTGCAGACCACAGCCATGGGTTGTGCCCGGCTGTGCTCGCACATACTGCTCCAGCAGTGCTTGTTCAGAGAGCTGACGTTGTAGGGACAGCGGACATGTAGTGGGAATGACAGAGAGAGAGAAGAAAGTGTGAGGAAGCATGGGAATATGGGTCATCCAGTCAGGCTGCGTGTTCAGCCTTGCTGGTAAGTTTCTGGTGAATTTCACACAAAAATTGCAGAAATCAGAGAAGAACATTCCCATGGCTTTTCCAGCGGTAGGGAGGAGGTTCTGCCAGCAGGAAAAACAGCATGGGAAAATGCAGGAAGGCATGTGCAAATATACTAGGCAGTGAGAAGAGCTGGCAGCACTGTCTCCTGGGGGGTGAGTGAAGATCTCATAGGGAGAGATCATTTGGCTGCAAACAGCCTTGAAGTGTTCAGTAAACGTTTCTCGTTTTCACTGCAGTTTTAAGTCTTTCATGACCATACAGTACAAAACATGACCTCGCTGAGGAGGATGTTCACTCACAGACCTTGGAAAGGCTACCAAGATGGACCTTTCAAGAGCCAGATAACATACGTACTCAAGCATTTTAAAAGAGCAGGATGAAATCCTTCCTGGACTGTTAATAATAACTTTACGTACTCTTTAGTGCACTGAGAACATTCCAGAGGAGAAGAGTTTGTGTCAGAATTTGCAAAACATGACGAGGGTGAGCTGAACTGCTAGAGGTTTGTCAGCTGACAGTTTCAGACAAAATCATTGACAGGCTGAACTGAAGGTGTCTAAAAAAGCTTTTGTGAAAGTAACCTGAACCTCCTATTTCACTGAGGGTTTAGGTCTGGTTGGTACACAACGGAGCCATCTTGGTGATGGAGAATGGGGCAGGAATGTGACTGCTGGGTGGATAAACATGGTGGCACCTGGCAGGGTGGAAAGTGCGTGCACTGAGAACTGGTCATGGATCCGGTGTCCACACATCAAGAGGCTGTGGGCAGTGCAACAGGGTCCAGAGGAGAAGCACTGGGTTGAATTCAGGCTGCAGCAGATGTGTACGATAAGGAGAGATGTCAGCAGCTCCCTTGTGTTAAATTATTTGGAGGAAGGAGAGCAGGGGCGGGAGAGGAGTTCCCAGGTTGCTTCCTGGGAAACAGAGCCCTTATCACAGAGGAGTCTTGTCTAAACTTCAAGCACAGACATGGGATTTCTATCAGGGACCAACACAGAAAAGCCCTCAGGTCTGATCTGCTTTACACAGGCCAGATGAGCGTGAGGATCCCTCTGGCCTTAAATGTATGATCTGCTATTAGAAAACACCTGGCAGCTTGACTGGCATCACTGGGAAAGGACGGTGGTAGGAGCGTTTCTGAACTGAAGCTCTGCTCCCAGCACCTTGCACAGGGGTAGCCCCAGGCAAAGACTAACCTCAGAGTTTGCTAACCTTGCACACAGAGGCACGTACTCTCCCCAGAGCATGGCTTTTTGAGTGATGAATAGCAGCAGGATAAGCTCACATTTTCAGTCCCAGCCAGTGTGAACTTGTGGCTGCCCACCTGATGGCTCACCCGGCTCCTGGACTGGGAAATCTCATGGCGACGTGCTTGGAGAGCCCCCACGTACGACCACGCTCCCTGCTCGCCACGGGCCAGCAGCATCTCCATAACCACCTCGCTTGCTATGCTGTATGCCGCCTCTGCTTCCTGTTAGATATTCATGGCTGCTTGGAAAGCCTCAGTCATAATGGGATCATTTTCCTGCAAGCTGTTTCAGAAGACATCATCCAGCCAGTCATATTTCTGTGCAGCATCTGTCAGGCTTCTGCACTTCAGGAAGCTTCAGACAGGACCATTTATAGTTTCAATAATGCTTTAGTCAAAGACAGGTTATGATAACTTCCATCTCTCTGTTTTGCAGATATGATGTAATTTGAACATGTCTATGGAAGTTTGAATGAAGGAGTTGTCTTGTGTATATGATGAATATTCTAATTGAGAATAATATTCAATAAAGGCCAAGACAGGTGCTTTCTCCTTCTTGGGATTCCTAATTGCTGATGTGTGACCAGAATTTGTATGTCCTCTTAAACATCTTTCCAGTGGTTTCCCAGATTTATTACTGTTCCATACTACTGAACATTTGCATAAAAAGAATTTAAATTAGCCTTTGCATTGGTATTTGATATAATGCAGATCTCGCTGCCACATGCAAATTCCGCACGCAAAGAAGGCACCAGTCAGAGGGCAACTTAAATTTTACTCTGGCTTTGGAAGTACCTTGGCTCCCTGTATTGAGACAGTTCAGAGTTGTCCTGATATAATGGTTACTGTTGTCATCTTTCTGGCTTGCTTGGTGAGTTAGATGGCTGCAGAAATCCTTTCATGGTCCCCAGGCTTAGTCACTAGAGGCAAGCAAAAGTGTTTTGGAGTGAAAAAAGGGTTGTGGACATTTGTAAGGAGATTTCGAGATCTGGCTATTGCTGCTGCCTGCCTTGGCTGCTGGAGAAGAGGCAGACCCACTTTGACTTCCAACCTCAGAAGAGTTGACCCAAAAACCTGTGTCTTGCAAGGACACAGCACCCTCTATGCTGCTATTAGACTGAGCTATATAAAAGCGTGGGCCGGAGCCTCTTGTTCTCCTGGTTTCTTGGCCTCCTTTTTCTCCACCCTGTTGATTTCTCTGTTTTTCTGGCTGTTTTCCTCATTTGCAAACCTCCATTTTGTAGTTTTTCCCTACAATCTTCCAGTTCGCCCCGCAGTTCTGCTGGCTGTGCAAGCGAGTTCAGGTCCCCCAGCAGACCACCTGAGGAACAGGAAACGTTCTGAAGCTCTGGATTGACTGAAAGATCCTACTTAGTTCCCCCTTGACTTCTCCATTTCCGTCTCCTGGTCTGATTTTGGGTCTTTAGTCCTAGCAGTCAGAATCCCGCTCACACTTCAATGCAGCTAGAGGTGAGCTGGAGAGCCTCGCATGCCAAAGAGTAAGTGTATCTTCAGCTGGAAAAACCTGGGACGGACATCCAGGTGCTCGTACAGTTCTTCCTACTTTGCTGAAGTCTGATTTGACAGAAGCTCAGTTTTCCAAGGCCCTGCAGAGCAGGGGTAGGGCTCCTGAGACAGCTCCTTGGTGGCCTCGAGCCCACTCGTTGCTGACACAGGCTGCTGCTCTATTCCACTTGCAAAATGTTGCTCAGCTGGCTATGGAGTAAAATCCTGCACAGACACAAGCAGTGTGTCTATGGCTCTGGGTGAATTATCCAAGTCCCAAGCAAGGACTGGAGATTGCACCAGCAGCCTCTTACAAAATTGAATGTAAACCAGGGTTTTGCATACACTGAGGATCTGACAATATTCTCTCGCTGCCCATCTTCTGAAGACAGGAGCCTCTGGCCCTCAGCTGAGTGCGGCCAGGAGAGATGGATGGGGCTGTCTGTGGGGCCTCTCTTCAGCTGCTCCTCCCCTTGCTGGAGCAGGGCCCTCGGCTGTGCCCCTGTCCCTGTCCCCAGCGTGTGTGTGCACCCCTGTCATTGCTGCCAGAGCTGCAAGAGTGAAACGCCTTCTTCTGCATGGCTGAGAGGTGTTGGGGAATTGCCTTCGCGTCTGCGACGTGGGGATGGTTGCACTGCCTTTGAAATACTACCCTCCCGCAGCAGTGGCTGGAAGAGCACAGCTCCAGCCTGCAACAAGCATACAAAATTAAGTGTAATTTAAACTAAGTGAGGGACACGGTGGAATGCATGGGCCATGTACAAGCGTCTCTGCAGTAGAAGTGCCTTCTTTTCCTGTGTGGTTCTGGACGTGATCCTGACAAATATTTGCTCCCACTGTTTTCACATTTCTCCTTTCTCAGACTCGTAGCTGTCCCTGGCCAGTGGCACTTGGTTGCAAAGCACCCAGGAGTGCTGTGGAAGTGGCGCTGGGACAGGGACCCCCAGCTGTGCAGGGGGTCCAGCGCAGCAACTGCAGGACTTGGAGCAGTTGGTCACTCAGAAAGTGCATCCAAGAACAGCTCTCAGGACATAAACACCCTTCTGTCCCGACCTCCCTATTCCTTGCTCTGAGCCAAGGCTTCTCCTTTCAGAGTTTTGGACCTGTGCCTCACGACTTACGCAGCCACTGCTGCTTGCACCCAGCCCTCCTACCTGCACCCAGCCCTCCTGCCCCCTTCCAGCTACCCTGCCAGACTGGCAAAGGGTCAAACACACACAAATATAGGTCTCTAGCTGATCCAGGGAAAAAAATCCAAGCTGTAGGAGGGGAAGCAGAGGGGTGAGATGTCTGCAGCTCCCGCTGTGGCGTATGTCCTCTGAGTGTACATCACTGGTTTGTTTCTGCTGATTGTTATACAATGGAGCTGGCTGCTGCCGTGAGTGATTGTGGCTTTGGGAGGCTCAGTTGCAGTGCCCTGCCTTGATGGGAGCTGTGCTGGAAGGCAAGCAGGGAGACGGGGGGACCAGCAAGCAAGATCATGAACACGGGACTCAGATGTTGGAGTCCACAGACATCCCCATGGCTGGTGATGGGGAAAAGCTTCTGCACGTGGAAACCTGGTCCCCAGCTGTCCTTGTGACAGCCGTCTTGCTGAGCGCCTGGGCAGAGGTTGGTGTGACTAGGATGGGGTGTCACGGCTCAGCTGGGATGTCGCTGGGGTGGGAAAGCTGTGTGTTTAAATCCAGAGCAGGAGACTCCTTCCAAGATTAGGCTCTAGCCTGAAGCTCCCTGGCTGCAGGGATGAGCTGGGGCGCGAGGCGAGGCGGCACAGCCCAGCCTGCTCCGGGTGCCCCATCCCTCCCAAGCGTCTGCAACCTCGGAAAGAAGTTAATGAGCAGTAATTAAAACATCCGAAGGAGTAGGATTTCTTGATCATGTGTGCACTAAAGGGAAGCGAAGCCAAGCACAAATCAAACCAAACACGTTGCCATCCTGCCAGAAGAGTGTGAGGGGCTGGAGGTGCCGAGCAGCCAGCTCCGGTTAGAGGAGATGGCCCTCTTTCCCATTCATGTATTTTGTATTATAAAATGACTGTGGTTGTCATAGCAACATAAAGGGAGCAGATCTCATTACTGAGGCCTGGCCACATTATTTTCTCCAAGGAATTTCTTCTTTTCATTATTTTTCTCCAAAGGTCAGTTATCCTCTGAGGCAGGGCGGGAGATTCTGCGAAAGGTGAAGCATATTCATGGCAGAATTCCCCTGGTGGAATTTACAATCATTTTGCTTTTTTTATACTTGTAGAAAGATTTCTTTTAGTATAACATTTTCTTTTAACCCTTTCTGTGTTCCGTCTGTTCTGCACATCAAACCAGGCTAGTGACTAAAAAGCTTTGCACAGAGATTTTCCACAGAAAATGGAGAATTAATGTCAAATCATGCTTTTATTAGAATATAAACCAAAGTGTGTCATACTACGTACAAGCATTTCTCTGACTTTTGTTTGCCTTTAGCAGTTGCGCAAAATGTAAGAACTATTTCAAACTTCGTTCTGAATCTGTTTCTTTTCTCTGTGTAAAGCTGTCACTATCGGCTGTGATCCAGCTCGCATCCCAGGGAGCAGGCTCAAACCGTCACATGGGTCTTGGATCCGGAGGCTCTGTTTGTAAATTGTCTGTCCTTACCTAGATCAGTCAAAGGGGGCTTCGTCACTGTGAATATTCAGGTGCTCAGCTCAGCTGGAGTTGCAGAAAAATATGAGCATAAACATGGTGTTATGCACCAGCTGAGTATCTCAGCATGACCTGCCGAGAGCAGGCAGCCGAGCAAACCGGCCCGCGAGCAGTAACCAAACCACGGCTGGCTTCCCTCACCCTCCAGGTGCTATTGCTGCCTGGAGTAACTTCAGTGTGCAAGTCAACAGTGTTGCTGCAATTTTGTTTTTAAGTGTAACATGACCAATTGTGGCTGCTGCATTTCATCAATTTCAGAATTTCACACAAACACCCTGGTTCCTTTTCAAATAAATATTTCCCATTACCTTGTTATTAAAGTTTTTAAACAAGCATTCCAAGTCTAGCTGCCAACACATATTTTCTAAATATAATCTAGAAAAGGAATGATAATACATAGCCAAAGAGAGAGGAATGCAAATTGTACCTCTCTGGTGTTATATCCATGAGGTAAGGCAAAAGACCTTCTGGCTCTCCAGTACATTGCTTATGAGGTTGCCAAGGATAAAGAAGCTTTTCTAGCTTTGTACAGTTTTTAAGGATCGCTTGTCCTGAGATATGAGAGAATCAGATGTAGTAAAGGAGAAAGTAGTTCTGTATTTTCTTATAGTATGCAAAGATCTGCAATACCTCAAAATTTTTTTGAGAGTATGTATGTATTTTTGTGTATGTAGATGTATAGAAATAATATCTTGTATTTGTGTTTACATATAATTGTATATTGTAAATAATTGTATATAAAAGGTCTTGTATTCCACGCACACCTGCATCACATGCACTTTATTAGCACTGTGCGCTTAGAGGGCAGGGATGTCTGGTCTCCAGTGTGTAGGAGGCTGGCCCATCCAGCTATAGAGCACAGTCTTAAAGAAGTAATTAAGTTTGATATCCTGCTGTTATTTTTAATTTCTTTGATTTAACATTGGTAAGCTTAACAGTCCTAATATAATGCTGAAACACCACAGACATTTATCGTGTCTCTTCCCCATTATGAAGAAGAAAGTGGAAAGAACTAGCAGTAGGTAGAAGAGAGGCTAAGGAGAGCATATGGTCGTCAAGTCTTTATTCATTAGTGGAAATCAGCCTGAAAATGGGATCACTTTTTGCTATAAACCTCAGTCATGCCAAAAGCCAGGATTTCCGAGAATGACTTTTTAGTGCACAGCAGAGCGCCCAAGAAAGTGTTCAGTGGGCATCCAAAGAGTTAAACTGCAGAAGAGATGAGGAAGGCAGGCAAACTTGGTGTTGGAGACGCGCAGGATCCACAGAGCTGCCTTCCAGGTGCAGAGGCTGGACAGGAACTGGAGCGGCGGCTGGCCTCGTGGGGTTCCTGCTGCTCTGATGGGCTCTACCCACAGCTGCCTGGGCAAGAGGTCCTCGCCCTTGGCTTGGAGGGCTCATCTGTCCTCTGTCTGCTGTCTTTGCAAAGAGGTGCTCCTGCTTCCAACCACCTGGTGCACAAGGACGCACGGCCACACTGATGCTGTGGTCCCACAGCAGCTGCGCTGGAGCACATGTGGCCAGAGGGGCTGCGGGTGATGCCGAGCATGGAGGCTCAGTGATGGGCAGGCTTTGCCAAATAAGCCAACATTTGGAAGCTCCAAGGTCTCTCACAAAGCCAGTGTTAGAGATACTGTCCTCACAATCCTCTTAAATGGTATCCTTGGAAGTGCTCTGAGCGCATTACAAGTGTACAAAATCTGCTTTTCTGCAAGGTGGAAAGGAGCTGGGCATTTCTGAGGCTTCACAGCTTCTCCTTCTTCATAGAGCCAGCCTGGCTGCTTGTAGAGGGGAGGCTGGGACAGAGGAGCTAATAATGCTGACCCACTCTAAAGGGGTCTTTTAAAAATTAATGAACGCTAATGAATGCCCTTAGCTGTAAAAATAATAATGCCTGGCCATTTTACAGCACTTTTCATCAACAGTACTGATAATAATTTAGCATATATGTCAATATTGTCTGCAGCAGAGGCAAAGCCATTATCATGGCCAGTGCTAGTAGATGCGTGGTGACTTCGATTTAGATGTCCATTTTCTGTAAATCACATTTTGCATTCAAAATGAGTATTTGTGTATGCAAATGAATAGGCATCTAAGTGGCCGTGTATGCCTGCTAATATCTACTTTGCATGTTCGCTTATGGTAATTGTGCTTGGTGAACAAGATCATGTGGATTTGTGTGTGATGTCCATGGCACACTCTCTATGATGACAGAAGAAAACCAAGTAGATCAAAATGTATCTTGATTTCAAAATGGTTTAGGAAGCCCTAGGTATTATTAAAAAAAAAANAAAAAAAAAAAAAAGATTAGCAGAGAGCCATATACTGCACCAGCGAGCTTCACTTGGAGTGCGTGAGAGCACAATGCCCCATCAGAAATCCTAGCAAAGCCAGGATTTGTAATGAACACATACATTCCAGCTGAACTCTGGCTTTGCTGATGCTGTGACAATTAGGTTGATCTGCCAGGTGATATTGCTGTGCAGCTTTTCACGTCGTATTCATCACGGGCTGAACTGCTGCTTAATTTTAATTGCATGCTGCAGCAGGTAGATGGTGTCATATCACATGCACTTCAGAGCGAGGCAGAGCGCTTGGAATATATTATGAACACAGGTTATTATAGGGCTTTTAACCATGCATTTAGCAGTGGTAGATGTAAAGCTTTTAGCTTGCACTCCTGTTTATTAATTAATAAAGGGCCCTGTTCTAACATTACTTATGTCCTCCTGTGTCTCTCATTTTAGATGCTAGTCTCATTTAAAATGATAAGTAGCCCAATGCACTTCTCATGAAATTTGCTTACAGCTGGTGATCTCCCTTTCAAAAGCATGCCAGGTTCATACTGCCGTCTTCTCCCCAGCAGAGTCTCCTTCAGAGCCCCTTGTCAGCCCGGCTGGCGCAGGACAGATGAACGCTGCTGCGAGAGCTGAAGTCGGGAGGCAGCCCCTGCCCGAGGAGTGTCCTGCACCTCACACCGCAAGCCCCTGTCTCGATTCCAGCTTTCCTGGAGCTTCTGGTGTGGGGCTTGGAGTTTGGGGGTCCTCCCTCATGGAGAAGGTGCCTTTTGGCATCTCTTTCAGCAGCAAGCATCTCACATGTTGGCTTTCATTGGAATTTGCCTAAGACTCATTTTAGGTGTGGGCTGCTCTGCTCATATATGTCTCATTTGCAGCCTTTTCTCCCTTTTTCTTTTTCTTTTCTACTGCCTTGTGGTGTGCCAATAACTCACAACACAAACAGCTTCTTCTGATTAAGATCTGTTCAGGTATTTTTGTATCTTTAGCTCTAATTTGGATGACAAACCCCCAGTAGCTGTGATAGTGAGAAGGAAAATGTGTACCGATAGTTAAGGCAGAATGAAGCGCTGTGATAATGTGGTGTTTGTGCTTATTGCAAACGTGCTAAATGGAGAGAGGCTCTTTGCCTCTTTGTGGGAGTATAAGCAGGAGAGTGAGAGGAGGAACCCGGCCAGCACCCGTGCTGCAGCCGTGGGTGTTATCCTAGAGGAGCGCCAGTCCTGTCGTTCCATTTTTCCTGGAAAGGCCTGGAGATGCATTTTTGTTTTAAAAAGTTGCAGGAAAGATGTTCTGGGTGTGAAGCTACATCTGCCATGCTCCCTGCACCTGCAGCCTGCCAGGGGAGCCTGCGGAGCAGGGGGCAGCAGACCCTCTCCTGGCCCCCCGCTGGCAGCAGAGGGGCACCCGCAGCGCCGGAGCAGGGGCTGCGGGGCTGCTGGCCTCTGCTGCTTCCTCTTCCTCTTCTCCTCCTCTGTGTGTGTGGGAGAAAATTACCGGCTAAAGCACTGGTCCTGGAATGGCTGGATCAGCCTAATTTGGCTGCTTATGCGTCGATCCAGCCCTGCGGATTAGCATTCCTCCAAGGTGCAGCAAACATTAAGCAGATGTATCAATAATAAGAATATTTTTTTTCGTAGATGTTGAAGGTTTGTTTTCATTAAGTATTCTGGAAATGTTGCTCTTTGTGCCTGAGTATTTGGGTTATGGAGCATACTGCAAGCTCTGAAATTTGCTTTTTTTATTTAAGTTTTTTTCTGACTTGAAAGGCTGGTTTTTATAACAGGCCAATTTCAGACCATTTGATATTGATATATGAAGATCCTCAGGGATTATTGTAATGCATTTTTCATCCTGCTGTGATAGTATCATATAAGGAAAATGGGACTGACTGTTAAGTACAAATTGAAAAAGACATGGTCATTTAAGATAACTCCTTATCTGTATACAAGGAAATGGTATCAGGGAAATAGACCACCAGTTGACAGAAATAAATTTTGCCTCAGGCTCCTCCTTCTCTCCCACAGCTGCTCAGGCTCCCCTGTCCCTTCCTTGATTCAATTACACTTACAGCCACTTCTCGGCGGGCAGGGCGGGAGCTGGGCTGCTCGCCTCTCCTGGCGGGATGGGTGATGCTGGGTGGGTGCTGCAGCCCCCCTGGGCCGGCTGGTCTGGGAGCGAGCCCGTGCGAGGGACACCCTGATTTTATTGGCACGCGTCTGGATGTGCTGGAGCAAGTGGAGGGGCTTAATGAATGATTTCTTTAGTCAAGCAAGAGCTGTTTGTTTTTATAGGCCTTATAAAAAGATAGGAAACAAACTCAATAAGCCAAGTCACACTCAATCCAGTCATTTTTCTTTTTTTTTAATTCCTGGCATTTTATCTCAACTCACTCTATTTAATCAGCTGTAAATTGGTGCTTATTATTGTGGTGTGAACAGTGCTGGTGGGCCCTCCCTGCGCCCAGAGGAATGGCGCTGCCCTGCCAGCACCTCTCTGCAGGCGGCTCCGACGATTCACTGGCTAGTGGCATTTGTTGGAGAGTCTTCTTCATAGAAAGCTGCAAAACGCATTTGAATTTATGATCATTTTGGAGCCTGAACAGGAAAAGTGTGTTTTTCCAGATCCTGTGAGGTAATCACGGTACGATGACATATGTTGCAATTCCCTACGTACTGCAACACGCTATGGCGAGCATAATCTCTGAAGTGCACTTTCTCCTCCTCAGTGATTATTGTATCACGTTTGGACTCCAAGCATTTTGACCATTAGTAGAATGAGGGTGATTACAGTTTGGCATAAGGTACTGCAGTCAGAAGCCAATGTTTAGAGACAGTGGTATAAGAGAAGTCTCATAATCGGAACTGTAGGGGTTAGTTTGCCAGAGTATCTGTTGCTGGCACCAAATCCTTCTTGGCGCTGCACCTATTGTAGCTGCACTTTGGCCCACACCTTGCTTCATACTGAGCCTGCAATTAAAATACAATCAGTTGTCCCTGTCCAGCTCCTGGATAGCAGTTGTGCAGCCCAGATTCCTATACGTGCCCAAACAGCATTCAAGGCATCAGCATTTTAATGCTGCGTGCTCACTGCTGGTGCCTCTGCCAGGGCTCACGTACAAATTCAGATGAGAGTCTCAAACTTTGATTTAGTGTCGAGGCAGTCCCAAAGCAAAATCCCTAGACTGCAACACAGCATTCCTGCCTAGTCTCCTAGGACTCTGGGACTTCATGTCTCCAGCTCTCAGATCCCCTTTTATGTTATCGCTGGGCAGTCAGCTTCTTTTGCATTTAGTGATGAACTTTTTGTTATTATTTCCTTGTCAAATTTGTATTTCCATGTTCTGTTTCCCAGTAGTGATACAGAGGGACACAACAGCCTCTCAGTGCTGTGGAGCCATTCTTGTCTGAGGCAGCGCAGCTCTGCAACCAGAGCAGCCACTGGTGCTTGTGGAATGGTATCAGAGAGGCACACATGAGGATACTTGGGAAGGAAGGATGGATGGCACAAGGAAATCAGGGACACAGCAAGACATCCTGACAGCTGGAAAAGTCCTTGGAAAATTCTAGCCAAATACAGGCTTGCAGCAGTGAAGCAGGAACTGCTTCTGCCTCCAAAGAGTTGTGGATGCCAGAGCTTCCCTTTGCCCAAGAGATGCCGTCTGTGCTGGAAACATGGTCCTCACCTGCTGTGAGTCATGGTGCTTTCCAGGAGAAGTAAGGTGGTCTGCTGCGGAAAGCTTTGCTGCTGAGCAGCAGTGAGGGCAGCCTTGTCCGGCATTGGCGCGGCCGTGCATCAGGCAGCGGCGCTGAGTTCCCAGGCTCGGCTGGCCAGAGGAGACGGCTTGCTTTTCTGAGAAACGTTATCCTTGCATCCCATTTAGAGCTCACACCTGGCGGCACTGGGCCTCTTCCTGAGCTGGTCGCCTCATGTAACTGGCTCAGCAGCATGCTTTGTAATTAAAATATTATAGCTGAAAATGTTGACTGTCTTCCAAATATGCCAGGAGGTTTCTGTTTGTGGTGCTTGAAGCATAAGCTGGCAGAGAAGGCTGGTGCAGAGCAAAGACAAATGCGTTTGTGTTGGGCTGCATATTGTCTCCTGCTCTTAACATCTCTCTAATTCGTACAGTGGTGCTTTTGTTTGCCACAGCCTGTAATTTCTTTCACACTTAACTGAACTTTGTTTTAAAGTCTTGTGTCTAACTAATGTCCAGAGAGTACTCTAACATGGACTCCTTGGCCTTTCATTCTGGTTCTCCATAAATACTTACACCGTGAGGCTTTGGGAAACCACCACAGACTGTGCGCGGATGGCAATGGGATGCGCCATGGCTTCAGGAAAGGCTGCGGGGTGCCTGTGCGAGCGGCCTCAGGTGCAGAGGGAGGGCAGCAGTGCCCGAAGCCCTTGCCCAGCTGAAGCAGCCAGGAGAGAAGGCTGCATCCTGCGGGAGCAGCCCCTGACAGACCCTGTGCCCCAGCGCTCGCCGGGCTGCACCTGGAGGTCCTGTGGCCACCAGCAGCCACCGGTGGTCCTGGCGGGTGCCTGGCGGTGGCTGTGTTCCCACCCAGCGCGTGCTGTGGGGTTGCTGGAGGACAGGGGCCCGGTGCCTGGGGAGGTGCTCTGGGTGGGGCCCCCTGCATCGTCACCTGGTCCCTTTGATGTAACCTGAACATCAGCCTGAAACAGAAGTGTGTACGGGGGAACAGCCTGTCTCCTTCTTCAGAGGCTGCTTAAGACTGTACAAGGAGATAAGCAAATTATATGGCCTTAAATATCTGTGGGATCTGTGATTCTCAAGACAGCCATGAAGGCAGGGCTAACAAGGGCATTTTAAACACCGAGTCAGGCATTTCTACTGCAGAGATCCTTGTCTCAGACTTTCCCTTGGGAGAAGAGCAGACAGCAGGTTTGTTAAAGAACTGTGTTTGTTTTTTTTTTTAAGTTTTTCAAAGTGAAATTCTTGTTTTTCTGCTATTGCTGAGGAAATTGAACATTTTGTCCTTGCTGGCCCCAAGCTCCAGCTCTTACTGCTGCAGTAGGAAAGGCTCCACATGCGGCTCGGCAGCAGTGCGGGAGATCAGGGAAGCTGGCAGGCAGGCTCCGGAGCGCAGCTCACAGCAGGCAGCAGAACTGTCAGGATGGCCCTGCAGACACCTGTGGTGCTGAGAGCTTCCACGGGTGTCCTGGGTGGGAGAGACAGCGAAACATGAAACACAAACTGGTGCAAAAGAAGCGGCAGCCAAATGTCCTTCCCCGGGTGCACGGAGGTGGGATGCCTGGGCGCAGCACCGGGCGATGCCTCGCCAGCCCAGCGGGCTTCGCTCTGGGAGCCGTGCTGCTCGGCGGGGAACCTGGCCAAGCAACGTGTCGTGTCAGCGGTGGCAGAGTCCCTGCGGGGTGGGACCCCGGTCCCTGCCCTGGCCAGCATCCCTGTGAGTACAGCCTCCCACGGGAGGCACTGGCTGTGCCTCTCCCCATTGCACGCCTCAGCCGAGCCTGCATGGGGAGGAGCGCTGGCGCAATATGATGGGTCTATTGATTTATCAGCTGTTCCTTGGGGCTGGCAGGAAGGATAATCCTCATTAACACACCCATTATTGCTGTGGCTTCTCGGGAAAGAGTTCTGATTTAATTCTAGCTGTTGAAAAGTGCTTTTGAATTAGTAATGTTTATTTAACATGGAAAACTCCAGGTCACCTAAGATAGTTCAGAAGTGGTGTTTTGTGTTTGGGGGAAAGGGAAAAATGGTTTTAATCTCCCAAAAAGGCAAAATCCTCCCGAGAGCCGGGTCAGTGGCAACAGGACTGTACTGGCTCCAGAGTTGTGCACTGGGCAGCGATTTTGCAAGCAGTGTCCTAAAGCAGCAAGCACAGATTCTCCTGAACACATCAGCTGTTCGTGTGGCAGGAGCAGTCCCATGCAGAGGGAGAGGTCCCGGGGGTGCGTGGGGGCACCTCCTGCCCGCCCTGCCAGGCTGTGCCCCGCGGCCATGGCGGCCACAGCGGCCACACCGGGCTCCCCACGGCGCTGCTGCAGCTGCCGAAGGGCGGCGGTGGCCGGAGCCAGGCTGCTGCTGCCCGCGGGCATCACACCTCTGCTCTCCTGGGAACCGGCAAATGCACTTGCGAGGCTGATCTTTGGGTTTTAGTGGAGGATTTTGCAGTAGGAGCCAGCCCTGAGGCCTGGCTGGGGCCGGGGCTGGGTACCCCCCCAAGCACCAGTGCTGTGTGGGGCTTTGCAGTCGGGTTACAGGGAGGAAGGTGAAGGATCAACCCAGCTCCCAGACAGCTGCAAAACCAAGGGAAAACAGTCTCAAAATACTTGTTTAAGCCTGTAATTAGAGTTCACCACTTGCTCTGAAATCTGTACTTCATCTGGAGTCTCCAGATCAGAGACAGCATTTTCCCCTGCAGAGACTAAAGCAGGACACATCCTACTGGCATGTGCATGTTTACACCTGATTTTACTAATTCCCCCGTGCCGTGAGGAGACACTGACCAGACACAGATAGGCAAGCTTTTTTTTGGCTCAACCTGTGGGTGCTGCGTTGCTTTTCTCCCCTCAGCAGGTTTGGAAGTCTTTGTGTCTAATCAACTGCAGCTCTACATTTATGGAGCAAAGCATTAGCAGCTGGTAGCAGAGCACGACGAATTAGGGGTTGTGTGTGCCAGGGAGCCTTGGAGAAACCTGTTGGGCTCACCACAGGCAGCCTGGCTGATGTGCTGTGTGGGGATAGGGCAGCACAGGGGCTGGGGTCTCCGTCGCGAGAGGCAGCAAGCCTTCACGGAGGCAGCAGGGCGCGGAGGGAGCGTGCCTCCCGACAGGTGGGCAGCATGAGCGTGGCCGTGCCCCGCAGAGCTTGCTGTGCCTGCTTGGCTCGGCTTTTTGGCAAAAGGCAAGCCGCTATCCCCCTGCTCCCCACTGCAGCGGCTGTTGCAGGAGGACTCTGGTTGTGCTTGGGATGATTTTCAGAGGGCTGAAGGATATTATTCTCTCTGGCAGACTCATCAATACTTTTAATTAGCTTTTTTTTTTTTTTTTTACCCTGCTTCCATTCCCTTCATATATATCAGGCTCTTAACAGATTTGAGTATGTTTTGAACTGCCATACTCAATGCCATTTAAATCACTTCTCAAGGGCGCTGGGCCAGGGATGTGCAGTGGCAGTTTAAAAGGATTAGAGGCCTTTGTTTTTTCACAAGTGGTTCAATTTACAAAAGATCAGGGTTCAAGACCTGCACACTATAAAGTGACTTAAAGCCATGAAATCTATTTCTCACTAATTCTAGATTACTCTCTACTTAGGAGCCCAGGGTGCCAAAAATGGTGTTTTTTGTTAAAATGATATGAAATCCTAATGCAAGTCCTTTTAACCACTGTTGCATAGTATACAGTGTAATGCAAATTTTGGACCTATGTGAGCAATTATGTAGCAGTGAACATGATCATTTTGATTAAACCAACACATGTTTTCAAAGATTTTATTTAAACTAGATAACCGTAAAACTTTGTCACTTAGCTTCTCCTCTTGGGCATAAGCACAATGCATTAAACACCCCACGTATCTCTTTTGTAAAGTCTGAGCATTAATTGCCCACTGCTTATTCAAGCAAAGCCCCCATTGAGGTAAATGGGATTTTGCCTGAATAAAGGCTGCAAAATTGGACCTCTTGTCTGTAGGAAAGAGATAGGAGACCTGTTTGTATTTTAGGATCTCCTGCCGCAAAATTGGAGAGTTAAGGAAGAGGGACTTTCTGATTAAAAAGTTTTTATCTTACTCAGCATCTACTTGTAATTTGAAATCGAGAGAGCCCGTGGCCCATGCGATCATGAATAAAGAACAGTGGGAGAAAGTGGGTCAGTCTGGCAAGAAGGTAGGAGCTGCCCCGATTGTTGTTCTCTCAGCCATTAGCTTCACAAGAGAATCCTTTTTCTCACTGGACGACTGTACTTTATTTTTCTAAAGCAGTATCCCTCTGACAACCAAAAAGGAATACTGCATCTGCAAATGAATGGTGCCTGCAAAGAGACAACATGAAATTTTTAAAAAGCATGGTAATAAACGCTATTCAAAAAACACACAATCTCTGAAAAACACGGCCTATTGAAATGACAAGCCGAAAATCATTTGCTAAGCACTGAAATGGCCCCTTTTGTCACCCCAATCCTTCTGTTGACAGTTACCTTTCAATCCTACAATTGTGCAGTAAGTACTGATTTTTATTCAATGTTCTATTCACCCTGCGTATTAATGAAAAGAAAAAAACTTGTAAGAATAGCCTTTAATAGGCTGATAGACAAGGCTCCCCTATTCTCCTGCTAGAGCTCCTCTTATCAGCTTCTCACAGTATTGCTTGCTTGCTCAATTCTTTCCTTTTTCTAAACTTTGCTCACCCATCTGGGCTTTTTCTCAACTGAGATGGAAACATTTTTATTTCAAAAGTCTCACTGACCTTTTCTTCTCCCCAAGACAGCGCATTAGGTAAAACACCAGCCTCAGACAAGGCTTTTTTTAGGCTCGGGAGGGTACAACGAGTGGATCTGGTCTCAGCCCATCTGGAGGCGAGCACCAATCTGCACGCACGGGTGGACGGGGAGGATCCTTGATGCACTGCAGCTCGAGGGGCCCGGGAGATGACAAGACAGTGGTGGAGGTGACGGCAGGAGGCAGCAGCCCTGGGAGCGGCGATGCTGCAGGCAGGGTGGAGTGGGTTGGGCACAGGGACTTGCTGCTGCTGCTGCTGGGGAGCAGGCTGGGGGATCAGGGTGTCAGCGGTGGCTCGGTGCATGCAGCCCCGACCCTGCCGCCTGTCCGGAGCTCCCAGCAGCGTGGCTGCGCTGTGCCTGGCCAGGGCAGCTCTTCCTGGGCAGGTGAAGGCTTGCCACACTTGCTTGGTCGCACAGGTGCCGTCCTCAACTTGCTGCCATTCCTTGGCCAAACCCATGGCTGTTATGCAGTTATTGCAATTAGAAAGTATAAAATGAGAACTGGGAAGTGCTATCCTTGGCTGAGAGTATTGAATGATACTTCTTCCGATGTTCCAGAAGTAGCGATGAGTAGCTTTGCCTAAACCTACCAATTATATTTATTATGATTAAAAACCAACTTTGCGGTACGTGTCCCTGATCACAGAGGCATCCCCACTCGCACAGGGGCTGGCTCCATGGGGGCTGCCCTTTGTTCACTGCCAGCGCTGCTGGTGGATCACGGAGCATCACCACGACGCCCTTGTACAGGCCATCACCGCTGTGTTAGGAGCTCAGGTAGCACAGTGACCCTGCCGGGGCGAGCCCACGGGGCCCCGAGGAGCTGCCGGAGCTGCGTGGGCACCACAGCCGCAGGGCTGGTGTGGCTGGGGCTGTGCAGCGTGGCCGTGCCACAGGGTGGCAAGTGGGGAGCCAGCCCTGAGCCCACATCTGCACCCCTGCCAGGGTGGCACCAGTCCCCCCGGCAAGCCCCTGGCTCCTTTGGCAGGCGACAGGCAGCCAGACACCTGGCGCGGTCCCACTGCCTGGGCTGCAGATCGCCTCGGCCCAGCCTGGAGGCGAGGGGCCCCTCTGACCAAGCCAGCCAGGGTGGGTGTCTGCCGCTGAGCCCACTCCCAGATGCGCTGCATCCCCCTGCTCCGGAGGGGAGAAGCCTCCTCCTTCTCCGCATTCCCCGCTCATGCAGTTTTTCTTTCCAGTAGGGAAATTCAGCACATAACTATCCAGGATTGCAAAAATGTAAACAGTCTGTGTTACATGTCTTCAAATTACAGCCCCGCTGCTCTACACATGTGCAGCTAATAGAAGCCCTCTGCTAGCGCAGGGCCTGGGTCCAGGCGAGCGCCAGCGGCTGCCCGGTGCTCACTGTCCCGGGGTCCACGGCCCCGCACCCCCAGTGCCCATCCCCGCGCACCCTCCCGCGCCCCACCTGCTCCTCACCCATTGCCAAGGGCAGCCGGCGCTGGCCTAGCCAGCCGGTGAATATTAAATAGGAGAAGTCTACTTAGAGGTTGTTTGAATAGAGGAAATTGTTTTACATTGTGATGCAATATTTCCACACCGGGGTCTCATTTATGCAGCATATTAAAGTCAACACATTGCACATCTATCTCCATAAGGAGCCAGGCCCATTATCCCCAGTTACTTTTAAGCAGTCTTTTGCTTAGTTCTGACGTGCCTGCCAGTGCCATATATCACAGGGAATACAGTTCTTTAAACTGCAGCTCGTGATTGATAGTTTAACCTTTTTCTCTGAGGTTAATTCGATATATGCTGGTGTAAACTATAAACCAAAGCTCCAGCCTGTCGGGAGGAGGTAATCTACATGGCACTCTTTATGAGATTTCAGGTGCTGCAGTAATTACACTGTCTCCTCCTCCCTTTGCCCCTTCTTCCCTCCCAGCGAGAGGTTTCCTGACTACCTGCTGGACCGTCACGCAGCGCTCAGAGCCCAGCTCTGCCCCGCTGTGCGTGCCCTGCCCTGGGCACCACCTGAGGCTCCTCCATTAGTGTTACAGGAGCTCCTCAGCTCAGGCAGGATTTTGGTGTGGCTGAGCTTGTGTTGCTCTGGGGTGTATTTCTTCCTGGAAACCTAAAGCTGATCCTGGAAATCAACATGAAGTGGCAGGATGGTGAGCTCCTTTCTTGGCACGATCCTAGGAGCCGGAGATCTGCAAGGCTAAGCCAGTCAGGCACACCGGCGATCTCCCACCACAGCTTTGCTGCTCTTTCTGAGCACTGTGCTCCCTGGCCTCTTTGCTGCTCTCACTCCTTCTAGGCAGATGTGGATGGTGCTGACCTAAGGCAGGGTGGCACCGGTGCCAACGCACAGGTAGGGGCCACGTTGCACGGCTTCTTCTGCCCCATCTGCCCCTGTTGAGCCCTGACCCGGGGGAGAAGAGCCTTGCCCTCACCCTGCTCTCTGCCCGGCACCGCTGTGCTCCCTGCTGCTACCTCTTCGAATCACCTGCTGGAGCTGAAACCTCTCTGTTTCTTTATTTCCTCTTCTCTGTTTCATCTGTTGCTTTGCTACCTCAGACAGAAAGCAGGGAGTTTGGAGGGATGTGCTGCCTTCCCATCGCTCTTTTATGGCATGTTGTCAATAGAGCCCATGGCAAAGAGAACTGGCGTGATGGGGACACATCTGTGACATCTGTGGGCGCTGCGCCTCTGCACGTGGCTGGGACTGGCCTGGCTGCCAGAAAGGCCAGGGCAGACCCAGCGGTGAAGCGCAGGCGAAGGGCGAGGGGTGGCACCCTGCTGCTGGGCAGAGGTGCTGTGTGGCTGTCGGGCGGGCAGGCACTCGCTGCCCTGAGCCCAGGTGGGGGCTTTGTTTCGGGTGGGAACACTCAGGAGGTTGCAGACTTCCCTTGGAGCTGTGGCAATCTCACTGGGTTTGTGAACTGGGGGAAGGAGAAGATCTGAGCAAGAGGGGTCAGGGGACAGCTGCAACTTGTGGGATATGGGAGGGCCCGTGTTCCAGTCAGCGCACCAGAATTTGCATTTGCAATTTTTCATACAGCTGGCCTGCCTTCAGCATCTTTACAAATGAAAGTGGGGGAAACATCCAGTCCTGGAGCAGCCTGACCATGGAGCCCTGCGCTGTGGCCTGTGAATAACAGAGGTCTGCAGATGCCAGCTCTTCCCAGGCATTTTTTCCTCCGATCCGTGCTCTCCTTCTGGCTGTAGCACAGAGCTGGGAGGCCACTTGTGTCAGCTGCTCCAGCAGGGATGCCCGAGGAGGCATCTGCACCGTCCTTGGCCCCGTGGAGCCTGGTCCCCTCCCTGGCTGGTGGGACTCGGGAGCCCCGCAGGTGGCTGCAGCTGCGGGAGGCTTGGAGGCGGCTTGCTCTGCGCAGGGCTGGCCATCGGCACCGAACCGCCCGGCATCAAGGAGCTCGGCGCTGCCTGTCCAGCGGCAGACTGTGTGTGGCACAGCTGTAAACTCCATAACGCTCTGTAAGAATGGCTCTGGTTAGCGCATCTTTTTGGACTGTGTCCTCAAAGGGTCATTATTTCCATAGGAAATAACTATTTCTGCTAAAGATCAATAAGAATTGTGGGAAAAAAAGAAAAGGAAAAATTTTAAAGGCTTGGTTTAATTTAATCTGTTTCTTCGCAGGACGCTCCCTTTGGTAACAATAGGAATTCGATTCCTGCCAGAGCAGACTCCTTAATTAGACCCCACAAAATGAACAGTAACGTGTCTCTGGGCTGAAATTCTCCCTTTCTGGAGCTTGCAGAAAGGAGGGAGTTTCTAACTCATAATTGCATCTGAATGCAAATGGCTGTGCCAATGTGAATATATTAAAAGCAGCAGCGTCAGCAATCACTGTGAAAAAAATACATACAAATGAGGCACTAGCTTATTGCTCCATTTGGATGCTGTGAAATGGCACCTTATTGTGTTATTATAAGATTTCTTGCTTAGTTAACAGAAAACGCTTACAATTAAGTCTGAACTCATTTAGTGCGCAGACTAATTCATGTTAGAAAAGGGATGTGACCCTGGCTCCAGATCCCTTTTCTGTGGCTCTTGCTGTACTTGAGGGTGGTGGGTTTCAGGCCATGGGGTTTGGAAGCAGCATGGGTGTCTGCTACGAGCCCTGTCCTGTCTGTGTGCAGCCCCGGACAAGTGCTCAAGTGAGGTGTCCTGAGCTCAGTTCGGACACATTTGGCGTTGGGAGTCTGACGGAGGGCCTGTGGAGGCAGGCACAGAAGTCATTCAGGGTAGAGTAGAAGGGAGGAAGAGAAAGAACAGGAGTGGGGCAACCAGGAAGGGACATGTGGAGCAGGGCAGGTGTGTTTGGAAAAACAGAGGATTAGGTTGGGAAGGCATAGTCAGGGAGGGGGAGGTACCCGACAAACTCAGCTCCTATCCTTTTTGCTGCACACAGACACCTGGAAATCTGCTGAGGGCAGTCCTGCCCGTCTGCTGCCAGCTCCAGGGCAGGCGAGCAGCAGCAGTCTGGCAGTGGCTGCACGTGGGCAAGGCGTTATGATAATCCCTGTCCTGCTGATGAACTGAGGGGGTGGTGAGATGGTGCCACGTGATGGGCTTTCTGTTTTATCTACTTCTTTTAATTCCCTGCGCAAGTATACTTTGGCCTTGCTGCATGCTTCATGCAATTTGTAAGCACCCGATGGTTTCCTTCTGTGGCCCCTGTGCCTGGAATGGGGCTGGTGCTGCTCAGGGGCGGGGCTGAGGCTGGCCAAGGGAGGAGGCTGTGCCCCACGGGAACCTGGCCATCTTTGCCAGAAGGCGCATGGGGCCGAGGCAAGGGATAACACCAAAGAAAGGGCTCTGTCATTTTGGGAGTGGCAGCACTGCTCCGGAGACGTGGCTCCTCCATCCCTGGTGTTCCTGGGAGATGTGGGATGACCTGGTGGGGGCTGCGTGCCGGCAGTGGCTGCTGGGAGCTCACAACAAATGGCTCACAGTAAAAAGGATGCTGTGAACGCAACAGGCTTTGAAAAACCAAGTGCTTGTTAACGGATATCCAGAATTAGTGGAAACCATTGAATTTAATCTTCTCGTGTCTCTGCCCTTTCTATGAAGTCAGGAAACTGTCATCCCCTGTACCTTGTAAGAAGGCTGTGAGATAAATGAAGATATGTTTGTGTATATACCAAGCACTGTGATGACGTGCCTTGTAGAAAAGCCTCCCTGCTGCACCAAATAAATCCTCTGCCTTCCAAGCACAGCTTTAAACATGGTGGTGAAGGCAGGTGCCATTTACTGAAGAATGAGAATGACAAATATTGAAAAAGAGTTGCACTGTAAAAAGTTCTGCATGCACCACACACTTACGAGCTCTGTCGTAGTGCATTTGAACAAAATGATCAGAATTAAGATTGCAATAACCACCTCAATTTTAATATTCCCCAACTCTGAGTGCTGGCTTTGAAACAATAAAATTATTTAGTGATACAACTTCTGTGTGATTTCAATTATGCCACATTTAGTGCATTTCCAAGTGACAGCTCGTTCTCAGGCTGTGCAGGCTTCACCCAGGTGCACCAAGGGAAGACAAGCATAGAAAGATTTTCAGCTGAGTGCTGCTGGCCCCAGGACACAGGCTGGAGAGGATCGCTGGACGAGTTGGAAGGGAGCCTGGCGCAAGCCTGTGCAAGGAGGTGTCTATGGCAGGCGAACAATTGCTCGGCATGGCCCTGTGCCGTAATCAAAGCTGGCTCCCTGCCCTCTTTCAGAAAAGCTTTGATTGATCCCTGCATTTCAGTACCAGGGAGACGTGAATTAAACCCTAGAAGGGGCAGTGGACGCTGCTCCCGAAAGGTGTTGTACACGGCACGGACAGGCTGCCATGTCTGCAGTGGTTCTTCCCACAAAGAAATACAGCTGTGCACGATTCACCCATGTCTCTGCATGCAGGCACACTCCCACAGTCCACAAAACATCTCGAGATTCAGACCCCTTGTTGCTGAATGGCTAATTAAGGCAAACTGTGAGTCTGCATGGCTGCGAGCAGGGCCTGCGGACAGCAGCCCACGGCTTCCCTGCACAACGGCTCGCAGAGCTCGCTCAGCATGCTGTGCTTCCTGCGCCCGGCATTTGAGAAGCACATCTGAAAGCAAACTGTCTGCACAGCGCTCTGTCGTGTTTTAGCAGAGAGTGAAAAGAACCCGGAGAAGAAAAACTGCTCCTGCAGCGCCAGAACCAAAAGCCTGGAGCTGCTTCCCTGCCTGGCAGTGGGAGCGGGGACAGGAGGGGGAGCACAGGGAAGGGCTGTGCCTCCGGCTGGGCAGGGTGTGAAGCGGGCAGCCCCGGGTGCTAGGAGGCGTGGAGCCGTCCCCTGCGGCTGCCGGGGGCTCTTGGGGTCTGGGCCGGGGGTGCTGGGGCTGGCATGTACCCTGCGCCTCCTGGCACGTCCCCATCACACAGAAGTCTGTGCTGCTCCCTGATGGGTGGTGGGTGGGGGGGATCCCTGCCTTGGCTTTGGCTAGCCGTGCTGGCGATGGCAGCTGAGGCGTGCTGATGTGTCCCGGGCTGCAGAGCACGGTGGGGTTCAGGTTGCAGGGAGGTAATTTGCTGGTTTGCGTATCCTGTCACCTTAACCCTCCCTGCGGCATTATCTCCATCTCTTCTTGACTCTGACTTCTCACTGTGGCACAGAGCAACGTAAGATGCCCACTTGTGTCTGGGATTAATTACTTAATTATAAGGGACGTTACACAGACTCCAAGAGTGAGAAACGTAGAGCTCTGCTGCTCAGGGCATCCTGCTGTGCACCAGTCCATGCGCAGGCGGGAGGACGGGTACCTTGCTGAGCCCCAACGAGGAGGATTTTCCCCCAGGTGCGTTTGGTTGGCAGAGCTTGCCAGACGGCTTCGGTGCAGTTTTGCCCTGCCTGGCGGTTCTGCCAAAGCCAGCGATGCAGCCAGCGGGCCCCATCAACACATGAACAGCACAGCGCGAGTCCGACAGCTCCCGCTGCCCTTTTCCCAGCCATGTCCATGTGTTTGGGCTGTTCCAAGGAAACACTGCAGCCCTGACGCTGACAGGACTGCACTCCTTCACTCTGACACCGCTGAAGGAAGCCTCTCCCAGCCATGGAAGTATAAACACTTTTCTTGTACAAATAGTAATTGTAGAAAGAGGCCTGTGGATAAATTATTATCGTGACCCTCATTCTGGTGTGAAAAACTTTCTCTAGCTGCTGAGTGAAAAGTCAAAATTTGCATTTAAATAGAAAACGTTCGTCAGCGTGTAACACGCAGGGACCTGTGCTGCAGGGGTCCCTGGGACATGGTGAAAACACCGTGGGTGGTAGCACCACTGTCCCAGGCAGCACAGCTGAGAGCTGCTGGTGCCGGCACTGGTGAGATGGGCTGCAGCAGCCCGCAGCCACCCCCAGGTCCCCGCTTGCGCTTCGGCTCTAGTATGGCTGAGGACGGCATTTGGTACATTGCGCTGCACGGAGCAGGTCAGGGATGCGTGGCTGCGACCGAACGCCCTGCTGGCGGGGGGCATGGGGCTGGCGCTCCGCTCTCCTCTGACCGCAGCCCCGGTCCCGGCAGCTGAGCTCCACATGAGCAGACTGCTGCTCGGCCGTGGGCTCCAGACGTGCACGCTCAGTGCGCTGTGGTGCATCAGGATGCTAGTCCAGAGCAAGACCTCTAGCTCTGAAATCAAATTGCAAGTGACACAGAATTTTTTGTTGGTGCACGCAAGACAGGCTAAGGCACTTTCTGGGGTTTCAGAGTGGATAAAAGCTGCTACATGGTTTTTATGGTTGAAAGCGGGACTTTGACAGAAGCCCAGTGGAGTCAAAAACGGGTGTCCAGGGCAGGCTGGCACGCAGGAGCTAGAGCTCTGCTGTCCCTCGTCTCCTCCTGTGCACCCCGGAGAGGGCACCCGAGCTGCTGGCCACGTGGGGTCCTGCCGGGGCTGCAGGGAGCCACTCGCCTAGGCGGAGAGCCAGAGGTGCCCCGCAGGCTGTGCACGCTGCTCTGGGCCTCCAGGGCCCCCTCTGTCTCTCTCTGTCTCTCTCCAGGTTTGCAGCGTGGACCTAAACTGTACAACTATTGTTTTAATAGTACTTCTCCATGAGCATGCATGGTGTCCCAGGCTGCCCGGCACCGGGCGCTCAGCCACAGCAGCGCCCGCGAGTGCCCAGCATGGGCTGCTGGCCCTCTTGCCTGCCACGCTGCGTGCTTAAAAACTCTTCTGAGAGATGCGCTCCTGATACACTCAGCCGGCCGCGCTCCCAGGCAGCTCTGCGGGAGACTGGCCAAGGCTGCAAGGGCCATGCGCCAGAGGGAGAAGTGCAAAGCATTTTAGGAGGTATATAAATGAATTAAGACCCTTTTAAAGGTTAACAAGGTCCACTCTGTCTGTCATTAAAGTAACTTCGTGCGTTTAAATTTTAACAGTCAAACCAATTAGCAATAAAAATGTTGTATGAACTGCATTTTATTGGATTCCGGTCAAGTCAGAATTGGTTAAATGTATGATGTCTAATAGATTTTTCTGCTTTTCCCCCTTCATTTTAAACACGACCTGTACTTCCCAGGTCCAGTGGAAGACAGTGGTGCCCACGGAGAGAACCAAGCAGGGGCACTTCACTGGTCACTGCCGCATCCCCTGAACCGTGCGCACAGGGTGTCTGCAAGCTCTTTCTTGTGAGAGCAGCAGTAACAGAGATCGCTCTCTGTTTGGCAAGATAAATTAATGTACTATTAGTGCAATAATAACCTTGCCTTCTGGGTCATGGCTGCTAAGAGGTGGAGCAGTTGGTTTTTTTTATGAAAGTTGCAATTATCTGACTTCTGTTTTTTATTATTTTGGTGAGGGCAAACCTGGCAGCTCCGCATTTGCAGTGGGGTCGTGGCGTACGCTCTGACCCATGCGGCGTGGCACAGGGGGGACGTGAGGGGATGCAGGCACCTGGCACATTACTCAGTCGGACTTCAGCATCCCCACTGCTGGTGGCAAATGACACCCTGAGCAGCGAGTTGTGGGAACAAATGAGCTCGGGGCTCGGGAGGTGAGCACTCAAGAAAATACTTGGGTCTCCCGGTTGTGCTGTTCTGAATACACCCACTGCTCCACTGCAGCAGGGACCCCTCTGAACTTCCTTCCCACCTCATGGCTGAGAGGGCAGTAAAGGAAAATCATCTGCACAAGGGGCCCCAAAAGCTGATACAGCAAGTTCCAGGCCTCAGTAAAAATTACAGGATTACAGCACATCTTGTGCCAGTAATAAGTACCATGTGAATCGGGATGTTTGCATAATTGCAGGCTGTCGGATGGCCAAGCAGCCATTGGAGCGTATTGCAAAGGAATCAGTTCAGAGGAGATTTAGATGGTACCTGATTAGCTAAATTGCCAGCACCTGTTCATTTTTTATTGCAAACATAAACATGAACGGTTTTAAAGAACTCAAGAATCGTTCGATGCATCCAGCATTTTCTGGTTTGGGATTGATAACCTCTGATAATGACAGAGGGCAATGCTGTTCTGCGTGAACTTGAACAAGCCTCTGACCTGGCCTTATTTTACTCCTGAAGAAATCAAGGAGAGATTTTGTGCCTGACCACACATGAACTTCATGGGACCTTCTTTGGAGAAAGGTGACAGGGACAAGTGGAGCAGGGAGTCGACAAGATACCCTAATCAGAAATCTATTTCTGCTTCCATGCAAAAGTTTGGTAAATCCAAATTGGAAGTGTCGGTGGAGGGCATTGGATAAATTCTCTGCTTACGGTCCTGGCAGTGTGTATTTCCTCCAGAGCCCTGTAGTTAGCAGACCACACAGGTACACTACAAACATCATTCAAAATTAGCTTGGACTTAGTTGTAGGACACTTCTATGAGAGCACATAATAGCAGAGATTTTACAGGAGGAAACCTCCCCTCGCAGGCGAGTCTCCTGCAGGGCTCCTGCCAAGTGCCACCAAGGAGGGGGCCTGGGCTTCACCAAGTGAGAGTTGGGGCTTGCACCTGAGGATGTTTCACTCCCACTGCTTCTCCGTGAGGGCAACGTCATGATGGCCTTTGATACCTGCAGGTTCAGACGCGAGGGTGGCAAGGGGTGATGCACTTGAGGCAGCCGGCACAGGACCAGTGCTGTGGCGCACGCAGGCAGCCTGCCCCATCCCCATGCCTGCCCAGCAGGGCGAAGGGCGAGTTCTCGCAATGCTGCGGGTGAACTGAGCATTGCCAGCCATCAAGCAGGAAGTTCCATAAGTTAAACCTGCAATAGGCTAAAAAACCCCAAACTCTCTGGTGCTGTGCCAGTCAGAAGGGCCGTGGTGTGGCTCAGCCCCAGGAGGGGCTGGCATCTCTGCCGGTGGCGGTGTTGCTGTTGGCACCGCTGGCATGGCCGGCCCTCTGTGTGCTCTCATAAGCTCTGCAGGACGCAGCCCCTCAGCCTCCCTTGGTCCCTCTCCACCTCTCATCCAGACACACTCCTGGCTGGTCACATCTCATGCTCTGGGCACTTATTTTGGCAGCCTGAGCCCTCTTGGTCCCTTGGTCTCCTGTCCCAGACTATCCCTTAGTCCACCAGCAGCTCACATCCCATGAGATGTGATTTCAGGTGAAATATAAGAGCTGAGCATCAGTCATTTCAGATATGGATATTGCATGACACATTATCCAGGAGTGATGGCCATTTTGGGCACTGTCATTGTTCAGCAAGGCATCATTTCTGACATGGACTGGGTCTGCAGCTTGCTCGCCAGCAGCAGCTCATTATGAACAGTTCGGCTCAGACATGGGGTCCCTTTTGGCCCTCGGCCAAGTGCACATCCTGCTGCCTGCTGTGGGAAGTGCTGCCGGCACCTCTGCTCCCCTGGGGATGCTGCTCCTGGTCCCCGTGCTCCGTGCCCTGCCTGCCTGTGCTGTTTCCAGCAGCACTCCTCTTTCGCCTGGCAGAGCCGCAGCAGCAGATGCCCGTCAGCACTGGCTGCTGCAGGTGGTGACGCCTGAAGCCTCCAACTCCAGCTCTCTTGGTCCTGTCTGAAGACCATCCACTGGCCCTGATCTGGCTGAAATGTGAAATATTCCTGTTCTGGGGGCTGCTGTGAGCACAGGGATCCTCGCTGGGAACCTCAGGCATGGCTGGGAGCAGGAGCCACAGCAGACAGCGCCTCACACTCCTCAGTCCAGTGAAGGAGACTTGTGTTCCTCCCTCCTTTCCAGGCAACGGGGGCCAGCCCATCCTTGGTGGGGGCACCCGGGGCAGTGCCTCGCCCCAGTTGGCAGAGGGACACTGGGCAGCACTGGGACAGACAGGGTTTGCTGCTGAGCTGGGCAGAGCTGTATCCCTGAAGGGCCGACACATTTTCTCTTTGTGTTGCCAGAATACCCACCATAAGCCTGGGAGGAATCGTGGGCTGGAGAATTAAAACCTGTTCAGTGCTGATCGCTGATCAAAATGAAAAATTAGAGGGGGAAGGGGAGGAGGGAGCGGGGTTAACTCTCAGCAGAGCTGCGCCGAGGGTCTGCGCGCCCGGGCTGCAGCTCCCAGCACCCCCAGAGACGTTGTGGAAACCAGATGTTGAGGAGCAGCAATGAGGGGGGAGTGCGGGGCTTGTATCTGTTCATAATTACTCTTGATTTTGTGCGATGACATTGAGATTGTAGGCAAACATGAAAGAACACTTATGGGGACAGCAACATCCATGCCGGCCAATGGATTAATACAGCATGACTGACATGTTAGGAGCAGGAAGGCGCACATGGAAGTGTTTTGCTGGGTTTGATGTTCCACAGGCTCGGGGTCCCCCCCGGCACTGCTGGTCACCCCCCCACCCTGGGCCCAGCGCAGCGCCTGAACACCGCGCTCAGAGTGCTCCAGAGCCTTTCTGCGGCACACGCGTGGCGAGGAGAGGTCCGTGCCACGCCAAGAGGAGTCCTTGGGCCACACGACTGCTCCAGTGCAGGCTATGGGCTCGCCTGCCCTTGCCGAGCGCACAGCAGCTCTGCAGCCCCACAAGAACCAGGGCATCTGCTGGCATTGCCTCCAGGAGACGGGGAACGCAGGGCCAGAGCTGGGCTGGGTGCCTGGGCTGGCTGGTTGGGGACAGTAGCTCTCAGTGGCACCAGGAAAACCCAGCAGAGCTGGCTTTCTCCAGCTCAGCAGCTGGAGGTCCCGGGCCAGGTGGAGCACTGGAATGGATCCACAAGCCACCACCAAGGAAATCTGGTCTTGAAGCCTTCCTCCCCCTGGACATGAGGAAAACTTTAGCTCATTTCAATGAGCAATTAGCCAGGTCCGTCAGGAGTGGGGAAGCCTCCCGCTGCCTCCAGTGGCATTGTTAAAAATGAGTTTAACCAAGTTTCTTCATGCTTTGAGGAAGCAATAAAGATAAGGAGTGGTCATACAAGCGCTGCATTTTCCAGCTTTAGTAATAGCATCATGTGTCAACAGTTGGAATGCCTTCTTCAGAGAAACTTGCAATTTTTATTCAAAAAGGGGCTTGCATAAACAGCCCAGTATAAAACTACCCCGAGGTCTGTGTCCCCAGAGCCAGTCCACGGGTACCATGTGGTAAAAGCTCATTCAGAGCCTGGGCTTGGAGACCAGCGAATTCCAGCAGCCCCAGCGCCCAGGGCTGCTGCAGGAAGAGGTGTTTTCCCTGGATTTTGTTCATGCTGGCAGAGCATTCAGCTGTGCAGTGATAGGGTAGCTTTCAGGAAAGGTGAGTGAACCTCATACCAAAGCAATTCACTGACTCAATAACAGCATATCAATGGTTAAAATTTAAAGCTTAGCCACATGTTTCAGTTAAATTGGAGCAATTAACAAGTAATCAGATTAACAAAGTACTGTATTCTGGATAAAAGGATTTTTCCTTTAGTAATTGCCCTGTGGCATGCACAAAGTAAAAAGCCTGCAATTTAGGAAATGGGATCAGAACTCCAGGCTGGGAGCGTGGTGCTCTCCCCGACCATGGTGTGCGCTGCGGGATGCAGGTAGTGCCTGCCGTGTGTAGGCTCACAGGGTCACCTGTGGAGCCGCTGGAGCTTCAAGCAGCTGATCCGTCCTTTCTTTGGAGAAGAATCTGACTTGATTTGGCCCTGGGAACCTAATGTGACCCATTCTGAAGAAGAATGGTCTGAACCAGCCTTGAATCCTACGCCTGGTGAGGTTTCACCCAGTGGGTAAGTTCATTCATGCTTTGGAGAAAGACAGTGAGTGCTCTAAAGGCTGGGTGAGAGATGCAGGAAGCACAAGCAACGCACTGCTCGGACCAGAGGGGAAGTCACTCCAGTCAGCCTGCTCACTGAGCAATCAACATTCGCTCAAACCTGGAAAGAAACTGTTGCAATTTCTAATTTCTAAAATAATGGGAAAAGAGTGCGAATGGAGAGACCCAGAAGAGCAGATGGCCAGCACGAGCTGCCCAGCTTCACAAGCAGATTCCAGACGCTTCTGGGATTCCTCGCACCAGAAGGGTTTGTTTTTTTAGCGGTTTGGCATCCTTCCTTTCTTAACCTTCATGTTTTGCAGAAGCAGCCTTGCTGGGTGCGTGACTGGGGAAGCACAGAGCAGCACTTTGCATCTGACTGGCTAGTGCCAGCAGCTGCCAGACTCTCCAGCATGCTTGTGAATTGTTTTGCTCTTTCCCCTTCTTTCAAACTACTATTACCAGCCCTGTTCTTAATCATCTCGGGTCAAACCAAGCTGCAGCCTGTGGTTTGGCTGCCTGTTTGTTTAACTCTGTGTGGCTGGGAAGGGGTCACCGCAGCTCGCAGGCTTGGACAGAGCTCTGCAGCCCTGCAGGATCAGGTCTGACAACCAGCAAGCTCGCTGCTGCCTTCTCTGCTGCCTGAAAAGCCCAGCTCTGCCTGACCACCCGTGGAGTCAGGAAAGCCACCACAGCAGCTCCTGTAGCACCGCAGTGGTCCAGTGCACCCAGCTCAGCACCTTCCCCGCCTGGGCATGCGGCTCACGGTGGTGCAACGATGCCAAGATGTCACCGGTGTGCGATGCCGCCTTGCTCAAGGGAAGATCCTGTATAAACCACCAGCAAATTCAGGATCCGCTCACACTTCTGGAGTAAATCCGTTGCCTGTCAGAGGGGTGAGGGTCTCTGGGATTCCTCCTACCCCAGCACAGACAACAGCACCAGTATTTTCTCTCACCAGAGAAGTTTTGCTGCATGCCTGTTGCATTTAGTGGAGATGATGCCACAAAGGTCAGAGCTCCAGCAAGGCAGTGGGAACAAGCAACAGAAGCGAGGAGCCAGGTGAAAACCCTCTGGTGCCAGCACCCCCAGCAGCCAGGCCGGGTGCAGGGCTGGCCCGGCTGCTGCAGCACCGCCGCAGCTCGCTGCGTGTGCTGCACATTATGTGGTGTGGCGGGAGGGAAGCCAAAACCAGTGCTGCCTGCCTCACTCACCAGCAGGTAGAGACATCAGGGTGCTCTGTTTCCAGGTCTCTGGGACAGCTGTCCATTTCAATGGAGAGCATCATGCTGGTCCTCAGAGCTACCCAAAACTCTCCTGAGCAGATGGACTTCAGGCACACAGGTTTAGCACCAAAAAGGGAATTTGCTCTTTGGCCACATATTATCAGAGCTGGAAGTGTGTTATTTCAGACACAGCTCGATGTTTCGGAGGAAGTGTCCTGCTGGCTGCTCCACCCAAAGGCACAGAAAAGCCTCCTGAAGAGCATCAAGGGGTCCTGCAACTTTGATCATAGACTCACCACTGCTTGCTCTGAGCCGCAGGAACAGGTAACTTCACAGGAAGAAAAAGCAAAATCCTCATCAGCTCCTGAGGAGTTTCACTTTGCATCCCACTCTTCACTTCTAAGAGAGCTGCCTTGTGGCAGTAGCCCCAAAAGGAGGCAGTTTGTACCCGAGAGATCCCACTGCCTACAGCAGGGACCTCAGCTTCTGGGGACACCTCAGTGAACCCCCTGAGTACTCCCTTCACCTCTGCCAGTGCCCCAGCCCTGAGGGTGCCCCAGTGCCGAGGTCCCTCCCCAGACCCCACCTGGAGAGCCAAGACCACACAGCCACAGAATGAAGTGCTTTTATCCCCTGCAGCTGGGTGCACTCGGCTGGTCCTGATTGCACCCAGGTAACCCCTTCCATGCCACCTTGGCCCAAAACCACCCCCCCAGCCCCAAGTGGGGGCTAGGGGGGCTTGGTGCAGCACGGTACCAGCACAGAGCCGAGCTGCAGCCCATGCCCGCAGAGCCCCGTGGCGCAGGCGGCATGCGGTCCATGTGCCTGCAGCAGAAGGCAGGACGGCTCCGTGGCGTGTGTGGGCAGACACGAAACAACCCCTGCTAACAGGAGCAGTGGGGCAGCGCCGCGCTGAGATCTGGGAGCCAGTCAGGGCTCCGCAGGGAGGATCCAGACCTCTGCTTTGCTGAATACTTGTGGCATTCGTGGGCAGTTAGAGGATTAAGCGCTAACCCCAGCGCACTCGTGCGTGTGTGCGTGTGCCTGCAGCAGGCACAGCCTGGCCAGCCTGGGAATGGACGCTCTCCAGAGCAGTAATGCTTAACGCAGAGTTGTTTTCTCTAGGCCAGGATTATCGTAATGATCTGGGTAGCTAGCCGCAGCTCCAATCCTATTACTCTGTTAGCATGGGCGTTATAAGGTGACACTCTGCATCTGCTTGACAAAATGCAGCTTCAGATTTTGTGCTGAGCATTTTAACTGAAAGGAATTTAGTTTTCACTTGAAGAGGATTCTCTATTATTATTGGCTTATAGCTGCTTAGAAATAAACAGCAATAAATACTCTGCCAATTTACTTTCAGAATGTTCTCATTTAAAACACTCCATGCAGAAAAATATTAACAAAATAAACTACTAGCTTATAAAAGGCTAAAGAGAGCTTTTTTTTGGAGTGTCAATGTTTGTAGAAGTATTTTCTAAAGAAGCTGCAATTTGAATTAAGCAGCCATTGGTAACACGTTCTCTCAGGGCAAGCCACCGAAAGATTGCTGTATATATTTGCTGTGTGCTAGCAGTCGTGAAAGCTAATAGCAAACTTGGCAGTACTGAGGGGTGGCAGAATATTGCTGCATTTTCAAGTCAAGGAAAAGCAGTGAGTGGCTGGGCTTAGGAACTGTATACACCACACTGCTGCATGCACAGAAAGACCCTTCCAGTCCCTTCAAGCCATCCTCCAGGAGTCATCTCCTTTTACATCTCTTCATTGTTTACTGAACATTTGCAAGCTGGGTCTTCCAGCTCTTGGGTATCAGTGTGCAAGCTAAGAAGCACACTGATGACTTGACACTGAATATAACAGAGTTGTATTGTTCTCGTAATGAGCCCCAGCTCTTGGATGGAAGACACAATGCTTACACAATTACATTACAGAATAGGATTGCATTAGTTAATGGAGATGACCTCCAAAGAGGAATGTTCTCCTCTTATTAATTTAAGATAATTACATTAAGTTCCCTTCTCAAACTCAGTCTACGAGAGTGTTTTTCCATGGCCTGCAGCATGTCAATTCCCATGTAATTTTTTTAGATTCTTAGTCAAAGACCATTTTTGATACACACATGTAGGTCACACTGCGCTGCAGAGGGAGACGCAAGGTTCCTGTGAGGCTGGCTGAAGCACACGTGGTCTGCTTAGCGCAGTGATTGTCAATACACAGAGCCCAGCACATCCAGCTTTTTGAGAATGTACGAGGCCTCAGACACTCATGGATATACCTCCAAGAAGAGATGCAATCCAGTATAAAGCATTTACTGAATTTGCCACAAAAGCAAATGGCAGCCCTGACCCCTCCGGCGGTGCTGCTACCTTGAACAGTACGAGACCAAGGACGATGCTCAAGCCCCGGTCCTGGTGGCACCTACGGCAGCTCACTGCGCTCTGTCTCTGCTCCCATGGCTGCTCCTTCCCCACCGGACCGTGCTCATTTCTGGTCTGCCACTGCTGGAGAGGACACAGCACAGATCCTGCGCTGCAGGGCTTCTCCTCTCCACCAGCACATACCTGGTAAAACTTTATCAATTAGCAAAAATAACTTCTTTTACTAAAAATCAAAAGAGTGTGTTTTATATGGCCAAAATTCTCCAACACAAGGCACTTATTTAGGAAGGGGACACAAAGCACACTCTGTAGGTTGGGTGTCTATGAATGTGCCATTTTTCCTGACTGGAAGACCTTCAGATTTAGAGACAAACCTCACTCCATTGTACCCCATTCTAAACTTGGCATGCATTAGTCCAGTGCCAGCCCGGGAGGTGCTAACATGATAGAGTGTGAAAGCCTGAAATAAAGCTTAACATGGAGTTTGGAATGGAGTTGTTCAGCATTATTGGCTTGTAAATTGTTCCTGTGATGAGATTTAGTAAAAGACTGAAGAGGTCCTTTGGCAGTGGTAGAGTATTTATGATGCTTTTGTACTAGTACACGAACACTTTCTTGTTGTTCCTGTGTTTGTGGCTGCCCTGGAGGCTGTGTCCTTGTTTATTAGTACTTTATGTATGCAGGTGCCAGGGAGGTTTGGGGCTTTTCCAGTGCTCTTGTGTTTAGGCACTTTACCACAAAGGAGGCCATTAGGAAAAACACAAGTTCATGCTTTTTATTCGTGCTTTGGTGGCCATTAGGAAAAGCATGAGTTCGGAGCGACCTGGCAGTGAGGAGATCTGTCCTCGTGGTGGGAGCCCTGTCCTGATGTCTCCCCCGGTGTCTGCAGCTCAGCTCCTCTCCAGTGCTGCAGGAGCAGCACTGAATCCTGCTTCCAGGGCAGGATCCTGTGGTGTACCCTGGTCCTGCTGCCTGCTGCCAGCTCCTGCCGTCCTGACCTGGCCAAGCGGCAGCACGGGGGACAGCTAGGCAGAGCTGGCCCCCCTCTGCCCTTGTCCCTGTTGCATTTGGTTGCATCACCACTGCATTCATTTACACCTTTTGGCTGGCTGAGGGTGGCAGTTTGCTGCTGTCACCAGGGCAAATGCCACATCATTAGGAGCTGAGCCCCAGCGACCAGCATTCATGAGGACTGAAAGCACGGGAAGGAACTTGGTGAATGGAATTTTAGTGTTGAGTTTGCTCAAATGTTCCCCCTTTTGTCAGGATGGAGGTCATCAGGAAGGGAGGACATTCAGGCCAGAGTTTTAATAGGAACAACAGAGACATCTTCCCTTAACACTCCCGTCACGTACACAGCCATAACACTGTTGCTGGCAGTCAAGTGCCTTTGTGTCCCCATGCCTGTGCTGCTGAGTGTCAGTGGTCACTAGCACCACACTCCTGTCCTGCACACTTTGGAGGGGCACCTCCATGGTGCTGGTGCTTGAAAAGCACAGTGCTGTCCCCTCAAGTGAGAATTTATGGATGCATGAGTCCAGAAAGGGTGCGCATGAAGAATATGCTGTGCACGGCTGCCTAGGCTAGCAGAGACACATCAGACCTGCCCTCTTCTCTGTTTAAGCTTTCCAAGACAGGAAGCAGAACCTGTGTCTAAGCGCACTGACACACTTTTCAGGAAAGATTGCTCGCCTGGGATTTCTGGAATAAGCACTGTAGCAGGTTGCCGTGCTTATGCACCGGTCATGTCAGGCCAAATGGGACATGCTGCCCCTGCTGACTGCCGGGCTCCTTGCCATTGGGAATCTCACATTCGGGTTGCAGACACACTTGGGACTCCCCTGTTTGTACTGACAATGAAATGAAAGCTGAGCTAAAGCCTAGCGATGTGTACAAACAGCAGCCTTGCAGGGCTAGAAGGGGAACGTCAGAAGGCTCGCAGCAGCTTTTCCCACTGTGCCTGCTGCCAAATGTGTGCAGGCACATGGGGACAACCTGCCTGCGCACCCTGGTGCAAACTGTGTCTTAGTCCTGCCCTGTTGCAGGCTTCCCTTGCTTTTATGTCAGCCTGTACTGGAGTTTTGGTTGCTCAGCATGGTCCAGCTCTCTGCCAGCTCATGCTGCTGCTGTGATGCAGAATGTGTGGTACATCCCGTTAGGATAGCCGCAGAAATCCTACCTCCCTGTACCATGCTGCTGCAGGCACTTGACCCCTGGGAAAGGAGGTGGAATTTGCCCTTTTGCTGTTGGATCTGGAGGCCAGGCTGCGGTCCTCCTCCTCCTCCCCGGCAGCAGCAGGAGCTGCCGCACCAGGGCCCACAGGTGCTGGAGCCGGCGGGGGAACACTGCAGGGACAAGACGGCCACACTGCCAAAGACGCAGGCACCGCCTGCAGCTGCTCGGCTCGGCTAAACTCTTGGGAGCCTTAGGTGGTGTGGAGATGCCTTGAACGATTCCTGGCTCTGTGGATGGGCTGTTAGATGGTGTTCTCCCATCTTCAGCATCGTCAGGGTGGGACTTGCGTACTGTCACTAGGTTCATATTAAACATGATGGATCTTATTGTAATCCTTGGAGCCTACATAAAAAGATACTCTCTAGACATCTATAAAACATGCTGGGATTTGCAATTAAAATACCTCGGTGGTGACTGTGTGCCCACAACCAGCTTTCCCCTCCCTCTTCAGTTTAGAGCAGCTCCATGTAAACCCTGTTTTGCAATAGTTGTTTAACTAACAAGCTGCCTTCAAAGGAATATATTTACAATGGAGGGCTTCCTCCCCATAAGTACGCTCTGAATGTTTGAATGATTTCAGCTGGTTTGGAGAGAGTTTCCTGTGATATCATGATCTGATCATTTCTTTGTGGACTTGGTGTGCTCGAGCACTGGAAGGCTTGCAGCTCTCGCAGCTCCGCTCAGCGAAGCACTGCAGGCTGCGCTTGCATGCGCACACCGGCCAGGTGCAGGGCAATGGACATGGGGACAGCGATGTGCTGGCCGGGTCTTCTGCAGGCTGCCGCAAGCAGCTGGGGCAGCAGTTTTCTGGTGGTCACCCACTGGTGTTCCACTTTGGGACCACTGTTTTCTGTGGGCACTGTTGCAGAGGAGCCACACTTGCATGGCCATAGGGGGACAGGAATCACGCGCCCTGACTAGGTGTTTTCCCTGCTATTGCACATGTGTGACCGGCACTTTAAGGTCTGCAAGGACTCTCTGTGAGGCAGAAGGTGGGTAGGCTTATTTAAAAAAAGAGTCTTCCATAGGGAAGTGCATTTACAGGGCTCATATAAGCAATTGCTCTGATTTTTAACTGGAGCAGGAAGAGGCTAGAAGAATTTTCTGAATGTCAAACAAATACTGATCTTTTGATTTTATAAAGAACTCCACTCCACCTGCCCGCAGGTAACACATGGAAAGCGCCTTGCCCCGCTCTCCTGTGGACAACCGCCTCCCTGGCTCCCTGCTGCAGCCGGAGCCTTGTGGTACCAAGCCAGTTGCCATCATCATCTGCTGTTTTCAGATGTTCAGAAAGGTGTGAATCAACAACTCCAGAGCTGATAGTTTTTAGGCTAGGTTACAGTCAGATGTCTGAATTTTTCAACAAAAGCAAAGCAGCAATTTATGGGCAAAAGAACAACAGAAACATTTGCTTTCCCACTACAAACACCTCCCTTCTGATGGGGCCCAGCTGTTTGGTGGGAGGCAGCACCCAGGGCACCGTGCTCCAGGAGGGGAGAGCCCGAGGTGAAGGCCTGGTACCCAGCATGCACATCAGAGGATCCCGTGCAGAGTGGGCCCCTTGCAGGGGCTTCTTTTTTCCTAGGAGCCTCCACAGTGCTCACCTGAGGAGTCCTGCTGCTCCAGGGACATGTAATTAGCAGCAGGCCATGCACAGCCTCCCCACGGCAGCTCTGATCAAGTCTCTGCAGCTCTCCAAATTTTTCATCCAGGTGGCTAAGTCGAGGAGGGCTGGTGCAGAGGGATGAGCTCCACTCCCCCGGGGCTGCTCCTTACCTTCAGTAACGCCTGCTGCTCAGCCTGGCTGCGCGGGGGCTGCCTCCATTCTGCTGTTGGATGAAATAAGATACAGACGAATGTAAAATAAGCCCTGAATTACTCTTCAGAGCCTCCTTGCACACCCACGTAAAAGAAGCTTGACTGTAGTAGAGAGCTGGGTGGCTGAAGCTGCAGACCCATTTTTCAGCTGCTGTTGAGCAGTGTCTGCAAAAAAAGGTAGCCCCCACTGGGCATTTTTGGTGGTGGCTGACACGTTACTACTCCTGTAGCTGACGTCCAAAGAAAACTCAGACCACTGTGGTCTACTCTTGGACACATATTTTTGACTAGATATTTGTTAGATTGCTCTACCTCCCCTATTTTCTTAAGTTGTACAAGATGCTGCCTTCCACAACCAAGTAAAAGGTACCTAGGCAAAGAACATCACGCACAAGAAGAAGAAAATAAACTGCTCCTTAACTACCAAAATGCAAGCATTTGTGCAGTGAGCTGTATACATTTTCAGTGCAAGATTCATCTTGATATTCCCCAAAGAATTTTAAAGAATGTATTTTAAATCAAGAAGAGTAAAGTCTGCTCCCTAGTTGTGAGAGTGGAGGAGCCCACTGCAAGTCCGCTGTGCGCAGCATTGTAGTTTTGCCACTTGGACTGAACCAGAGACATAAGGTCTTTCACGCAATTGAAAGAAATGCATGACTGAACAGCTTTTTGTGCTTTAAAATGCATGTTGCTGTCTCATTTGAGCTGCAGGTTTAGAAGTCCCATGGCCTGGAATTTTTCATACATGTTAATCTTGAGGGGTGAATCCATCCCAGACTCAGTGGGACATGAACAGCACTGGCGTGAATTGTCCGAGCAGGGCTGGAGTGGTGACATTGGCTGCCAAGCCTGGGAGGCAGATGTGGGTCAGGATGCTGGGCAGTGCCTCTTCTTTGGCTTCCATGGATGTGCTATGTTGTGCAATGCACCGACTGAGCCCACCCGTGCTCACTTCCAGGGCACATCCAGCTGTCCCCTTTGCTCTGGGCCCCCAAAATATGCTTACTGCAGTAAGTTTGATTGCAATAAGAGTTATTGCAGTAAGGCACTCCACTTACTGCTCTGAACTGATGGAAGGGCCACGTGGTGACCCCTCCCTGTGGCTGTAGGGTGGGTATGCTGGGGGGGACTGGAACACAGAGGTGGTACCCGACCACAACCGAGAGCCCAGGCTGGGCGAGCAGTGCCCTCCCTGAGCCGGACAGGGATGGGGACAGGGATGGTGGCAGGGACAGGGACAGGAATGGGAACTGTCCCGCACACTGCTCGTGCAAAGCATCTCCAGCCGCCTGGCTCTGAGAGAGCCCATCCGGCGTGCAGGGAGTGGGTGCTGCTCCCACCGCCTGCTGCTTGCACCCTCCCAGCCTGTGGAGCCAGGCGGGGCTGCCGCTGCCATACCGGGACCGATGCAGGCAGCTGCCCAGGGGCTCCGGCATATGCTAGTCAAGGCTTTTTCTGCAAATGCTGCTCATCAGAGAAACAAAGGGAAGTGAGAGAGCCAAACGTGCAGCAAACGCCTAAATGCAAGTGTTCGGCTTACTGGGGTTACGCTCGTCTCTGTCTCCAATGTTAGTTTGAGTCAGCATCCCAGCCCAGATCCCTTCCATCACAGCTTTTTTGGGGCAGGGGCAGAATGTAGTGCTGAATTTAAGCTGCTGTGTAATATGCACCTTGTACATTTTCTCCCTGTGTGAGATATTGCAGGATTTTCACAAGCCTTTTGGGACAAAAGATAAAGTCAACAAGGAGGAAAACATGTTAGCAACAGAAAATAGGATTCAGACACGGGTGAGGGTCTGCCAGGTTGCGCTTCTCTCCCCAGCTGAGCTCAGGCCCCTGCTGCTGGCTCTGAAAATGCTGGGAATTGGATTTTGTGTGTGTTTCGCTGGGAGAGGGGGATGTTCCTGGAAATGCCCAGGAGAACTTTCTGAGCGCCATTCTCCAGGTAAAATCCTGTAACATTATCATCTTCACATAATTTGAAAAGAAGACCCCTGTCCCCTAGGCACACAAAGAATAGCTTGATATGTTGCTAACAAAGCCTCTTAAAAGATAAAGAGCAAAATGCAAGGCAAGGAGAGCATGCCTGGCAGGCAGACAGAAGCTGGCCAGTATAGGCCAAATTCTTTAGGAGTTGAGTTTCCGTTTGGGCTCAGCTTTCCCGCGGATTCTATACACCTAAAGAAAACAAACCGTAATCCTATCTGGGGCCCAGCACTCTATTTATTTCACCTGGTGAAAAGATCTTGCCAATTCCTCCACACTGAAAACCAGCAGCTGCCCAGCAAGGGAGTTGGGCCATAAGTATGTTCTGCATTACAGAAAACTTGATATTAAAATATAAATGTGATCTTATGAGGATGTATTTGCACACTTACTGTGCAAGACATTCTTCCAGGTTTCTCTCCTGCTTCACCGTGTGATTTGGATCCCGCTCTCTGCTGTTCCTCAGCCTTAAGTAATCCAGTTATACAAGCTCTAATCCGCAGATTACAAGCGGGGGAAGTGCACAGCCTCCGCTCACCCGCTCACAATCACACAGTTCGCGCTGTTTTAGGCAGAGAACTGGGCAGAGGAGCTTGCTGGCCTCCTGCAAAAGTCAATTGCTCTTTTAAATGGCTCAGAAACCGGGTCCCCTCCCCTCGCTTTCCCTTGGCTTTACTGCTTCCTTCCTCTCCCGTTTCTGCACCTTGATGCGGCAGCTGCAGGCGAGGGCTGCGGGGGTTCGGCACGCTGGGGCGCGGCTGTCTGCCCGCGGGCTTGTGCCAGCGCCGCTGCGCGGGGCAGAGCTGCGCCGGGGCAGCGGCCTCGTGCCGCAGAGCACGGCCGCGGCTGGAGAGCGCCCGGAGCCGGTGCTTTGCCTGTGGGCGCGGGCTTAGCTCCGTTGGGGGTGGAGAGGTGGGTGCTGCGCGAGGTCCTGTGGGGACGGCAGCTCCCACCCGCGGGGAGCAGCCCGCTGCTGTGGCCGGGAGAGGCACAGCCTGCAGCACCGGGGCACCGGGCACGGCCGAGGGGAGGTACTCCCGCTGGCGAAACAAGAGCAAGACAAGAACCGTTGTGTTTCTAGCGAGCAAGGAGACAAAAAGCCAAGCATTTTCCACTCTCATTTCTCTTTCCTGCGTTTTGTTACTGATACCTCCCCACGGGCATTAGAGCTCTGACAGACGAGCTCTGCAATGGATTAAAGGGTTACTGTGCTCAGCTGTCAGAGGTTGCTGTCCCCTTCACGGGGATGGTGGAATAAGATATGTGCCGTGTCCTGTCCCTGCTCCCCACAGCCTGTGCACAAAAGCTATCCCCGCTGGGGCAGGGCAGGACGGAGCCGGTGCTCGGCTGCGAGCTCAGCACTCCAGAGGCACCCCCTTCGTGGCCAGGCTTGCCCTGAATTCACCGTGCCATTTTAGACATCCAGGGAGACAGCCCTAAAGTGAAACAGCCCCAGGCTCTGCTGCCATCACCCTCTGGCTGGGCAGAGACACAAGTGTTGGTGTCTCTGGCCAACTGTCTTCCGAGCCAGGGAGGGCTGCTGGTAGGTCCAGCAGAAGGACGGTTCAGAAGCACGCACGGAGCCGCTGCTCAAACCAAGAGCCAGGCCACCAGAGGGTCCCTAGTGCAGTGCCACCACACAGACCACACCGGGGCAAACCTAGTGCTCGGGGCCACCAGCTCCTGTCCTCCCCCAGCAGGACCCAAATCACATTCTCCTTGCACGCTGAGGTTTCTAGTCTAGAGACTTCTGCATCCCCATGTAATTAGTAACGCTCAGAAAACAAAAGCCCTGAGTATCTGCGGTATTATCACAATCATTTCAGACTTTCTTTGGAGACGGATGCTGCTGACAACATCTCCTTAGCTGCTTCCCAGGCTGATATGTCACAGAAGTATGCAAGGAAGGATTGTACGGAGATACAATCAGCATTTCCACAATGCATTAATTCTCGAATATAACCAAAGTGAAAGGGCCATCCTCCAGAGCTCCCACTCGCTGCAGTTTTGGGCAGACTAACACCAGCAGCTGCTAGGACAGTTTGTACTTGGGTTCACTTTCTGGCCTCACAACAACCCATTGCCATTCAGCCTCATCTATGCCAGATTTCATTCTTTTAAGTATTTTCACTCTGCAAGCACTACTCCTGGAGCTTAAATTATTGTATCATCAGATCGATCATTTCCATTTCAAAATGACCAAATTAACTTGAAGTTGTTATAAACAACCCCTTATTCACATGGGAGCGTTTTGCATGTCTGAGTGGCTCCTAAAACCAGGGATGAAGAAGAACCCTGCAAGGAAATGGTACTTCTGCTTGCCACCAGCAAGATGAAAATCTGTTTTGGGAGAGGGGTGCGGAGTGGGGAGATTTGACAGAGTTCTTTGTTTTGTTCTGAAGGAAATTTATCAATTTTATACTTGAACAAACAGAAGACTTTGCTTCACTTCACTTCCTGAAAGACTAGAAAAATTAAATGTGTTTCCAAACCCCAAAAGTTCTGAAATAAAGGATTTTAGGATTTAGCTCTCAAATCATGACTTTGAAAAGAGAATTAATATATTTTCACCACCACCATCACATACATAAATTTTTTTTTGCCCAGAAATTAGTTTTCCATCAGAAGCTGAGACTCGGTCTTGGAGACCTTCTGCTTCTAAGCACCACCATGAGATGTGAAAGCTCAGTACAGTCTGCAAGTGGGGCCTCGGGGAGAAACCAAAAGAGCACAAGGGTACCAGGACTCACTTGAGGAAACAAATGCTTATCCAGTAAAATATCTGGACTTCCTACTCCCTTACCCATGTAAAGGGAATCCTACACATGAAATTTTTCAGAATAATTTATTCTTTATGCTGTTCTGTTAAAACTCTGCAGGTATGAAAAGAGGTGAGCACTTGCATTAAGCTGCTCTATTCTATGCTATCCTGACGATAACCGAGCTTAGCAGGTATTATTTTAATAACAGGAGTCTCCAATACTGAGAAACCAAAATAAACTGTTAGATGTGAAGGCTTGATCTGTTCTTATGAGGCCTAGAGGTGGATTTCTGACTTATCTGATGATCTGCTGCCTAAGCCTCTAACAGGCCTACAAAAACTCCCCACTTGTGGTGAAACCCAGAAAGAAGCCTCCTCTCCTGGGCTGGGTCCGGCCACTCACGCACAGGGAGGTGCTGCGCTCTCGCGGGGCAGCTCCCGTCCCCCGCGCACCGTGCCACTTGCACGCACCGCTTCTCACCACCCGCCGCAGCCGCGCCAGCCCGGCAGCAGCCGCGGGGCTCCGAGGCACCACGCAGGGCTGCAGCCTCCAGCCCGGTGCCCTGGCCGCATGTCCCCACGGCAGGGTCTGCAGGGGGAGCCCCCGGTGCCTGCGCCCAGACCTCCGCAGTGCTGCGGGCAGCTGGGGGGTCCCAGTGGAACTGCGGGACGGGCGGCACGCAGAGCTGTGCAGTGGGCTGCGGGCTGCGGCTGAGCAGCCGGGTGCTGGGGTAGCCCCGCTGCAAGGTGCCTGGGAAGGGCAGTGGAGCTGCAGCGAGGGGTGCTGAGCTCCAAAGGGGCAGAGGAGCTGTGGACGCAAAGCTAATGCATATTGTCACACACTGTTTCCAGATTAAACAATCAGTGTCACGGCCAAGTGAAGCCTTTTGGAGAAGGAGGTACAGTTCTCCAGCTGTTTAAATCTTGATGGCTCTCAAATAACAAGATTAGGCAAATGTGCAGTACAGGAAGGATACCAGTAATTACCGCCTGATTGGTAAGAGCTGTAATTAAAGTGCAGCACATTTCAAACTCTTGGAGCACTAGTCCGGCCCACTCCAAGTAGCCATCCCTCCATTTGGTTCTTGTTTATTTGCCTCTCCAAACACAGCCTCTTCTGTACTTGGCCAGGCATCTCTTGTGGCTGGTGCTGGATGTAGGCATTCGCAGGGCAGCTCCTGCTGCCTCTCCTGGGCTGCCTTACAGCCTGCGGCCCCCTCCCCTCGGGGGCAGATGCGCTCTTTCCACCCTGCCTGCATCGGTCCTTGCTCTGGGAGCTCGCAGGTTGACTAGCAGGATGTGCTGCCAGATCCAGATGATAATACTTGATGTTCTGGCTCCCATTTGGACAAGCTTTCTCTCCTCTCATCGTGCTGGAAGCTGCTGTGGTGCCCCTGCATGAGAGCAAGCACAAGAGAAAGAGGAGGGCAGGAACGAACGGCTTCCTTCGCCGTATCACCATCCCTGCGTGCTGCGGTGAGGCGATGCCCTGCCGGGGAACGCTACCCGCTCACTCACCGTAGCACTGAGGAGAGAAATCTGTGAGATCCTAAATGCTCATATACTTGTAGGTTTGTTCATCTTCTATCTTTGGTGATTCAGTTTATGTTTTAAAATGTAAAAAGGCCTCCTACGTACATGATGTCACTATTGTTTAAAAATATCAGCCATGGTATTTTCAAAATATCTCCCCATCCCAACACTGACTACACCCAGCCACTGCTTCAGCCACTGCTTCCACTGCTGCACCGCGAGTTGTCTCCAGGCCAGCTGGAGCACCACAAATATGTGGAGACAATGAGGAGTGCTGCTGTCCTTCAGCTGTAAATGAATGTTTACTACAATAAGGGCATGTTGTCTACCAGATGATGGTTAATAGCAGTCCCTTAAACTGGTTGAGTTAAACTTCTCTGTGATTGAAGGCAGCTGCTGGGATTGATGCACACTCTGCCTTGCTAAATGTGCTACAGCTAAGTGATTAGTGTTTTCCAAAGGGAGCCATCGATCACCTCTTGTGCTTGTTTGCTCTGCAGCAGATGAGCAGGCCTGCTCGGTGGGCACAGGTCTGTGGGCTGCGTGTGCCAGGAGGCACCTTGCTGCCCACCGTCACCCCTGCAGGGCTCCGTGCTCCTGCCTCAGGGCTTGGCTGGTGGCCGTGCCAGCTCCTCTCCCGGACTGCATGGCCGAGATGCTTGGGTGAGCCTGGCCCCGTGGGCTGCCCCGTGCCCGGGGCTGGGACCTCTGTGCTGGGCTGACTTGTCCCTCGCCAGCAAAGTGGGGAGCATGCTGCCGCTGCCCCTTCTCCATGGGTGCTCCAACCGGGAGCTCAGTGCATGTGCTCCTTTTGGCACAGGTACCGCTGCACCTCCAAAGGCACTCTGAGCAGGAAGGATACCAGTAATTGCTATTGTTAATTCTGAGAGCTTGCTGTTGTTAATTCTGAGAACTTGCTATTGCTAATTCTGAGCAGCGGCGAAATTCCCTCCGTCTGGCCAAGCACTGTCATTCACTGCAGCTGCTCCTGCACAGGCGGAAGAGATGGTTGTTTGAAGGGCTCAGAAATGCTGCATGGCTTGGTCAATGCTTCTCCCTGCCTGGGACTCTTAGGCGAGGTCCATGGTCCAAGGGTGTATGCTCTTTCCTCTCGGTTGGTGCACCAGAATATCTCTAGATGAAGCTGGCCTTTTTGTTGTGGTGAACTGTCCAGTAAGCAGAAGTTGCTCTGCTGAAAACGATGAGTCTTGCTAGAGGAGTGTTGAGAGGAAGGGGTGAGGGGAAGAAAGCAGTTTTATCTTTCTTAGGTTAAATTTTCAGGATCGGCTGAGTGACGGTGTTGCGCAGCTGCAAGGGGGACATGGTGGATCTGCCATGTGAGCACAGAGTTACTGCTCTGTCACGGAGGTATTTAGCTTGCTTGCTTTTTCGAGGGATGTTTGCTTAGACAGTAGCTCACATCCACCAGGCTGAAAGGAAGTGCTTCAGCCTTCCCGGGAATGGTCCCGGAGTGGCTAGTTAGCTAAGATGGAATTAGTCTCTTGGTGGCTCGGTTGTTTCTGATTAACTTAAATATATACACTGAGTCCAAGCTGCTAAACTGAATTTGTGGCCTGTGTGAATTCCTGTGTGGTCCTGGGCTTGGAGGCTGCCAAAAGCCATCACCGCAGGCCAGCATCCCTGTCCCCGCATGGCACAGGCACGGGCATGGAGATGGCATGGGCATGGTGTGGGCAGGGTGGCCACGAGCTGGGGGGCCGCCCTCAGAGGCATCCATGCTCTGAGGGGCTTCTGAGCCAGCGTGCAGTACTTGCAAGGGCTTGGGTGCACATTTTTTTCGAGATCATATTTTCTCATGCCAATACTTGTAGCTCTCTTTGGGAAAGCTGATGACAGCCGGCAGCGTGGAGGAGGGTGCTGCATAATGGTTAAATGCCATATAGCGACCCCTATAGTTAAGGTTACATGAGAATTTCTATAGGCTAAAAATTTTCCCAAACATTCACCTGCTGAGCTTAAATTTTCCATGCTTGTTGTTTGCCTGAAGGTGAATTGTTTTCAAGCTTGAGAAAAATTCCTTTGGCTGTGTCGGAGTTATGGGAGAAGAGAAAATGCTCTCTTCCCACTGGAAAATCTTTAGCTAGAGTTTTTTTTTATTTTTATTTTTTTTTACCCTCCTTCTTCTTCAGACAAGACTACAGAAAAAAGTCTGAAGTCTGAAAAGCCTCGAAACTTGGCCTGGGCTGAGCTTTTATCCAAGCCAAGTACCTCAGTTGGAAGATTAAAGTGAAGGAAAAAAAAAGGGATAAGAAAATGAGAGACAGGGCAAAAGGGGCTGGGGGAGGGAGTAAATCTGTTTGAGCATGTTCTACATTTCTGTGATTTCTCTCTCTCTCTCTCTCTCTCTCTTTTGTGATATTGTGCAATAGAGCTTCATGAGCTCTGAAATTGCAGCCCATGTGGACTGGGGTGCTGAGACAAGAGCGGTGCGTTGGGGCTGCTGGGCAGGAAGGTTTGCTGTCTGCTGCTCTGGCAAGGCAGCAGCCGGAACCTGAGACCCGAGGAGAAACACTCCAGACGGAGAGATCTGAGTGCTTTGTTCCGCACTCAGCAAACCGAGAGTCCACTTCTGTAACCAGCTTTCCGTGCTGTAAAGCTATATTAAAAGGCATCAGTTAGAATGATAAAAACAAACAGTGGCAACTTCCCTCTTCCCTAAAACATGCAGTTAATAGGAGGAAGAGCTCTAATTCTAATAAGCACTCTGCAAATTTTCATGCTAAGAAACATAGGTGACTTCTTCTAAAGTTTTTTTTTGAAATCTGAAAGATGCATTTGTGAATGAAATATCTGCTGCACGCGTGGCTGTCCGGGCTGCGGGTGTATGCTTAGAGCAGGGCAAGTACACTCAGCACGCACAAGTGTGTTATTTAATGGACGCAAAGGTGTGTGTCCAAAAGCTTGGATTCACCCTTAACTATCCAACACAAACTGTTAAAATACTCATTGCACAGTATTCAGGAGCTGCTGCTGGATATGATGTGTGAGCATTGACTTCTATGTTCCTTGACTTTTTTTAAAGTTATACAACCAGAGCACTGCATTCCTGTAATTTTTGCATCTCATGCAGGCTCCTGCCTCTGGCTGGCAGGTATTTTCTTGAAGGACTGGTGATTTCTGCCTTCCCCACCGCCCTCTGCTGCAGCAGCCACATGTGCTGCGCTGCCTCTTACTGCAGGTGCCGTGGCCACGAGGGTTGGCTGCCGCTTGTCCTGTTTCGGGGATGTGGGACTGCTGGCGACCTGCCTGGGCTGTCCCGCCTGGCTGTGTCCTGCCACCAACAGACTTGTCAAGCCATCTGGCTCGCAGGCATGGGGTGCTCTTCCCACCCCGCTCCAGCTGGAGGGCTGCTCTCACTCGTGGCATTTGGGAAAGGTCAAGCCCTGTATCTCCTTCCCCTGCCCCACCCCAAGGAAGGGGGTGCTTCTGTGCGGTGCTAATCCCACTTTCAGTGATGAGTTTATTGGTTTCCAGAATATCTTGCTCTGGTATTCCATGCTTTTTAATTTACTTAATGCAGCTCTTCCAGCTGTTCCAAACATCATAGAGAAAATGAAACAATATCTGAGAAGTCCCCCCTTCTCCATCCAGAAGCTCTAGTGAGAGAGACAATATTTGCATTGTGCCCTGGCTTCTCCCCGGTGTCTGTTCTCAGGACTAGCAATCCTGCTCTTGAAGTGGTTTGAGGTGGAACAGAATGCATTTGTGCTGAGAACAGCAGAGGGATTTTAGTCACTTTCTGAAATGGGGAAAATTGCCTCATTTTTCAGCATTTGGCCTGCAATCCCACACTTCCCTAGCTCTATGTACAGATTAGTTCATACTTTTTTGGTGTTTTTGGCTTGAAATGAACACTCCTAGCCAGTGGATAGATAATTCCACTTGTGCTGATCCCCCGGGGCACATGCAGGGCTGCAGAAACAGGAAATAGGAAACGTATTACATACCTTTTCCCCTCAATTTTATTTTCATAATGCATGGAAAATAGCAGAGCTCTGAATTATTTGAAATTTTAGAGTTATTTAATATTTATTTTTGAGAAACAATCTCTCTTTTCAGGGAGGCCCAACAGTGCCAGACCAGCAGCCTGGCCAGCTCCAGCTCCAGCGGGCGCGGGAGGCACTGGCTGGTGGGGCAGAGCGGCGCGTGGCGGGGGCTGCTCCCTGCTGGAGCCACCGGCAGCCGGGGGGGGGGTGCCCGGGGGCCTTGCAGAGACGCGCGGTCCTTGGGCTCCAGCTCCAGGGACGCGGCAGGGGCATCACTAACCCGCTCTCCGGGCTCGCAGCACTGCGGCTGCCAGCGCTCAGGGTGGTGCCCAGCCATGGTCTTGTAACAGCTGCTTTTCAGCACCAGTGTTTAAAAATCTTAAGTTTTCATCTGTACTCTAGCAGAGTGGCGGACGTGGTGGGGCGAGGGACGAGCAACGGCTGCCAGCCTCGCAAAGCAGCCTAGCGCCGCAGGCTCCCACCCTGGGACACACGGAGGAGCGATGCTCCCTTGGCAGCAGCTGCACGCACATTGCTGCTTTGGTTTTCTCCTCCTTAACACGGACCGTCAAAGCAAAGCAAACCTTCGGGCCTTCTGCAATCTGGCTCAGTACAAGACTCCCCAAATTAGGTTTCTTAACAAAAACAGTGCAAAGCAGTCTGCGAAGGACATCAAGCTCTGCTCTCAGGTGGGCACTGAGGACTGGGCTGAGTGCTCTCAGCATGACCTAGTTGTTACTCCAGATGTGGAGTAACAGATCCAAGCAAATATATGTTCTTGCTGCTGTGCATCCTTGGCACTCACAGGAGCGGCGGCTCCCGAGGAAGGGCTGCTCAGGGAACTGCTCCGGATGGGAAGCGGCTGCACTGGGCACAGAGGAGGCCCTGAGTCCCCATGGGTGCTGCAGTGCGTGCAGCCAGTGCTTCAGGGTGGCTGTGTTTCTCCACAAAGTCCGGGGATTAAT
>VXAL01013538.1:129507-141899 GCA_013399475.1 Chauna torquata | reverse complement strand
GGGGAGGAGATTTAATTTCAGAGTTTTATTTTCGATGCTGATTTAAAACCCTAGCCTAACAGTCTTTCTTCTCTGAGTATTACAGTGCTTCACAATGGGGCATCTTGCGTATCATGGTGTATCTGCGCATCTCTTCCATTACTGCAATGCTAGGGGCAGGCTGCGCGCTCAAAGGTGACATCGTGTGCTAGGGGCTGAGGATGAAGGCAGCAGGCGTTCAATCTGAGCAGCTGCTGCTCTCAGATCCTTTTTCCCTGTCTGTAGCTATTGCATGAGCCCAGTGAATTTCTGTTTTTTTGGTTGCTACAGTAGAAATAAAATCATGTGGCATTTGTAAACTATGCAAAAAGCAAAAAGCTAAAGAAAAGAATTAATGAAGGACTCATTATCTCAATCTGATGTTTTGGTTTCTAATTTTCTTCTCAAAAAAACAGCCTCCCAGATGTGACAATCCATCTAATTATTGTTTGGCCTATGGAGGGGTTTAACCGGTGCGTGCTGGGACTTGAACAGTTTCTTATTAGCAGCGGGGGAAAGTTGGGATAGAAAAAGCCTTGCATTCGGCTGGTGTATTCCGGGGTGTCAGATGCTCCTAAGTGCCTTACATTTTGCCAAGCCATTCTGCATCTCTCTAATTTTCAGGGCTTTCAACACTTTCCGGCGAGCAAAGCTTGTGGATAACCCGAGTAAATGACTTTTTCCATGAATAGAGATGGGCCAGGGAAAGCTGAGTGATAAACAGAATAATCCTTTTTGTGCTTTTCCCAGCTCCAATCTTCTTTGCACACCAAATAAACACTCTCAAGCTGCTTAGAGCAAAATCTCTAATAGGCTGTGGTGCTTGGGCTGTGCAGGGCTTGGCTCTGTGTCAGATGGAGGGACAGGACAGTGGAATAAAGTCCCAAGATTTTTTTTTGGAATTAGTTTACATACCCCCAAGCTTAGTATATTTTGGCACTTGGTCTGCATTACAATATAATCCACTAGCACTCAAAATAGCTTCAGCCTCAAAATGGCTTTTTTGCTCATTTCTTTGGCTTTTCCCAGAGCACTGTATTAGGACAGGGAGCTCTGTGTAGTGAGACCTGGGAAACGTTTGGGTTAGATGGATGTCAGAGCCCACGTCCCCTGCTGGGTCCGGCCCCCCGAAGCCTCTGCTAACAGCCGGGCAGAGGCCGTAACGTGCCGTGCCGCGCTGCCCTCGCCGGGCGGCTGCTCGCAGCCCCTGCCCGTGGGCACCCGCTGCGCCTGTGGCTGGGCCTCCCTCATTGCCGCTTTCTGTAATTATCGTTAGTTGGCGGCCAGGGGATTCTGGTTTGTGCCCCAAGTGCACCAGCGGAAGTACTTCGGCTCGGTGTGGGAAATGCCTATGGAGCTCGCAGAGCTGGGGCCAGCTGCTAACGTTTCTTCAGGATGTTTTAGGGAATGGTTTGATGCTGCTGTGGAAGACACGACAACAGTCTGAGGTTCGTGCCATCAGAAAATTCCACTAGAAGAGCACAGGTGGGCTTCTGCCCTGGCAGCAGCAGCACAAGGGATCTGCTCTCCTCAGGTCCAGGACTTCAACCCTGCAGTTTCTTCTTCTACACAAGTCCAACACAACTTTGCGCTTCAAAAAGTGACTAACTTGCCTAGATTCTGCAGGAGTGCTGCCTTTCATTCATATATTTAAAATGGCTGAGTAGAAATAACTTATATAAAAATAGAGCAGGCAGTGAAGTGAACAAAAGAGTGAACTGCTTGACCAAAACACAGGCCAGCCCTAGAAACAAGTGGTAGCTCTTATTGTCGAGTAAAAGAATGATTTTGCAGGTAATTAGGTAAATTGCTTAGCACAGCACCTCTCCAAGGAAATACCCTCTTAAAAGCACAGAGCAAATTTAGGATGTACTGAGATGTGGCTGCTCACTAATGCATATTAAAGCAAGCTAAATCTGTTCTAAAATATTGTCTATGAAGCTTTGCTAGAACTGAACTATCTAAAGTTCTACATTTGGCTAAAATTATTCAGTCCTTTGTTTCTGGCAAATAATCCAGACTGATGTTAGTGATAATAATAATATNTAATAGATAATAGATAATAGATAATAGAAAATCAAAAATGAAAAAAAAAAGTTTTGATCAATACTACCTGAATTAAATGAAGCCTAACAGAGCGTGTTTGTTCTACAGCTCCTCGGCAGGAAAATGCAGTCAGGAAACCTGTGGAAATGTTACAGTGTTTACGAGTTGTAGGGAGACTGACCTTTTTATCTGCTCTCCGTGCACAAGCAGCCCGTTCTGCTGCTGCTGGCACAGGCTGCCTGGCAGGAGCCAGGGCCACCAAGCAGGAGGGGACGCTACCACCGCCACCACCACCGCCACCGTCCTGCAGAGCCCTGGTGGGCTGGGGTGCGTGGCGAGCGAGGGGCACCCCTTCCTCCAGGGAGCAGTGCCCAGAGCAGCTGTCCCAAGCGTGTAGTGATCACGACTGCTCTGCAGTAACTGCTTGAGCACCCCTCTGCTGGAGGGAGCTTGTCATTCGGTTAAACTAATCAGCTTCCAAGAGAGGTTAGACACAAACGCTTTTATTCCCGAATCACAGTGGTAGCATGGAAACAAGAGCAGCTACTGCTAGTTCCTCCATGCAGACAACTCCTAATCATTTTGTGTGTGTGCTGGGCAGCCAGGCCCTGTGAACCGTGGCTGTGGGTTCACTGAGTGACAGTGGGAAGTCAGCTCCCTTCTCACGAACTCAGTCTAGTGTGGCTCTGAATGGGAAAACTGGTTTAATTGCCCTGCCATGCCTCACGTGGAGTTGGTTGCATGGGCAAGTTATAATACTGTGTAATGACAGAAGACAAAATATTTGCATTCTTCCCATGTCCTCATTTTCACTGTCTTTGAGCACCTTCAGAAAGAAAACATTTTGGAGTAGAACTGGAGATGTATATTCTTTTGGAAGGGCTTGGGTCCTTTTTTACTAGACCTGTGCTAGTTTTCTTGTAACCAAAGGTCAGACACCTCGTGGCTCAGCTGGGCAAGAGAGTGGAAAACCAGCAGATATTCATGAGGTTGAGATGCCTCTGGATTAGCTGGGCTCTGGTTTTGGCTATGATTATGTTGGAGTTGCCCATCCTTTGCCCGAGGACCTCTGCAGACTCCCAGCAGCCCCGGGTCCCTGCTTTGCTCTTGTCACTGCTGAATGCAACCCTGCCCCTTCTGCACCGAGTCCTCCATGGCCTGGCAGCTCCTTTCTCTAAGCCTGCACCAGGGAAAGCACTGCTGTGAGAGGACGTCGACCCGATGCATGAACTGGTAAGGTTGCCAAGGCAGGTAGTGAGAGATGCTGAAATGGAAGCATTTGTGCTTTCGGTGGTTTCAGTGGCTCGCTACACGCTCCGACTCTGTTTCGGCAGGCAAGCCCTGCCTTCCCAGGGCCAGGCAGGTGGTCAGCAGGCTCTTCCTCTGCTTCTACCTGCCCTCTGCATTTCAGACCCTTCTTGTGTCTCCTGTACACTCTGGGGGTCTAGAGATGCTCCCCAGCCCCTCTGCATGCTGGCAAGGAGCACGGTGTCAAATGTTTCCATGTGGGCCCTCGGTGGTTCCGCACGGCCACGGAGGCTGCTCTGCTTCCCAGTGCCTGACTATGGTCTCAGGAGCAGAGTGGCTTTGCGGTCACTGCCCCTTGGTGGCATCCAGATGCACAGTGCTGCGGTAGGGCAGTGGCTGCCGTCCTCATGGCGAGCGGTGGTGAGGGGAGAGGCTGCTTTAGCTGATGTTGCTACCTGGACATCCAGAAGTCCTAAGGAACCCAGTGTCATGAATGTGGGTGAAAAAAGGTACCCTGCCCCTGCAGATCAATGCCGCCTTTCTTCTGGGAATGGTTTCCTGCAGTCTTCTAGCATAACCTATCACTTGTTGGGTTAAGGCTGCATTAGATGGTTCATATCCAAGCCCTGCTTGTGGTTAAGTGCTGAGAAGGGAGGAAGGGAGATGAATGCCGTCTCTGCTTCTGCAGGATTTAACAAACATTGTGCTTAGGGCCATCCTGAGTTATCCATTTCTGCAAGAAACAGTGTCTTGCTGCATTGTGCCTGGAGCCTGCTAATTAGCTGTAAGTGATATAATGTGACTGGGATTTCAGCTCAAGCGTGAATGACCTATTCCCAGCTAGCCATGGCACTTGGCATGAGTGCTGCTTGCGGACAATGCATGCTGGGAGGCATCCCCTGCCGCTCCGTGTCTATAGCCTAACCAGCTGGCATGGAGCCTGACCTCACAAGCTATTTGTTGCTGTGTCCCTTGTTCCCGTGCTCCTGATGCTATGAGCACTGAGCATGAGATTCCTGCTTGCCCCCCAGCCTCCAGGCTGGCACTGGCTTGCTGGCTGCAGGGACCGGGAGGAGTCTTTGAAAACGAGCTCCGTTCAGCTGGGAGGACCCCGCGTGCCCCTGGGGAGGCTTTCATGCGTGCCTCTGCTGGCCTGTGCCTGGTCTCACAAGCGCTGCGCAATGCCATAAACCCCGGGACAGCCCCAGGGGAGCAGCCGAACCTCTCTGCTGCCACGCGGCACTGCCTGGGTCCCTGTGATGGGGCTGAAGAGTGCTCTGGGTCCCAGATTGGCAGAGCGGTCTGTTGGTGGTTGTGCTCTGTTCCACCTAGCTGTGCTTTTACCACCCTTGTATCCAAGATATCCCAAACTACATGGATGCCACAGGCAGACAAGGCCATGGGACAACAAACTTCAGCAGGAAGGTGACGGCAATAGGTGGATTTTTAAGAAGTTCATTGCAAATAAGCACCACATGGCTGACGGTGCCTTTGGCTCTCTGTTTGCTTCAGATCTCAGTGAATCTACACTCCAGGTCCCCTGTTGGCATGGGCACTCAGAAGCACCCAGACCGGATTTGCTGGAGGTACCACCAGGTCCTTCGCTGATGTTGGCTGAGCACTAGTGCTGCAGCAGTCTGAGCGTTTGACACTTCCACCCTCCAAAAAATAGGCCTAAACTTCATCTGCAAATGTACATCTGGCAAACTCCACCACTTAAAATTAGAAGTGCAATTTTATGTCTAAGTGCCAACAATGGACGAACAACAGGTCATGCACAAAAATAAATGGGCACATGACTAATATTAGATGAACTTTTAAAAATCAGATGCCAACAAACGCATGATAAAATTTTCCTGTAAAGTAAACATACAAGAATCATTTGTGTGCCAGTTTTCAGTTTCTGCTGCATGTTACAAAAGCAAGCTAACTGCTGTTAAAAATACTGAGTAGCAAATCCTCTTACCAGAGAAGTTACAGTTTCCAAATCTGCCAGTCTAGTCATAGTATTCATTTCCAAAGCCATCTATCTATAGCAAGATAACCTACTTGGCCAAAATTTCTTCACTGCAGGAATGATACTGAGTAGGCAACAAATAAATACAGGAACATGTTGAGTTCCGGTAGATGCAGATCTGTAGGTTCCAGGCTTCTGCAGCTCACTGGGGGAGACTGTATTTTTCTGAACGTGCCTTACGGAGCTGCATGGCTGACAGAGTGCCAGCGCCTGAAATACACTGCCTAACTTGCAAAAAAAGCCAGCCCTCTTTGATGATGCAGAAATCATTTTACTTGTTGGAGCAGTGAATGTTAATGATTATTAATCGTAAAAGGCTCTCCAGGGGCCATGTGTGAGCGGGACTACTGAGTGCTTTGCAATTCCAGCATGAAATGAGTTACTCCACAGCATTAAAATGAGAACAACTCTCACTAGCATCCACAGAAAGTAATTGAATTGTTACTGTGTGGCACCAGTCCCTTCCCTTTTACTCAGCATTGACACAAGGAGCCAGGCACCCTTAGCAGTAAGACGTAAAACCTGAATTCAGCCTGAAATTTAGGTGGAGAAGTACATTTCCAGCTTCCCTCTAAAACTGTTGCAAGGTAACCCAGCATGCCCCGGAGCAGCAGGGTGGTTTTGCCACAGAGGTGTTTGTGTTTTGGCAGCTGTCACAACAGGGGTAGGAGGGGAGCAGTGAGCGCAGGGGAGAGGTGCTTGCGGGGAAGTGCCTCTGCAGAGCTCTTGGCTGAAGCAGTCACAGGGACGATGAAAGCAGTGGTTGCAGCAGACAATCACAAGATTAACTCTGTGCAAATGAACAAAGTTATCGCTAGACTTTGCTTTGCTGGGCGTCCAGAAATTATCAGCCCTACTGTAAGCGGGTGGGAGAGCAGCTTTAGTCCAGCGCTGCAGATGCTGAAGCGGCAGCAGCGTGCATGGTCCCGATAGAGCTGGGTCAGGGCCGCGTACGCGTGGCGAGGCTGTCACGCAGTCTGCTCACGCCTGAGAAGTGGCATGGGATGATGCGGCATGGGATCAGCTGTAGATGTGGGACTTTGGGAAAACTTGTCTAATAAAGAAAACTGCCTCTTTAAGGCATACCTTCCCCTTCTGTGCAAGGAAGATAAAGTAAGATCAATAAACCAATGGTGACTTTTAAAATGTGGGGAGAGGTCACAGCCAGAGAAACGATCTGATCCACTCGTCATGCAGAGGAGTTTGAGCTGCTCCTGCAAAACTTGCTGCTACCACTGCCTTGCGCGTTGATGGAGTGACTTGGGAACCTCCCAGACCACACTACACACAGCCTTTATTTTCTGGGGAAAGGAGAAAAGTTGAGAGCTGGAGAATTAAATGCCCTGATGAAGGGCACCTGCCGGATTCGTGGTCCTGCCGCCTGTCATGCCAGTGATGTATTGCAATAACACATCATGGGAGCAGCGGCATTTGGTGAAGTATGGCTGCAATAGATCACCAGACCAGCGCGGCTCACACCATACATCAGCCAGGCTCCGCTTGCAGCAGCGGGCACTGGCGCAGCAGGACTGGCCTGGGGAGCCCGCCCGTCTCTGGGCAGTGTGTGGCATGGCCAGGGACACAGGGGTGGGGGACAGGGCTGGCACTGAGGGGCTGGGGGCATGTCACAATGCTGGGGAATGTCATGGGAGCATCCTTGTCCCAGAGCTGCTCGGCTGGACCCAGCGCAGAGTCCTTGCCTGGGACAGGGGGAATGCCCCGCGGGCCAGCTGGCCATCCCCATGGCTGGGGCACCAAGTCCTTGCAGAAGGAAGGAGTAGACCTTGAGTTGTGCATTCGTCCCCTCTCCTCTGGTCTCCCTGATGCCGTATGAGGTGCCCTGGTCCACACCCTGCACCACGGGCTCCTGCACACAATTTCCAGCAAGGAGCAGTGGGTGCAAAGGGTTTAAGTTGTCTTTTGTCCCTGATGATGCAAATTGCCATTCCCTGGCCCTCAGCTTTTCAGGCTGAGAGGCTGAGAGAAAAGGGGCCTTTTGAGAGCTTACGGCAATTTGCCTGCTGAATAGGAGTTGCTGTTCCTGTAACACGAGTTGTTCGCACACATGCAGTAATGTCCTGTTCGGGGCTTATGTAATGCGATGGAGGGGCTCCAGCGAGGGACCGACCCTGCAGAGAGGCACTCACGCCGTCTCGGGGCCGGCAGAATGAGCCGGACTTTTCCAGGCCCCGCTGAGATGTTTATTTATAACTCCCAACGTCTGGCAGCAACCGTGCCAATCAAAACACGCCACGGGTTTTCCAGCGGGTTGGGAGCACTCCTCTCAAAGAGGGTTTTTGAGGGGGGCCCAGGATATTTGATAGGAGGTAAGCTGTAAAATTAGTTTCAGAGCAGCGGGTTGTCTCCTTCCCAGCACGCTTGGCTGGCAGTGGCGGCTGCATTAACCCCTCGCGCCCACCCCGCTCGCACCCTGGGGGCCCCCCCTCTGCCCAGCTCTGACGCCCCATGGGGCTCACGGGCCACAGGGACAGCTGCGGGCATCCTCTCCTGCCTGCCCCTCGCAACTCGTCCTGGGCTCCCCACCGCAGGGACACCCTGTGCTCTGCCCTCCCTCATGCTATGGACCTGCCGTGCTGGCAGCATCTCTTCCTGCTCGTCTGCCCTCCGCGCACCAGCCGTGGCTTCCACCCGTCACCATCCACCCGACATCGCAGTGCTCAGGGACCCAGGCTCGGCCAGCACCCATGGGTGCGCAGCTGCAGAGCTCTGTGGCAAGCGGGTGAGGGCTTCAGGGCAGCTCTGACCCGATGCCCTGTGGAGGTGACCGTGGCTGATAGTTCACTTTTCACGGTGGGCAACTGCTTTACCAGGCAAAGTTGTGTTTTAATTAGATAGCTGGAAATTTCCAACAAACAGTCTTTGACAGTGTAGATTCATTGGGACAGAGAGTGGACTAGCAACTGGTCCACAGCAACAGCGTGGACAATGTTTGTGAGCTCTGGAGCCCTGCGTTCTCTGATCTGCTCTCAGCAGCACATCTCCAGAGCCCCCCAGCAGTTGCTCTGCAGCAGAGCACCTCGGGAACATCTTTACCCACAACTAACTGAAAGGATTCAGGTGATGTTAGAAGTGCTAACCGTATAAGCTAGTGCTGTCACAGCAGAAGAGGCAGCCCAGCCCAGCACACAGCTCTCGCCTGCAGGTCTGAGGAGTGAGGGGGTCTCCAGGCAGCGGCACCAGGCCTTTTGCTTGGGACACCTGATGGGCTGCTCTGCAAAGTACAAGGCTGAATACACTAAATATTCTTAATGCTTATTAGAAAACAGACCCACTAAGGCATTGATTTTTGTTTTCTGTGTGCACATCTGCTAACCTCCCAGAGGCTCCTTCATGTGTCTGCATGAGGAGCAGAATGCTGGGCAGCAGACCCGCTGCATGGTCTGCGTTGGGAGAAGCTGTCCTGGAAGCACAGGGAGGCTGTGGAGAGATCACAGCAAGTGCCATTTCCATGGTTAAGTGTTTACTGTGCTGGTAGCCAAGGAGCAAACGCCAACAGTAGGCATCAACAGGAACCTCTGGACTCACGCTTTCACCCTCTTCCCACACACACTCCTCAGTGCCTCCCAGGCTCTGTTAGCACTAGGATGAATTTTCAGTTGCAGCTGGAAAGCGTGGGACCCATGAAGGACAAGAGAAAAACCTGGCTTGGCAAGAGTCAAAGCATCTGGAAACCTCTGCATGGCACGGATGTTTGCAGAATCAGAGAGCCGTTCTTTCAAGTTTAGTTGTGAAACTAATGTTCTCTTTGTTTTCTGCTGAATGATAATGAATCACTAGAAACTTGGAACCGTTTTAAGGATGAATAAATGACACTTTCTAAGCTCCGTGTTTATCTACTATTCTGCTACCAGAGTGATTTCATAGCAGAGCTATCAATGAATTTAATTTACATAATGGTTTATCATATACTTCAATATTTCAAACACACTTCATTAGGCACCACCACCAGCAGTTACATGCTCTCTTATAGTTCTTGCAAACTTTGCTGTGAAATGCAGCCTCTCCAACTATTAGCGGTGCTTTCCAGAAGAAGGAAAAAAGAAGATTCAGACCACCAAGGGCTGTGCCCAGCCTGCACCAAGTTGCCCAGCGGCCAGCAGCACTGCCTGGGTGAGGGACAGACAAGGAGCCTCCACTGCCGGGAGCGAGGAGCTCCGTGCATGTGGGGATTTTCTGGCTTAAGAGGTGGCTGCAGAAAGTGTGTGAGAAACCAGCCTCTGCTTCTGGCCTGTGCCTATAATTAGAGACATCAGCTCATTTACTTTCGCCTTTTACTATTTGTGTGTGTGTATGTGTGTGTAAATTCTATGAGTAAAAAGCCCTGCAATGATACAGGGAGAAATATTAAAAGGAGAAGCATAAATATATTTTTAAATATGCTTTTTGAGGCAAGCTAAGCAGAAAGGGGATATGGTCACTTTTAAGCAGCTAGCTGATAACGTCTCTGATTCATCTTCCCTTGTCAGATCTTCCCTTTTCTTTTAGACTGCTTTCCTAAACAGACAAGGCTTATAGGCTTGAGGTGTCCACCTGTTTGTTCACACATCTCCCTGCTTCCAGCACTCTTGGATTCCACCAACTTCAGACCAATTTGGTGGGAACCTGGCAGCAGCTGCGGCATAGGCTCGGAGAGCTGGAAGAACCCGGGACCTGAGGTGTCCCCCTCCCCTGTGCGCGTTCCTGCAGCAGGAAGCTACCAGGAGCGGGAGAGGCAGGGAAGATGCTCTCCTGAGCCAGGTCCAGTCGAGGGGTGCCTCCAGGGCTTGAACCTCAACGGACATCCCATGTAGGTGAGGTAAAAAGATTTCAAACTGGGCCTTTCTTGCATTGCCAGCTCTCAGGTGAGGAATCAAGAGGCAAGATGCTGCAGAGGACGTGGGTTTGTGAAGGTCTGGGAAGTGGCAGAAGCTGTGTTGGGTCGGGCTGGATTGCCCCAGTGTCTCCAGCATACATCAGCAGTGAGACCCGTCTGTACCCATGCAGTGGGCGACTGTGGAGCTGCCCGTCTTTGACAGGAGCACTGCTCAGGGTAAGCTCTGTGGCTTTCATGACCACTTTTCTGTGATTATTGCTTAGTGGAACCATGACACTTGAGCAGCTCACTTTTCTGATAGAGAGCATCTGGTGGAGACCATGGGGCTTTTGGAAGGTGCGTGGCCTCCTGCTCGCTGAATGTGCGCGGTCAGCCTTGACCCACACTGGGGACTGCTTTCTGTAAGCGCATGCGAAGGTGCTGCTTAATACAGTTACACGTTTGTATTTTGTCTGAGTTTCTGTGGATGACCTGTAGTGATATCCTGTACCTCCAGCTCCTCTGTATAACCTGGAACAGGGCTACACCCACTGATGCACCGAAGAGAGGTTTTTGCTCGGTATTAGAGATTGCCATTTGGGCATTTTAAAAAGAATGGAGCAACCTGTTTCCACACAGCCCTTAATCTTGGTGTGCATTTCCAAGACTCACAAGCTGCCGCGCAGGGAGCCCCAGCAGCAGCCTGGGACCCCTGCAGGCGCAGGCACCGCAGGCGCGTGAGCAGCCCTGGGCCAGGGATGGCTGCTGCCAGGGGATGCGAGCAGTGGGCGCACTCGGGAGGCACGTGGCGTGCGCTCGCTGTGAGCCGCAGCCCAGGGGATGTTGCACTGAGCGAGCTATAAATAGGAGCTGCTCCTACATGAGGCTTCGTGAGCAGCTATGTGGCCCTCCGAGACTGCGTCCCTGTCACAGTCTACAAATGCCAGTCATGAAATGAAACAGCGCGTTTCATACCTTAAATAAAGCGGGCTCCTTGCGCAGCCTAGCAGAGCGTGGGCAGACGTGGGAACACGAGGCCCTCGTAGAGGCTGGTCTCTGAATCACTCGTTTCTGCTGCAGCCAAATCTGAGCTGTCGCATACAGAAGGATCCTCGGCAGTGCCTGGCACAACGCTGTAGGTTTGAGTGTGTTGGCTTTCCCCTGTGTATGTGTGTAAGCATGCGTGTCGCATTCTAAATAGCGCCTTCTTACATAATTTATACCATGGATAACATAAAGGTTACTTTAAAAAATAAACCAACCTTCTTTACATTTATTAAATTTGCTGTAGCATCCCATTTGCACCTTTGCAAACTCCAGTATTACCCACAGGGGTCTGATCTGCATGTCACATTAGGCAGATGGAATATTTTATTTATTCCACCTAGGCTGTAATAGAGAATTTAAACTATTTGCAGCAACATGTTTGTGTTCCAAAAAATGGAGCAGGATGTTACAATGTGCCCTGAAGTGCTTGTGTGCTTTAAATACACAAGGTTGTTGGGAGTGTAGAACTCAGACTAGCTGCTCTATGGTAAGCATTTTTTCAGTGACATCAAGCAGTTTTAGTGCTGCCAAAAGCATAGATCTTTTACTAACAGATTCTATATTTTTCATTAAAAATAGGTTTTCACTTAGAATTAGTCTTTGATATTTAGTTTATTCATTTTTGCAATAACCTGAATTTCACAGTTTTGACTGTTAAAAGCCATGGTAGTGGATGGAAATGAAGAAACATGAACCATTGATCAGTGGCAGTTAAAGAGCATGTTCTTGCCTTTTAGTAGCTTTTCAGTAGAGTGTATTAAAGATTTCAGCTGCTCTCTGATAAGAATCATGAAGGATGTATATGTTTGCATTGTTTTTGGCAAGAAACATCCAAATGATCTGTATTTATTATATAAAATTGATTTTTTTGGCATACATGTTATTTTTCATGGATTTTGGCCTCGTACCAACACAAACAGGGTGATCTTGAGCAAAGCCATACATTTTAAAGTCTTTATTTAGAGAATTTTCAAAAGAATCCAGGGTCATGAATTTATCTGCGAGCTTACTCTTGCTGCAGACAGCAGAGATGGTGGAAAACCACATTTCCAGCGCGGCTGCAGGGTGGCGGTTGTTGTAAGGGCTTTACCAGAGTTTGCAGTGAGCCTTTGCAAGGAGGAACGCAGGAAGAAGCCGACGGGTGCTGGGGCCCGACGCCGGGTGCACCGCCCCGCTTCGTGCCCCCTGTCCGGGCCGGCCGGG
>VXAL01013538.1:50688-129427 GCA_013399475.1 Chauna torquata | reverse complement strand
CCCGAGCTCTGCGGGGCGCAGGAGCCCGCCCGGCTCCCTCCCACTGCCGGAGCCCGGACAGCGTCCCGGCTTCCCCAGCAGCGCCGTAACGACGGCGCCCGGCAGCGTGCCGCCTGCCGCGGCTGCCTCTCCTCCCAGCGGGCAGAAGCGCGGCGCGATGTGAGCAGCACCAGCAGTGGGAAATACTCACCGTGCTGTGCCGCCAGGGCGTACCGTGCCCTTCTGGTGATGTTGCAGTCCTGTTCCCACTGCTGGCTGACGCTGTATCGTTTGCAACCTAACATCTGGGAGTACAGACCGAGCCCCAGTGGCTCACCTGGGTGATGCCCTTGAGCACTGCTTTAGCTGTGCCCATGCAGCTGTGTCTGTGCGGCTGCGGAGTTCAGTCCCTAGCAGGTCAGAGGAAAATATGGCAGCTGATCTGAGATCGTGTTGGACTTAGCCCGAGATAGATGCCAAGTGAAAAGAGTTGTGGCAATTACACAGTGTTCCACAAGAAGTAACTAACTGGAAAGACGACATGCCAGAACATCCCTCTGCAGCCCATCAAAAATGATCGTGTCCTGGAAGACCAGTGCAAGAGAAAGGGTGCTCACCTCTGGGCCAGCAGGTGAGGGGTTTTCCAAAATCTGGAACATGGCCCATCCCAGAACTTTTCTGTATCCTTTATCCAACACTTCTCTTAGCATAGACAGAGCCTGCATTTAATCTTTTCAACATCCCAAACACTGATTAAGTCCTTTTGTTCCAAGTTGTTGAAAAAGTCAGAGGAATCTCTGGATATGGCACTAATGAACCTGTCCACTGCCTTCAGCCCTGGAAAGCAGCAGCTCCACAGAGCTCCTTGTTCAGGGGTCTGAGTTTAAGCCCTGTAGGTTAGAACTGTGGTTCAAAGCAGGGAAAACATCCATGCCATGGTTTAGTGAGAGTGGGTCACAGACTGTCACCTCCAGCGTCTAGCTGTGCAGGGCTTGCAGCCTGGCTTTCCCCTTGCCACTGGAAAGCTTCCCTGGATGCTTCTCCCTGTGAACTACGGAGGATTTATCCCATTAATGTGGGACCCAGTCCTGAAACCTCAGCAGAGTTTACGTTCACAGTTCCTAAACAGAGACTTCAGACTGCAGTCCAACACCCCAGCTTCCTCTACAGATGATTGCTATTTTGGTTCCACAGGTGGTGTTAATATATTCCTCTTTAGACTCCACTTCCTCATAGAGCTGAGTACAATGTAAATAACATCTCAGTTGTCATTTAAAAGGAAAGGAGTGAGATGACTAGAATTGGTAGAAAAATCATAGGCTGAGATTTCACTTGCAGTATTGATCATAGATGTATTATACTCTTCTGTTAATGGCAGCCTTATTCCTCCAGCTCTAGAAAGCTGCTGAGGACACGGGGCTTGTCAGTGGGAAAAAAAAAAAAAGAGGCTTTGAATGTTTGGAAAGACACTGCAGGGACAAGAGGCTGCCGCCCGGGTATGCTGTAGCCAGCCAGTCCCAGAAAACAGTGTGCTTCTGAGAAGCGGGACGCTAGGTAATGGGGCAGACATGCGAGTCAATAAACAGCACTGTCAGAGAGCTGGCTCAGGGGAGCAGCTGGAATTAAGAGGCTTATTCATAACTTTTCTGAACTTTTTTAGAGGGTATGAAACAAACAGCAGCATTTCACAATGCCCCTGCTCAGGTCACACCCCTTCTCTCCTGCCCCAGTCTGACCAAGTTTAACACCGGGGGGATTAGGGGGACAGCATCAGCTGCGGCAGGCGGTTTGGTCAGGTGTAACCTGGCCAGGCAGGGCAGCCAGGGGCCCTCTGGCCTGGCACTGGGTCTTGGTCCAGGCTTTTCGGGGCTTGACGCTCAGTGCCATAACCCCGCAGCTCTGCTTCCTCCGGCAGAAGCTTCTCAATTTCAGGCACATGCAAATCAAGCTTCTTTAACTTGCTTCTCTCTGTGCTTTTGCTCTTGTTTTAAAAGCAAGGACAGAGAGACGGAGTTTGTAGATCATTCTGGTTTGAGGGGTGTGCTTGTCTAAGACAACGAACAGCAAAAAGAGCATGTAACGTTGATGTGCGAAGATGACCACTGGAAGCAGCACAAACAGAATTTTAATTAAAGTCCCGTGTCCCTTAGCGTGAAGGGTGTTCAGTAAAAGCAAAGTGTTGGTTAAGAAATTGTGGCAGACAGGTCCGTCGTGAGCCTTGCTTTATTTTTTTTTTTTATCCTATCAATATATTGGGATTTTCTTATCAGTGTAAGAGCATTGTATGCACTTTGAATGAAGACAGCCATCTAACCACACAGACAAGCCAGAGACTCTTTGGAGATGTGCTGTGCAGGAAAGTGTCGGGGTTGGTGTGGAGGTCTCGTAGCCTCAATCTGTTTTAAGCATTTCTTGCAGAAAGCCCTTCTCTTGGAATTTGTTATGATAAAAATATAGTTTCTATGTCTTGAAAAACTGTAGAACCCGGAAACCAGCCCTCCTGGAGACTCATGAGCTCTTGCCTTTCAGAACATTGTTTGCAGAGATAAAAAATATTTCTGCCACACTTGTCACATGTATTTGAAAAACATATTAATCATTTAAACAAATATTAGCTCCGAAAGCCTATAAACACATTCACTGGGAGGAATATACCCTTTGTTGTAATATTACAATGAAAAATATGCTAATATAGTTGCCTAATTGCTTGTGTTTGAATAACCTCTTTTGTGACAATAAATGTTTGTGGCAGCATCATTCAAACAAGAAATGGAGAGTCTGGTGCCAGCGAGGATTACGTGTGCCTCTGCAGTCACTCCTGATGTGAGAGGAAAAGCATCTCCTCCTCCCGTGTTTGGGAGCTGGTGTGGATGGAGAGCAGACGTCACGGCAAAAGTCATCCTGGCGGCATCCCCAGAAAGTGCAGGGACAGCAGAGCTTGGGGCTGCTGTAGGGAGACCAGGCAGTTCCCAGAGCTGCGAGGCTGAGGACTGAGATCTTGCTGGCTGTGAGGCTTCCAGCTGCCAGCACGCACCAGACCCTGCAGCACGAACACGGGGCAGCTGTGTGCACCTGCATGCTGGTGCTAAGGCTGGAGGTTTCGAAAACCTCCATGACTTTGTTCACGATCTGGGGCATGTCGATAAGCGCACTATGATTCCCCTGCGTGGCTGCCAGCTCCCTTCTCCACCCACGCCAGCCTTGCCTGTCTGCAGCACTGTCGCGCTGAGCTGTGCAAGCAGGGGACAGGCCTGCAGGTACAGACTCCGCTTGCGGCTGAGGAAACGGATGAAGAGGGAGTGTTACACAGACATGGGTGACAGCAAAAAGCATAGGCTTTCCTGGATAGCTTTGGTTTTATTAAGACGTAACAACGCAGGCAGAGCTAGGATCGTGGTGCCTGGCTGCTGGAGGGTCCCTGCAGAGGTAACTGCTGGGGAGGGTCGGGAGCCGGCCGAGATGCAGCGATACTGTTCCTGCACTGCCTAGGGCCAGAGCACAAGCGAGAACTGGAACAGGCCAGCAGGGCTTTTTGCAGGATTTACAGGAAGAACTAGATCTTGTTGGGTCCTATTGGCCTTGCTAACACATCATGCACCGCTAAACCTTTTGACTAATGAAAGCATCTTCATCTGGGCCAACATGACTCCTGTGCAATGTACATTGTGGGATGGGCAGAGCCCCCAAAGATATTTTTTCATACAAACTCAGTGTTTCTTCTTATTTTCTTAGGCTTATCACACCTTAAGAGTTTAAATGACAACAGTACAGGCAATACATTACTCTCACAGAAGACATACAACCCTGGAAGACTCTCCGGGTGCATGCCCTGCTAGGAGGTTGTGTGGTTTGCTTCTGTGCTGAGAGCTGGACCCCAGAGCTCCTGGCTGTGCCGGTGCTGCAAGTCGCATCTGTGGCTGTGCAGAAGCCGCATGGGAACGGTGCCACTGTCACAAAGCACCCTTTATACTGCTGCTTCCCACAGCTTCTGCTTCCCAGAGATAAAGATCTGGGCTCTCTGGTTACAGCTGGGGCTCCTGGGCTCTCAGAGTTATCTGAGTATCATCGCAGGGTGAATTTCTGGAGGTGGAATGATTTGGGGTGAGTTAGAAGAGCATTGTCTGTGAACTGTTTGGTTATGAATGCCTTGCATCCTCTTGCTGTGTCACATTACCGACGCTGGTGTCAGTACCTGATGTAATGGAAAATCCTCATGCACAGCTTTCTCTGCGGCAGGCACAAATTGGGGGTTGTTGCTGTAGTTTGGCACGAGCTGATACCCAGTGATTCTCTTAAACAGGAGCGAGCTCTCAGGATCCCGAGCGGGCAGCCCAGCAGCTGCAGCCTAGCCCACTTCCCGCATCCCTGGATGTCACCTGCTATGACAAATGGAGTTTAAAGGGACATGGCTTCTGCCCCTCCTCTGTCATCAGGGACACACAAAATCAGGAAAGAGTTAAACATAACAGCACTTAAGGAAAATATTATAAAATCCTCTTGAAATTCCCATCAAACTCAATTAGCAGGGCAATGATATACCTAAACAACTGGAATGGGTCGACTTTTTATGCTTTGCTGGATAGCTTCCAAGCTGATAATTAAATTGCGCTAGGCTGCAAGATAAGTGGCCACGAGTGCCTCTTGTGCAGAGGCTTCAGAGACCGATGGCCACATGGCCACTAGCCCTGCCAGGAGTCCCCGCCAGCCACCTCTCTGCTGGATGAGGCCATAGGCAGCCGCTACCAGGGGTCCCTGCCCCGCATAGCCAGACCCTCCTGGTATCCTCTGGCTTCCCGTGGAGGCTGGGCTCAGGGCAACCAGCCTTGCTCTGGAGGTGAGTGCCACAGCAATCCTGCTGGAGAGATGACTACAGCTAGGGACACAGCTGTAAAACATATATATTCACCAGTAATGGAGTGACGAGATAATAAATAGCAGGGCTGCCAGCTTGATGCTGACTGAGGGGGGTGGGAAGGGCAACTAGAGCTTGCTGGGTCTTCCCTTGCCCTGGGAAATGGGCAGAGCCTGCTCTGGGTGCTGGTGGAGCTGGGAAAGGCTCCCACTGCCTCCCCACATGTGTGTGCCTGGCTGGCAAGAGCAGGGGGGTGTTTTTTTTTTGACAAGTAGTTTGCTTTCCAAAAAGTACAGTTCTGTGATGAGTGACAGTATTTGTTAATTTGGTTTTAATCTGGTGACTAGTGGGACAAAATGCAAAGTAAAAGGGATATTTTTGGCAAAATGAAGGCTTGGTTTCAACTTGGTGAAAATGAAGCATTTAAGCCTTCAGTTTTGGAAAGATGCTCTGTTTTGAGATAAAACTCAGTTTGATTAAAAAAAGTAAATGAGGTGGGAAGGAAAAGCAGCATCTGGACCTCATGGAGCAGGTAACTCCCTCAAGCAGGTAGCAAAGAGGCTGTGGATGGGGCATTGGCAGCACTTGCCCTGGTGCAGAGGGCTGGACTCTCCAACAATAAAGAGCTCAGTATACAAAGAGGTGGCTTCCAGGGGACTGCAGCTGCCTCTGCCTGTGCTGTGGCAGGCGATGCTGGTGAGGGCACTCATGCCTGGTCTTTGAGAACCCCCCCCCATTATCTCCTGCTGCCCCTCTGCTCCGTCCTCCTGTGACTCTGAGGTGCAGAGTTCAGCTCTGTGCTGTGAGCGTTGTCTGAGTGTGGCGTCTCATCTTGTGCGTTTGGGTAAGTCAGCCATGGAATTATCCTATAATGTGGAAATCATACAATTTCTCTCTGATCTTCCCTGAGCTTAGCATTTCATCTTGCTTATACTAAATGCAGCATGACTAAGTAGGCAAGAAAGGGATTTGAGCCCTTTTGTTACTTAAAATGTGAATTAGACATTCCTGAGGGAAGTTTGTGTCACATTTGCAAGTTGAAAATGCATCAATTATCTGTACACAGACCCCTTCCAGTGTGATGGCGAAGGAGGAGCAGAGCTGGTGGCTTTGGGGGACGTGCTGCCAGCAGAGGCTGCTGGCTGGCAGGTGGCAGGGCATAACCCTTTATCCCATGCTGAGCTGTGCCATCCTCTCCCTTATGCTCTGGATGTGGCAAGGAGCGAGCTGGGAACTGCAGCAGGCACCAAGGCAGCAGGGAGTCCTGGTGGGGCTGGAACAGAGGCACAGAGAAGGTGCAGGAGCCTCAGGAGGCTTCACCACCTGCAACCAGGGCGCTGTTTGCTATGCTCTCCACCTCTGCTGCTCTTCTCAGGCTCCCAAAAGGTTCTGGAGGATTGTGAAAGTGAAGGAAAGTCTTTGTTGGGGGGGATGAAGAGGGAGGCTGTGTAGCTGCACTAGGAACTGGGATGTCCGTTGCTGTACAGCCTCACAGTGACACCTGCTCCTTCCATCTAGCTGGAACTTCGCTTCTCTCCCAGAGGCTGCACACAGAAGCAATCACTGTTTGAGCAGCAATTCTGTCTGACACATCACTTAGAAGGGATGACGAGAGGGAGTTTCCCCTGCCTGTCCTTTGCCAGCTGCGTTTGGACTGTGCACGCGAGGTGGCTGTGGGTGCATGAGGCAAGGCAGCGGCTGCTGGCGTGTGGGGCCGCAGAGCGAGCCCAGGCTGTGCCCGCGCTCCCCTCGTGCCAGCAGCAGCTCCCGCCGGCTGGCAGTGCTCCTGCTGCGTGGATGGAGCCTCGAGGGCTCTCAGCGCTGCTGGGCAAGGGCCTCTTGTGCGAGTTGCTGCTCAGGGGAGCCGGGGATCACAAGATGATGTTGCTGTTGCTCTTTCTTTCCTGTAATGCTGCTGGGTACTGAAGGCACTTCACTGCTGGGCTTGTAACAAGGGCCCAAGCGCTAATCAGCGGTTAGAGCAATCTGCTGCTGCTCTTACCCTCCCTCATTTTCTCCTGGCTAGAAATTGGATGAGTGCAATGCTTAGTGGCACTCTAACTTGCAGTATAAATTGCACTGCTGTGCATTGCGAAAGGTCAAGCTGAATGACTTGATGAAATGGATTGACCTACTGAACAGCACTTCAGTCTATTTAAGGACAACCAATTGTGGCAAGACAGAATAGAAAAGCTGAGCTAAATGAAGGAGGGAAAATGAGCGTTAAAAAATACCACTTCCATGCTGGATAATCCAGGGGCAGGGGTGGAGTTGCAAACAGAGCCAGCGTGCCCCAAACCACGTGTTATTGGGCACCGTAGGGCAGCGTGGGCTTCCGCATGCGCGTGTCCTGCTGGGGCTGCACTCAGGCTTTGCCCTGCTCTGCTCTGGGCCTGTGCTGCCGCCGTCAGTGGAAATCTGAGAGATAACCAGCTGTAATCTTACATATTGTTCCTCTGGTATCTGTAGAGATGCCTGTTCTCTCGTGTACCTGCAGGGCAGAATAAAATCGGGAACGCTGTGTGTGACCTCCAGTGCCGCGTGCCATGCGCTGTGTGTGGCTGCTGCTGAAACCGGCTTGGAGGCTGCGGGACTGGGTCCAGCCAGGGTGCTGGCCACAGTGGGGGGACCCAGGTGCATGGCCCTGGTATTCTGGCAGTGTACTTTTCTGATGCCAGCTGAGAAAGCAGCATTTGCAGCAGGACTGGCTTGGTTTGACTCTCTGATGGCAGACAGCATGCATCAAACTGGCTTGGGACACTTCAGCAAGAAAAGATTTTTGGAGCTCCTCCATCCCTCCTGTCCACCCTAGCTCCTGCTGGAGTGGGGTGGCCTGGGCCCTTCTGGAGGGAGGGCTGAGGGCTGGCTTGAAGGGTCTGCCAGCCTGGGGCCACCTTCTCCCTTCCCACAGCAAGGGGACCTTGGCAATGTCACTGCTGCTTTTTGCTCCTTTTGTGGGTTTCTCCCTGCTGGCAGGATTTATTGATGAACATCTTGTACCTTCTGCCTATTTACAGGTTTTTGTGTGTGACTGGACAACCAAAGAATTGTGCAAACGTTGCAAAATTACTTTCTGGGCTGACTCTGGATGTTGAACTCTGGATTTGGCTCAGGACAGGAGCCTTCACACCTGAATATTTCTTCTTGCAGCTGTGTTCATGGGCTCAGTTTACAACTGTAGCGGTGCAGTATTTGCATGCAATGTGTTCTTGCATCAGATCTTCTTATGGGACTTTGTCTTAAGTCAGGAGCCAGAAGAAGGACTAGGTAATTTAGGGGATAGGCTACATGGTTTAAATAACAGATACTCAAAGCAGTGCATGGTGAAGTAATAACTGATGCACTGGAATATAATCCTGGGAACTGATTTAAAATAACAAATATAGACTCAGAAATTGAAGCCTGTTTGTGCTTAACTAGCCACTATTTTTGAAGTAAAAGTATGTGAGTTATTCAGTGTGAATATTTAGGATATGCTGAGCATAATTGCAAAAGCTACGGTAAATCAAACCCCACGTTGAATCTGTTTTAGGTTGATTTCTTATGCATTTTCTCACAGGATTACAAATGAGTCTCCCTACTGACAGGAAGTCCTGGCTGCTACTGTAATTAAAGCACAATGGTGACCTGCACTGCAGTTTAGAGGACAGAATTACGGGTATTTGTTCAGTAGTGATCTCTGCCATAAAGCACAGTGCATTATATTCCATTTATGATCCATGATGTGAGCACTCATGTGCAGTGTTACTGTGGCACAGTGCTGCTGTATTTTTGCAAGAGAAGGGAATATGCATACTGAATGTGTAACCACATGATAGTGATTAAGGCACAGGTAATATTGGTCTCTCCTTAAATTGAACAGGGCACAAATATCAGTTACTTTTATTCACTGAAGCCATATCTGCAACTTGTCTGCACTAAGTGCAGTTTGCAGTGATGCTGAAGCAGCACAGAAGGGTCACAGACAGAAGGGAGACCAGCAACACCAATGTCTCCATGTCGCAGGTTCGCAGGTTTCCTTGAGGCACAAGACGTTTTTCACACTAGCACCCGAGTCCTTCTTCTCTGCTTCTCCAAGTGTCAAATCTCATTTGTGCTCCAGCCTCTGGTGACGACATCTCTCTAGATAAATTATTCTTTTGCCCGATTGACCTCTTGCTTATGAATACTTTGCCCTAATATTTTACTTGAATTTCCCTTTTCTATTTAAAGGCTCTTGATCTTTGATGCTGAAAATATCTGCCCTTCCCTCTTTTGGGCAGCCCTCTATCACTGTGCTGCTTTTGGGCTATTTCTGTGCCAGATCTCCATGTCCTGGTAACCACTGCATGGAAATGCCCATCTGTAACTTACCTTGGGGAAGGAAATATTCCCCAAATCCCCCCACCGGGGAGCATCCAGGTGTCTGGCAGGCACACATTCAAACACAGGGGAGTGGTAAGCATGACTGGCAGCTGCTGAGGGAGCTTTCTTGTCACAAAGAAGGGAGATCAAATAGTTGCATCCGCAGCCTGAAGTAAAGGGAGATGGGGCAGGTACGAGCAGGGTGCTCTTCAGTGAGGGAACCATGAAGCTCAACTTGTTGTGCAGCAAAGACAAAATAAACTTCATCAAACAGATAAGTGCATGCCGGAGCACCTTGCAATGGACCTGAAACCTCTGTGCTTGGTGCTCTGCAATGCAGCTGGTGTTGGGGCGGTGCCAGGACACCGATGCCACCCAGCTAGCCTGGGGGACCAACCATCCTGGCTGCCTGCGGGGCCTGGTAGGCAGATGCAGGGAGGAAACAGGGATGTTTCTTTGCGGATCTCAGCTGCTGGGGCTGTCGGAGCAGCTGAAAGACTGTGCCTTCCCTCCAACCCAGCTGTGGTGCTCAGCAACCTTTGGGAAGGATCCCAGCTGCTAGAAATGACAACTTTACTCAACAGGCTGAATTGGGAGCTCTTTCCAGTTCCAAACACACTTTCTTGAGATGAAAAAGGTTAAAGAAACCCAGCTGCTTTCAGAGTTCCACAGCTGAGCTGTGGGGTGGGATAAAGGTTCCCCAGGATGGGAGGGAGATGCAAATACTTCATCTGCCTTTTGGGTAAATACTGCAGGAGTGTCATCTTTAAACAAACAGAACAATGTGGGGCGAGCTGCGTGGTGCTGCTTGCTCTCCACTTGGCTCCTCACCCCGGGGTCTCCGTACTTGCTGCAGCTGGAGGGCAGTGGCCCTGCAGGTCCCTCCCTGCACCACCACCAACTTTAGCTCCTGGAATCCAGTGGCTGTGAGAAACTGTAGCCTTTCTTGAAAAGGAACTTTCTAATCCTGCTGCTTGCAGAAAAGAAACCTGGCAAACACAGCCTCTGAGGCATATCATTAAACAAACCCCAAATTTTGGTGTGCTATTTTGGCACGCACAAGGTGCAGGGCTGACACTTTGGGGAGGTCGGGGCATGAGTGGGCAGGTGGAGGAGACCAGGGTGACAATGGAGTCTGCATGCTCAGGACATGACCCAAACCCTTCATGTGCTGTGCTGATGTGGAGGCAGGGTGCTGCCTGGGAGAAGGGATTTTTGAGAAATTGTGTAAGACAGTGAGTCTGCTTCCAAATTCTTCCAAGGAGAGCCACTCCTCTCACCTCCAGAAGCACCTGTGCATGGGGGAGCCCTAATTTGTTTCCAGGAGTGAAGCAGAGTACCAGTTGTGTGCTAGAAGTTTAAACCAACATTGATTTTCATAGCGTCCCTTTAAACCTGATATATATACAGTTGCACAGGGCACTCTTGGGACAGAATTGCTACTATCTCATTGATTTTGATTTTATTTTCACTGCAGCAGTGTAATTACGAAAGCTAGCCATAATTATTGAAACACAACTAGAAGTATTTCATTATTAAAATACCCTTATGACTTATTATTAATTCATTAAATAAATTTGGATTATATCCCTCAATAATTAATGCACTGAAGTTTATTCTGTGAAATCTTCTTTATATTAGTAATGTGTCAGTTGTTGGTATTAAATGAAAAAAATCCCATCGAAGTATCGGAAAACATAGACAACACATTATGGCATTTGCGGGGTTTTAAATCAGTCCTTCAGGAAGCCATGGAGCTGAGCTGACAGTCTTTCAAGCTCTATATGTGTTTGGGAAACGTTTTTAAGTATCCTGATGAGTGGCTCAGCGCTTGTCTCTCTGCAATGAGAACCAACCAGTGCTCCAAGTGCTGTGACTGGATAAGGCTGGAGCTCTGCAGACCCAGGCAGCCAGGACCTCCTCTGCTTCCTCCTGTCCAGCCAGGATGTCTCTGGGATCTCTGCTTTCACCACGGGGCTTCTCACCCAGCTCCTGGTGGCAGCCGCCTGCCCCTGCTGATGGGTGGCCGCGTGCCTGCTGGAGCCCGCCCGGGGCTTTGGGGTTGTTGGGACCCTGCTCCGCTGGGGCTCCTCCGCCCTGGCCACACGCGGGAGCCCGTGGCACAGCCCATCTGGAGCTGCACCGCCTTGCGGCTTCTGGTCCCGCAGGGAGTTTGCGCCATTTATGCTAGCAGAGGATGAGTCTAGAAAACTCAGCTTCCCGACTTAGCATGGCTGAGTTTCACACATTGTATTTGATGTGTGTTTATAGAGAAAAAACAGACAAAAACATTGACTGAAAAAATGTGTCGATTCAGAAGCTGCGCTCTTACTACAGAGCTTAAGCCGGGAAAGGGGGAGAAAGAGATTTCATCTAAATAGTTGTATCGTGTTGCTATGGCAACCGCAGTTTGAAAAGTAAACAGGTTTCCGGGAAAGACTGTTCCTCCCCTGAGAAGTTGTCTGTTAGGAATAACTTCAGAAAACAGAAGTGAGTGAGATTCCCAGCTGCAGCGATGCTGCCGCTTCCTTGCCCGGAGGCTGCGGGCGGCAGGTGGGGTGGCACGGTGCTGCGGCGGCCCCTGATGAAGCATTAAAAATCGAGGGAAGCTTGCAGCCTGTGCGAATACCTTAGCTTGGCTGATAAAGCAATTGAAGCGTTTGGCTCCCTGACGGAGCTCTCCTGGCTCACCTCGCCCACCAGCAGCTGCAGCGGCTCCAGCTGCTCCCGCCGGGGCTGGCTCCGCAGAGGGACCGGCACGGCGGCTGGGTGGGAGATGCCCAAGTGGCATAGCACAGGTTGCGTGCCCCCGAGCGACTGCCAGTGTTTATTTCCAAGATCAGGGGAGGTGAAGATCAGCTTTTCTCTAGAAAGCTGCTTGAACGAAGCGGAGGGAAGAGAAAGCGTTCCCACCATCCCGCTGCAGTCTCTGCCATGGTGCTCTTCGGGCTCTCTGCTTTGTTTATGGCCCCTTTGCTCATCTGCTTTCCTCTTTAACAGCCGCACTCCCAGGCCATCACTGCTGAAGGTCTGTGACAGCCTAACCCTTCCCCACCATTCATGATTGGATGAAACTCACTTAGTGCTGGTAAAAACACCAAGAAAGAAGAATTCGGGGCAGATTACTTTGCCATTGGGTGCTGAGAAATGCGTGTGACACTGCCTGCTTTGTAACCTACTCAGAAATAAAGTAAGCCATGAGGTGAGTTCATGGAGGGAGAGCACCCCAGCTCTCCAGCTAAAGGAGTCTCTGAAGGCTCAGGCTGTCACCTGGATGCCTTTCCAGGGCATGCAGCAGCGCAAGGACAAGCAGCTTTGCTAGCTCTGCCTGCTGTCAGGGACTCTCTTCCTCTCCGTCTCCTTCTGTCAGACTGAACACCCATTTGGCACATGTGGTTGCTGCTTTGCCTGGTGTCCAGGGCAAAGTAAATGTCCCTGCAGGGAATGAGGGTGCTGGGCTTCCCTGGCGCTGAGCAGAGAAAGCAGGTGCTGAGAACCTGAAGAGACGGCTGCAGGCAGGCAGGGAGCAAAGTCTGCCTGCAAAAAGACCCCAATAAGCTCCAGAACAGTTGGAAATGAAGGGAACAGGCTGTCCTAGGAAAGTAAGAACTCAATGCTTCGGAGAAGAAACCACAAGCAGGCTCGGGATGCTGATCTGCTAGAGAAACAGCTCACATGCAAAGCATTTGTAAAGCAGAAATAAGTAAGTCAGATAAATGTGTGTAGGTGTTTGTATGATTTCATCTGAATTATCATATTGCTTACGTGCGTCAAAGTAAAAGATGCTAATGTTTAGGAACTCTTTGAAGTATTTATTATACTGTTTCCTAAAGAATTAAACTGCTAATTCAGAGAGCTCAGCTGGATTTACTGTTGTCTGGCTGACTTGGTGAGACGGTTGGGTTTGCCAGAGCTCTGTTTCTGCAGGCAGATGCACTACATGTGAACAGCTCAGTTTGCTCACACGCGACTCTCTCTGACACGTGCTAGACCCACTAGAACCAGCAGGCATGTACCAGACACACAAGTGGGTACAGCAAACATTTCCTATTTGTTATTTTCACATTTTAACAGGGCTCTGTTGTAGCAGTCAGAAGGACATTCATACCTTTGTCCATTTTTCTTGGGAGCTGCTTCTAAAATAAGATGAAGCTGATAAAAATGTGTCCCTGAGCACTCCAGCTTCAAGGTTTCCTCCGGGGAATTGAAATGCCACTCTGGGAGGCAGCTAATCCAGCAGCATCCTGGCCGTTGTGTCAACCTTGTCTCCAGCGCCCGCTTGTCTCATCAAGCTCCTCTGCTTCTCTCCTTGCCTCTTCTCCAGCTTCTCCCTTAGACCATCTCCCCTTCCAAAGCATCCCTCCCCCTGGCCCAGAGCCCCCAGCCGCTTCCTCCCCGCTCACCCTGCCCTTGCCCTTGGCAGGTGGGAGGCAGCAGACCGGGGCTCATTCCCCGCTGCTTGTGCTGCTGTGGGTGCGGGACCAGCTCTTCTGGTGGGACCCCGATGCCCAGCTCTGCCTTTGTGGCTCTGGGGCTGTGGCCTCCTCCTCTCTCCCCTTTTTGGAAGGGTCTCCCAGGGACAAGCCCTTGCGGTGCCAGAGACAATCTCCCAGGCTTGCTACACGCACGAGCACCTCCCTGTGCCCGTGTCCGTCGGCAGACGTGTGGCCAGGGCTGGAGGCGGCTGTGAGGACAGGGCATGGTTTTGAGATATAGTGCTGGAAATTAAACCTGCTTTTTGTCGGCAAGGAAAACCGTCATCAATACCTGTTTAAGAACAACAAGCCTCCTGAAACTTGTGCTTTTCCAGCCTCGCTCACACTTGGTATACTTTGTAGTTTAATTATCAAAATATGCTGCACAAATGTGCTGTGATTCTCTCTCATGAACACTCCTTCTCCAGCATCCTGCAATTCTCTACGACCTCTGAGGGTAAAGCACTTAAGTTGCCCTTGAAGACAAAAAGAGAAAGTCTTGTCTGAGGTGAAGTCAGTATCTATCCAATTTTCAGCTGCCGTCACATCGAAATGAGAAATCTGAGGCAGAGCCAGGCACAAATAGCTGATAACAGACTTTCAGGTGCACCTCTTCACTTATCACTTCTAGGGTCACCTCTGTTTCTAAAGACTTGTTTTCCTTAAAAAAAAGATTGCTTAGGACATTTAACAGTGTGGTGTTGTGATAACAAAACCCTGTGAGGCTTTAGTTTTATACCTGAGCTCCTGCAGAGATGCAGAGTCTCCTAATGCCAGTGTTCCTGAATTTGTTTCTGAAATTATTTAATGAATCAGACCAGCAAGAGTGGAGAAGGCAGAGCTCTCCCTGCAGGACGCTTCCTGCCCCTTCGGGTGCTGCAGGACGATCGTGGCTGTGACATGACAGCGGCAGGCTGTCGGATGTCCCTAGGTGCGGGACGTGGATCTCCTCCCCTTTGCCACTGGGTTCTCCTTACCCCGGGCCCCTCAGGATGGGATGGGGCCCTCCAAGGGCCGAGCCGGGAGCAGGAAGGGAGTTATGAACTGACGGAGACACAATTTGTTTTGAAACAGGGCGCTTGGCACATACGGAGAGATGCACACAGACTGGCACACAGATTTGTTTAGCAAACAATAACCTGTGTTTTGTGCATGAATAAATAATTAACCTGACTTAAAAGAAGAAGAAAAAAAAACTTTCGCTGTCTACAAACCTCCTCTTCCCTGTCTGCTGGGCACAAGCATTGTCCCAAGCCTCTGTGAGCGTGTCTTGTGGCTCAGCAGGTGGAACCTGTGGTACTCTCCTTTGCCAGTGCTCGGCACCAGGTGGACGCCGTGCCCGGGCAGGCCGGGAGGATCGCCCTCTGCACGGCACTGTGTGCGCGCAGCCAAGCTGCAGGTCGGGGGCTCGGTGCCCGCTGGTGCCAGGGACTGCTGCGGGTGGGGAGCAGAGCCCTCTCACCAGTTCCACTTGGGTTGGTTGCCGGCCCCCCTCTCACATGCCAGCACAACCTTTCTCTGTGCTGCATTTTCTCCTGTCTGCTCCAGCCCAGATTTCTGTGGAACAAGCAAAGCCTCTCTCCCATCTGCTCGTGAGATCACTCCTCGGTCTGAACAATCCAGCTCTGAGGAAGCATTTGTGGACAGGCAGCCTCCAAGTCCTCAGTTGTACCCTATCATTTCTGCTTCTACAATCAGTTTAGACTCATGAAATACTGCAAAAATACTGGTGTGTCAAGGTTCTGCAATTTTGCTTGATGAGTAAGGCATTCTCCCCAGCCCTCCATATGCATGGCTCAGCAAACTGACTGCTTCATGGTCTAGGGGCTGGTTCCTCTCTAAATTCAGCCCCACATTACCACAGCACCCAAAAGGCTGAAACTCCCTCTCTGATTTGTGTCACCATTACCTCTCAGTCTCTGCTGTTCTACCTGCTCAGACTTCTGCCTCCCTGAGGCTTTACATTTTGAATGTTTTTTTGATGCTGAGGACGCTGCAGGTCCAATGCAATGGGTGAATGTAGTGGGCTGCCCCCTCGTTTCCCTGCCCTTATACGGAGGAGATGACAGAAGCCCTGGGAGTTCAGCAGCAGAAAGCTGGGGAAAGCAGCTCCTCATGCAGGGAAGAGAGCACACCCACCAAAACCCAGGCTCTGAAACAACAGAAGATAAATTCAGGCAGAGATGGTCAGACACATGCCTTCTTAATGCGAAGGAATAGCTGTGTGCCTCTGTGGAAGTCCTGAGCACCTGGTAGCCTCTATGCATTGTAGACTAAAAAAGAAAATATTCTTCTGCTGTCTCTCCAGAGCTGTTCCTGCTCTCCCTTGTGCTGGCAGGGCAAAAGGAGATAGTGGAGACTTTGGTTCCTCTCCTGCTATCATTGAATCATCCCCACGGTCTTTTGGTGGAAAGGTAGATGCTAAGACCTGGGTACAGCTGGTATCTGCAGGAGTTCTTGTGCACACTGCCTAGACACTGCCGTGGACTGTCGTTCGTTCTTTGCTGCTTGCAAAAGTGTTTCTCTTCAGTGCCAGGGAATAAATGTAAAAAAGCACCGCAAATCCTAACCTCATCAGGGCTAAATAGGAAAAGAGAAAAAGGAAGAACTTGGGATATAGGAGTCCTAAGCAAATAGATCCAAAAATGTCATCCTTGGAGAAGGAAATGAGAACTCTCAAGTGTTTTTGTGCCATTGTTATTTCCTACATATTTTTTAGACACATTTGGCTCCTGCACGTACCCTGTTACGCAGCATACGTACGTTCATCCTGTAGCTTGGCTCTAGCTCTTGGCCTGGAGAAAAGACCTCTCTGCTTGCAGGAACCAGACCTGCTGGGATGAAGTCCCCTCATTTCTTCTTCTGCAGAGCTGAAGCTCCTCCTGCCACTGGCATCAAGTTTCCATACTCCTACAGCACTCCTGTTCTTGCCAGTCAGACATGTTCTTGTTTTCTTTGTCATTTTGAAGGTCAGTTCATGGGAAAGTGAACATGGGCGAATCCAAGCAAGGATGATTTACCTAATGCTGAGAAGTCACAGCAAAGAGCACTTCCTCCTGCACAGTGGGGTTTTGCGTGCTAGCGCTGCGTTAGCTGGGAGCACACACAGGTGAGGTGCTGACGGTGTGCTGGCATCGGGCAGCACCCTTGCCCAGCGACGGCGGAGGAAGCTGCCGCGCTGGGAAACGGCTGAACCGGCGCCTGCCTTGGTGCCGGTCAGCATGGGTGGCTGTGCGCTCGCGATTAACGGGGTGTCCTGAGCAGTGGCCAGGCCCCAGGCAGAGCTGCTGCTTCTTTCCAACACTCCTGAATTTCCAGGGCCAAATATGAGGCAGAAAAAAGGATCCTCCATATGTGCCTTGCCAAACACTCGCAGATGCAAGCCCAGATGGCAGCTCCCACTCTGCAGTACCTTCTCCCTGTTCTTTTCACGGTGTCGGGAGCCTTCTTTGGTATCAGATGCCGAGTGTGTGTTTGCTGTTTATGTGCAGGGAGACTGGAGCTCCTATTTTGGAGCGGGGAACGGAGTGGAAGAGCAATCATTTGTGCTGATTGCTAATTTGAATAAACTTTTTTTTAGCTTCAGCACCAGCAGGTCTACCTTTGAATATCAAACAAGGACACGGCATGTTGCCTTGCCTGTGTTTTCTGACGCCGGTGCAGCACAGTGTTTTGGGCTAGCTGGGCTGGGCAGAGCGTGGCTGGTCTGGGCTCCGTCCCGCCTGGTGCTGGTGGCCGCCGACGGGTCCTGCCCTGCTGGCAGCTCTGCCTGCGCGGCTGCGAAGGAGCCCCCGGGTGGCTGCAGCCAAGCTCCCTGCCCCTCACCCCGGGGTGGCCCAGAAGTTACCAGGCTGATTCCCGTCATGCCACAGACCGGGCACGAGGCCACGCAGGCTGCTTCACGTCGCTCCTGCACTTGAACAGAAGGAACACAAGTGATCCCTGGCTGAGGGCGATCCCTCCCTGCAGCAGGGCCGTGCCGTGCCTTGCCAGACCACTCCTCCAGCAGGCGAAGGACTTCCTTGCATGCCAGAGTAGCGGCACCCTGCGCCGGCTGGCGTCGGCCCAGGGACATCTGCGACCCCCCCGCCAGCCCCGAAGGAAGGGAATACCTGTCAGCGTGCCAGACCCCTCAGATGTCTCTTTCTTACAAAGAAAATTTTGGGATAAAAGGTTCAGTCTAATTTATTCCATCAGTGTAACAGTTAAGCATTCAATTACAATATTGGAAACAGCTTTGCAAAAGAAAAGCATCAGAAAACCAGAGCTGACTTGCACGGTTCTGCAGCGCTCTGGAGCCTCTCCCCTCCTGCCCTTCCCCACCACGTGCTGCTTACTGGGGCCCTGCTGTCACACCCATCTGCATGTGGCTTCTTCCCCCCAAAATCCAGCGGCGTTTCCTGTCGCCATTTCTGCCACAGGGAAATTACCTCCTTCACTCATGCTACTTCCACCTCTAGAAGGCAGCTTTCCAAACCAGTCACTTCGTAATTCAAGTTCCTGCAAAACTGAAGGAGTTTCCCATCCTCTCCTTCTTATCCTGGTGCCCCAAGAACCTGGACACAGCCAAAGCTGGAGGCACCACAGGGCTGGGACCTGCCACCCGCTCGGCGCGGCTGGAGCTCCCACAGCCTGATGCTGCCCGTGTGGCTGGAGCATCCCAGTCCTGGAGCCGTGGTCCACATGGCGAACAGGACGCGGGGGCATGGCTGTGCCCGCTGGGTTCTAGCACATTGATTATAGGCACTGACTTTCCAGAGAAACCAAATTCGTCCAATTTAAATAAACAAATCCTGAAAACAGGGAATTGTAATTGAAATGCTGAGACATTCTTATCGATAGCATCAGAGGGTGCAGTGTTGTAATAAGCAGTCCTTCTCAGATGCTAGGAGTTATTGAGGTTGCTCCATATCTATGACAGTTTAATCAGATCTTGAAAATCAGGGACATTATATTTTGCACCTGCTCATGGAAAAAAAATGAATGATGCGGCTCCCCGTCATGGATCTTTTATGCACAAGGCAGGCTACTGAGAGTACATAATTCAGAGGGGAAATGGAATTACACCATGAATGAAGACTAAGCCCAGAGTGTGGCTGAATGTCACACCGGGTGGAAGAGGAACATCTCTTCTTTCCTCTTACCTAGCCTTGACAAATGAGATGCAGGCAAAATTTATGAAGGCTCTTCTACTTCCAGGGAGGAGAGGGGGCTGTGAGCACCAGAAGATTTTTAAGAGAGTATTTCAGAGAAAATCTACCTAGGTTGGGATGACCAGGACACAGGAACAGATACATTTGCTTTTATTTTCCTTTTATTATCTGGATATGTGTGAACATACTTGCTTGCTTAATCTGTGCATTTACTTACCCTATTGCCAGTACTTAAAATGCATGAAAAACACACAGCCAGAAGGTTTAAATACAAATCCGTTAACTTATAAGTGGCCTTAACATCTGTGGAAGGTTCCAAGTCCTTAGACAAGAAGCAAAATAATGGATTTACTTTTGATTTCTAAAACACCACCCAGAGGTGAGGAGCAAATTCAGCAGAAATCAGAATGGATTTACTTTCATTTTCCTGTGGAAGCGCGAAAGCAGAGATGTCAAAGAGAGTTCATCACTGAAGTGCATTCATTATCTGTCCCACGTAGGATGTGGGAGACTGAGCCAGAAAGCCACTACCCGCAGAAAGGCCCCTTGGAGTCTGGCGTGGGGTAGTCACATCTGAACAGTCCTCCTCTGCAATTTACTTATCACAGTGACATTAAATGTGCAGAAACTCACATGCACAGTAGTCACCATAAGGCAATAAACATTTACCCACAGTTTCCACAGTCAGCCGTTAGAATCTGCCATTGTTTTCTTTGATTAATTGGTCAACTAAACAGCCAATAATATTGTTCTTAGGGGCCACTGCAATGTGTGCTGGCCCAAAAACCACTTACGGGAATAGACTCCTGCACTAAAGTGATACCCAGCAAGGCATGGCTCCTCAGGCCGGGCGATGCGACCGTGTCTGTGCAGCCACCCTGACCCAAGCCGTGGGCAGCAGCTGCCTGTAAAGCCTTAGAAGCGAGTGCTTGTGGAGAGCTGCCTGCAGCCTACCCCTGGGGGTCAAATAAGCTTACAAAATGCTGCATAAATACTGCTGAATAAAGTCTAGAGCTGTGGAAGATGCAATTTGGTCATGGAAAGAAAGGCTAAAATGTTCATGGCAAATTATTTGTTCAGCTCTGCCAATAGAAATGGTCACGCGAAATCAGGCACAAAACTTCTGCAGCTTTTCTGGTGTTCAGTATTCACACTACAGTTCCTTCTCTTTGGTCTGCCTTGGGTGCGAGGAGAGCAGACCAAGGCAGAGGTGCCTGAAAGGAAGGAGCCTTTCCAGCAGCTGCCGTGCTTGCGTCTTATGGCCAGGAGGGTCTCCAGACCAGAGATGGTGCCTCCTGAGAGCGTTCCCTCAGCAAGCCCAGCTTACGGTCAGCCTACCTGCCAATGGAGCTTCATCTCCATGGCTTATCTCTGTCTGCAGGAAAGTAAAGTATTTTTGAGGATGCCATTGCATCTTTTAGTGCTCTGGAGACTGTCCCGAGGGGCAGCATGATCTCAGGGGTGACTGCAAAAATGAGACCAAGGATGATGCCATGCAGTGATAACAAAATAAGAAGCTCTCTTACTTGTCCTGCACCAACAAGGGTCCTGCGAGACTTTGAGCTATTGTTGAGCCAGAGAGAACAAAAGGTCTTTTTCCTGTTGGCACTTGTGTAGCTATTCTGATCCAGGCTGAATATGTGGCTTGCTCACATGATCACCTACTCTAGATGACCTCCGAACTACCAAGAACAGGCAAATACCACCTAATGCCCACTGCCCCCCCCCCCGCAGCTGGCAATAGCACCTTCACTTTAGTCTGCAGCTGGCTGCTCAGCAATAAGTACCTCAATGCAGCTGCTGCGGATGTGGCATCTTGTGGGATGCTGCAGGAGCAGGGGCCAGTTCAGTAGCTGAAATGAGTGGGCTGTGATGCCCTGGCCCTCTGCGTGACCCCAGAGGCAGCAGCATGGTGGGACAGGACCTTTCCCACACGCAGAGGCTGTGTTTCCTTTTTCTCATCTAAAGCCTGTTAGGATTTCTTTCTCAATTGCATCCAGTTGTCATCCCTCCATCCATCCCACATTGACTTTTTAGTTCTCTGAAAGCCTATTCTATTCATTCCTATTCTGCCTTCCTGAAATAGCACATGCTTCTGCTGGCATTTTCCCAGCTGCCACGTGGGAAGAAAGCCTGCCCTCTGCAGAGACTTCGCACCTCCAGGAGGAGGGTGTGCTCCCTGCAGGGAGCACTCGCTGCTGGCAGAAATCTCCTCCTCTGCAGAAGCCCACAAGCCCAGAAGGATTCTCATGGCAAAGCTTTTCCCTTGCTGGAGAGATGTGATAGCTCTTAGACAGGGTCTCTTCTAAAGAACTTGTCACAGGGGAGAACTCCACTTTGAAGTTCTTAATCCTGCTCCTCCCTCTGAATGAGCTCCCCAGGACAGAGAGTTTTCCATTCTTCACAAAACTGAAATGTTTAAAAGAGGAAAGCCTTAAATATTAACGGAGAGGCTTGGACTGTTTTTGAGGATGCATTGAGAAACAGAAAGTGCTCCAGGAAACTGCCGCAGACACACAGTTCTCACATGCAGCTGAGCGCAGACATCCAAACATCTGCAACAAACCTGCAGCCATGGGCTCTGGTATCCCTTCCTAGTTAGGGCTATTTCTACAGAAAGGTTTGGCAAGGGTCTAGAGTTGAACTTTTGGCAAACTCTGAGGTTTTCTTCATGATTAAGCATGCTCTGATTCTGGCATGGCAGTGCTCGCTGGCCGGTGCTGGTGAGCATTGGGATGGGCTCCGGGGAGCTTCAGAGCAGTGCTAGCAGGAGCCGGCCGCATCTGGAGCACAAAAGGTGCTGCGGCCGTGGGCAGGAGCGTGGTGACTCCCGGCCCGCCGCGAGGCAGCCCCACGGCCGGCCGCAGAGTGCTGCTGTGCTCAGGGGAGGTGCCGGAGCCCGGGCTGGCCCGTGGCAGGATGGAGCACTCGTGGTGGCCATGGCAAAAGCACAGCCCTAGCAGATCAGGCCTTTACTGAAATCCAGCAGAGCCAAGAGCCTTGTTTCGCTGCTTAAAAGCACCTGCTTGTCACACCTCACTCACCGCGAGCAGCCGGTGCCTTGGTGAGAAATGCTGAGCTGTGTACGATGAGCGGTATTTTTAGGACTGTGGAAAGAGAGTCACATATAGCTGAACTTTCACAGTGAGAGCCTGCCCCTGTGTGCCCGTAGTTACTGCTGTGAATTTTGAATCAAAAAGCACTGATTCTGAAAAGAAGCCCCAAAAGCAAACGAAGACTTGTCTCTAGCTTTGGCTGTTCCCACAGGTGAGAACCGGCCAGGAAGGGAATGGGGGCCACCAGTGCTGATGCTCTGCAGAGGGGTCAGACACACACGTCGGTCAGAATGTGGGAGCAAGGAAGTCATATCTGATGTCTGCAGTGGCCTTTTCTCTTGCATGCATTAGTACGGGCATGTTCAGTAAGCAGATTCATTCATCTTGTCTGCAAATGTTACTTTAAATCCAGGTGGTACTGCGTAAGAGACAGTTTAGAAATTATGTAGCTTTCTGACTGATGAGCTCCTTTACTGTTGCCATCATTCCCCTAATAATTATGCCCATGCACAGCTCTGCGTTTGATTGTGCTGGAAGATGGATTCACGTTTCCTGCAGGCATGCTGGATAAAATGACTTCCGTTTCAAAGCTCTGTTTGCAAAGTTCCCTTTGTTCCTGCTGTGAAATTCCTGTGTTGAGCAGAGCCCATTCTGCTCTGAGACGCTTTTGAACACCATCTGGGTGGGTTCCCTGGGTTGCCTTCAGATTGTTCTCAGGATGCAGTCAGTGCTTGTCATTCAAGCTGATGCATAGGCTAAGAAAATAACACTGAGAATAATGTTTTGGTTTATGTTGTCAAAGAAAGAAAGGAGAAATCCAGTTTGAGAGCTGGGCTTTGGGTACTTGGTCTATCTTTTACCTTTTTAAATGCTTGCTCCTTGGACTCCAGTCTGGTTGCCAGATTCAGACACAGCGTTGATCTAGTCAGTAGATTGAGACTGGATGGCAAATAAAAGGAGAGCCAGAAGTCCTTTCCCCCTCTTTTTCTTCTTCAAAAGCCTTCTTTTCAGGTGTTCTCATGGATCCAGCACAGACCTCCTGCCCAGTAAGGCTTCCAGGGCTTCCTGCACAAGCCAGTTTCCCATTTCCCTTGCTAGAAGGGATGCTGGTGGCCCAAAACAGGTAGGGATACCTCTTGAGCCTCTGACCGGAGGACGATGGAACTCTGCACGCATCTGCCAGGCTGTGCCGAGAGCTGGCCAGGCACGGGCCGGGCGGTCTGAGGGTGGTGAGCGTTGCTGCCTGGGAGGCTTGAAGGAGCACGTTGCAAAGTTGGGGGAAAGGCTCTTTCTGCTGCTGAGTACAGCACACAAAGAAGTCAGGCTGTGAGCGAGATGTTTCACTCCCAGCCATCCCGCCTTTGCTGCAGGGCTGCTACTGCAGGCAGGAGCCGTCCTCCTGCCGGGACCCCTGGGGATGAAGCCTCTTGCTGGTGCACAGGAGCAAGGCAATCAGTTCCGTTTGCACCATGTCACTGCCAGGGCTTTTAACAATGAAGGGAAATGTGGAAAAGGATATAAACATGTCTGTGTCAGCTCAGAAGTGCCTTTTGAAATAAGCATTTGAGATGAACCTTTCAATGGATTTCGGTTTCGGGAAGGTTGGCAGCGTTACGGGTGCCACAGCTCCATGGCAGTGCGTGCACCAAGGGAGCGGTAACTCGCAGCTCAGTGCGGGCGCTGCTGGGAGCAGCCCTGCACGCGCGGCAGCCATGAGAGCTGCACAAGCCTGAGTCAGGAACTGCCTCTTCTGTGCCGCTGGTGGGACAGGGAAGGGCAGTTGTTGCCTTGCTGATACACACAGGTGCTATCGGAGCAGGCGACATCCAGCATCCCTGGGGCTGATCCACTCTCCTCTCCCGGGGGAATGCTGCCCCAGCCGGAGGCACAGGCAGGCTGTGCTGGCAGCGCGGTGAGCCTGCTGGAGGAGCCCTGTGTGGCCAGGGGCAGCTGCACTTTCCCGGTCACTAAAGCATCCTCCACTTGAAGGCACTGCACAGTAAATTTGTTTTAGGCTTTTTCTGCTAATTTTTTTTACTCTGAAATGGCTGTGGGGAGGACAGAAGCATGGCTTTAGAAGCTGCCTAAACATTACATTTAAAGAGTGCCATGACGAACAAATGCATCCTCATGTACAAAACTGCTGGTATTTATGGTATACCAGAGCAGAAACACAGGTGAAAATGAAACTCCTTTTTGTCCCTCACTTTCCTTGTGCTCAGGCTCTGAGTGCAAATGCTGTGTTCAATAACAATGAATGGCAATCAGACAGGACAGTTACATTGCAATTGTGAGTGTGATATAAGAAAACAAAGCTTTTGGCTTACTAGGTGTGCAGGGCTAAAGGAACTACTGAGCATTTCAGGAAAAATACTGGCTTACACATCTTTGTTGACCTTACTGGCATACAGCAGTAAATAGGAGCACGGGACTTGCCAGACTGCATTGGACCCAGGTTTGTCCAGTCCCATGTCATGTGTTTGGCAGGGACGTGGACTGAAAGAATTCTCCGTGAATACACTCCAGAAAACAAGCTCCATTCTGCCCCCTTGTATTTAGCAGCTGACACATGAAGCATCCAGGTTCCATTGTAAGTTATTGCCCTTTTGATTGCAGCTGTTCATGCTTTTATTCGCCTCAACAACTCCCACTCCCGCCTGACCTGTACAACACTCCCCACCCAACAGGTATCTCATGGCAGTGAGTTCCACCGGTTAACAAAAGCACAGAAAAGTAATTACTGCTACCTGGCACTTTTTGGCTGCTAAGTAAAATGAGAGCAGGATTTGTGTGTGATAGTCAGAAAGCATCATGTGTACAGTGAGCAGAGCTTTGGACCCAATCTATTACAGTTGTTACAGGTTATTGGTATATGCTTTTCTTTTCATTTTTGTTTACTAATACATTTATGAAGCTTTACTTGCAAAAGCTAAAAACTAGACACTGTATCTTATACATTTTTTTAATGTACTTCTATTTTACTTTGTTCATGTTAAGGGTGACTCTACAAAAGCTAAGGCACGCCCTTTTCCGACCCCCGCGCTGCCATCAGCTCTGTGGGATATCCAGAGGGCTTCAGACGGGGCTGGGGCTGTGGGTTTCAGATGCAGCCAGAGCTGGGAATGCCACCCCTGGGAGAGCCTTCAGCCGAGTCAGCCACGGCTGGGCTCTGGGGGCAGAGAGGTGCAGCAGAAAGTGCCTGAGCTCCAGCAGGGTTTTGGACGTAGGATGCCCATCATTGTGCCATAGGAACAGGGCCTCACCCACTGCCTGGTCAGGAGCCTGAGCATCAGCACTGAGAGCATTCAGAAGTTCCTGTGCTTTGTGTATCCCTGGAAAACCCATCGCTTGCTGCTCCAGCAGTTTCAAACACGTGCCCAGTGGGAAGAGCCAGGCCGCGCTTGCTACAGGTTGGCAGTGGGGGCAAATCCTGCAGGCAGCAGAATTTCTGGATGAATTGGGAAAGTTGAGACAACTGGGACGTTATTACGTCTGCTCATGCAGTCATCACCAATTAGCATTGTGAACTGTTTGGTGAGAACAGGCTCCAGGACCCTGATTTAGAATTAATTTCTGCAGTGGAGCTTTGAGTCCAAGTTAATCACTGTTGGATTTGGGATTACCATGCTTGTAGGAAGGGCTGCTAAACCCACCACTTTTGTCATGATCCAGCAACTCACAGGGCTTAACTCCTCATGGAAGGCAAATGTGCATGTCGGAGAGCTTTGTGATCCCTACGGGCCATTGGAGCTGCTTCTTTGGTAGAGGAGAAGAAGGAAGGCCCTCCCACACTGTTCCATTTTTAAAATGATTACATTGAAGTTGCACTTAAATTCAAATCAGCCATTCAAATTAACAATTCTAATGTTCCTGATCTATTGATCTGTTGGCTAAGACCATTTGGAGCAGACTGTAATTAAACCACAAAAGCCTGGACACCAGTAACGTTGAAAGAACAGCACAGTAGCTAGGAGAGATTCATGCAGTTCTGGTCTTAACCCGTTAAGCCCCCTTTTTTTCTGAGAAAAAGCATGCACTATGTCAGCTGTCTTTCCAGAGGATCTGCAGTGGGCAGTGCACCAGGACGTGCCCTTCCAGGATGAGCATGCCTGGGAATGCATTTTCCTAGCAATGCTTCACAGCTCAGCGGGGGCAGGACAGGTCACGCTTCTGTTATCCACTCTTGCGGGATTTCAGATAGAAGCCAGTGTCCCATTTGCAGAGACTGGTGAGATCAGCAGGGGTGCTGGTGGTTCCCACCAAGGCAATAGGCCAAGAGAGGGAAACCCAGTCCGCAGGGACTGCTTGCTCCGAGCTCCCAGGTGAGGCTGCTGTAAGAGGTGGATATGGCACTGAGTTTGGGGTGACTCAGTCCATTCCTGGTATCACAGACTTGTTTTATGCTGGTCGTTAAACGTGCTGGTAGCAAGACTTCTTCGTTTCCATGGGGAGAGCTGGAATAGTGAGTCTTTGTCTTTAGTTTGCCATCCTCAGACTCACACTGGAAATCTGTGCTGAGCCCACTGACAGGTATGGGACAGCAGAAAGCATCAAGAACCTGTTCTCGTTTTTGCACTTCAACTTCATCTTGCCAGGTGTAAATGTATATTGTGTTTTGTACACATAAGTATGTAAACATTGGGTATGAACCTTCTGTCCTGCAGTCCAACCAAAGATTATGCAAATATTTTCACTCCGAGTCCAAACCTCTGTCTGATCTGCGAACCCCTGAGCAGAAGGCTTGCTGGCAAAACACACACCACTGCACGTGGCGGTGTGGGAAGGATCTGCTCAGACAGCCCGCAACAGCCCGTGGTTGTGAACAGGGCTGGTCCTGGTGCCTGTACTGTGCCGTGTCTCCTACATCAGCTCTCATGCCTGCCTAAAGTTTTCCTAGCATCAGCCAGCAGAGAGGACAGACTTCTTGCTGCGGAGGAGGGCTGTGCAGGCTGTACTGCCATCTCTCTCGCAGCAAACCTTGTCCCAAGCAAGCAGGTGCTGCACTTTATCCCTGCAGACTTCATGTTCTGTGTATGGGCAGAATCAGCCCTCTATGCCCATCTATGGCTTTTTTTTTTAATATAAGCAGTAATTTTTTCCAATGCTTGCATTACTTTCCCACAACAGCTATCTAAGTCTGTTTATTGATAGTTTTTTTTTCCCCTGTGTGCAGTGGATTTAATAGCATTGCACAAACCTGACAAATGACCTGGCAGAAGAAAAAAGTGAACTCACAGGCTGAACTTTGTGCAGTGTAAGCCCAGGGTAACTACTCTGACTCCAGCAGGTTACACGGGATGCACTCGGCGGCAGCCTTGCTTTCTTAGCAGGTCTATTGACTGGGCTTGTATAAACACCAGCCGTAATTTCTGCACAAATATTTCAATGAAAATGGAAACCTAAATACTGAATGATTATCAGGAAAAAAGGCTTATTCCTTCATTCTATTTTGATTTTAATTACAAAAGGTTAGCATTTTTCATACAATTTAAACAGAAACGCGACAGGAAAAGGTCAAAACACAAGGGGCCTAGAACACCTCTAATCCCATAATGGAGAGCAATACAAGGCTCTAATATTTGAACAATCAACATAGACTTTTGTTATGAAGACCAACATGTGATGGAAGAAGGTAAGAGGCTTTTAGATCTATTAGAAAACTGGTGTGCTGGGAACGGAGGGAAATGATGATGGGAAAATTAAAATTCAGCTCCAGCAGAAGGTTGCAGTGTTCAACTTGCAGCTCAGTGCATCGATCTGTTCCAGCATTTGACTTTCAACCATGACAAAACTGTGGGCAAATTAATTGTTCTCCAGGATATTAGGCATCAGAGTCTATTAATCCTCTCTGGAGTCGGATGCTCCATGAATACTAATGAAAACTGAGAGCTGCAGTCATGTCTTTCCCAGTCTGACTCAATGCTATTGCTGCTGCTGCTTCCATGGGGGGCAGGGGGAGGGAGGGAAGCCCTGAGTGCTAGTCAGCCATTTGCTGCTTTTATTCAGATTTAAGGCTGATTACAATTGGAAAGAATAGTGTAATATGGCAAATCCTCCTCTCTGAGCTGGGGAGGGTTTGAAAATCAGAAAGCGAGAGGCAGTGTTATGTGTTTTCCACAAGGAAAAAGTGAAAGGCATAAGTTATTTATGTAAATTCTAGATCTGTATTCAGACATGTTTTAAGGAAGATCTCAAGAAATCATTTCTTAATTACACATACATATCACTTCCTTTGCCTGCATCCACAAGACTAAAATGTGAAATGAGTAGTTCATTTCTAGTTATTGTTTTACAAACATATGAGATTTCTTTCAGCTCTTTATTTCCCTTTAAAAAAGACCTCCCCCTCCTCTCCCCAAAACCTCCCAGTACTCTTCAGGGAAAGAAGCCTTGCTTCTGGAACCTCTGCAGATTAATACTTAGTGCTAATCTGCATACTGTTATAAAAGAAATGGAGACTGTAGGAAAGGGATATTGAAGATGTTTTACCTTCACTAATGCTGCACATTTAAGTAATCCTCTGGAATTCCAGCATAGCTTTAATTGTCCAAACCGAAGTCAGGACCATATTCTGTATAATTAACCCACAGAGCATGATGTTGCCTGGTGAAAGTGAATACGCTTCCAAATATTTGTCCAGCTAGTATATCAGAGCTCATCCAACGTGTTATTCCAACTTCTCATTTTGTTTTAGAATCAGGTTGCACTAAAGCAGCAAAGTAAAAGCATCAATACTGGGGTTTAGAACAAGGAGCTTTCCATTGATGAGCTAGTGTTATATTCTCATCTAAATGCATGGAAGTTCCCTGAGGATCAAGATGAGAATATATTATATTCACTGTGCTGTATCCTTTTGTCTCCCCTTTTCCCTTACAGTTGCACACAACACTGTATTTACAGCTTAGAGAAAGCTGCAATGATTGCATTTGCAGTGAAACAGCAGGGCTGAAAAATTTGGGTAATGAGGAAACCACGAACAGGTTGCCAGGCAGTTTGTTTGTTCAATGGGGTAATCGGCAACGTGTGAATCACTGCAGAGTGCTTGCCCTGTGCTGAAGCATGCAGACATCAAAGAGCTACTCAAATTCTCCAAGCCATATCATTCCTGGAAGCCCGGGTGTGAGGAGAACATGTGGCAGTGCCTCGCGTTTACCCAGCGTACCAGTGTTGCCCAGAGGTAAGCTTTCTTGAGGCTCCTGCTTTCACCAGAGCTGAAATAGTGCAATGCAAAGAGAGCAAAGCTATTAGTCTGTGCTCTAACTGAGAAGATATTTATGTCTGTGCAAACACAGCACGCGCCTTCCGCATGATTTGGAGCTAAATGCAGTGTTACTTAATTAATGCATATGTAACACACAAGGCTATTACACCTATTAGAGCTCTTGGACAATTAAAATTCCAGTGGTCCTCTCTATGACGGGTGTCCATGACAAAGAGCTGGAATTCTTCTCTGTCCATAAACAACTGGCAAGGTCCAAGAAAAAACAAATCACCAGCCAGAAAACAGCTTCCAGGTTTGCCTCAACTTATGAAAGTAAATGTGAATCTCACAAACCAGAGCATGAGATGCTTGCCCTGTGGAGATGGCAAAAACACCTTGCGTCCTCTGGTCTCTTAACACTTCCTTTTATTCCCTCTGAGCATTGCCATGTCCAGAGCTGCAGCAGGACCAAGGGGATGATGGTCGGAGCAATGTCAGAAGGGTTAGCTGCAGGCTTGAAATCACTGGTGGCTGGGATCCTGTGCTGGGAACAGTCCTGTGGGTCCCAGTTGGGTTTTCTGGGGGACAGCAGGGGAACCGTGGCTTTCCCAGCACCAAATGGCTGTGTTCTCTGCTCCCCTGGACCTTTGCCTTTCAAATGTAGTTGAAGTGCCACTTTCTTTAGTCAAATAAAGGCTGCTGCTTCAGAATGTGAATGCTGGTGTAATTGCACTGTTCAGCTTTCATGAGACAGCTCTCTGGTCTTCACCCTTGTATCCCCTAAAGCGCTGTGCTTTGGTCAGTACTGGTCCCATGGGCTCACTTTACAACAGCCCTGGAAGTGTCAAGAGAGGGCTGACAGATCTCGTGTGTGCTGCCCTCCTTGTCACCCACGGCTGGCACCACGTTTTGCCTGTGCTGCTGAAGGCGGGCTGGAGCTGTGGCACAGCAGACAGTGAAATAACACTTGAAGTGCTCTAGGAAGCAATCATCAGGAGAAGTTTTTGGGTTTTATTTGGTGCCTTCTGCAATGGCCAAACTACTATTTGTGTGCTTTTGGGATGTGGTGTGCACAGAAGAGAAAGTGGCTTTTGCTCTGTTCCCAGCTCCAGCTCAGCTCCGCACGCAGCCAGCCTTTCCAGGACAGACCGAGATGTCACTGGTGTCCCACCTCTGTGAGCGGGGACCGACGCTCACGTGGCCGTGGAGTTAAAGCCCAGCAGCAGGGGCTGAGGGAGACTTCCAGGGTGCCTCTGGGGCTCGCTTTAGAAGCGCTGGGAGTGGGAAGGTGGCCGGTGCTGGGCAGCACGGGGCTCGGGGATCAGGGGCCAGCCGGAGCGCGGCCGTGCATGGGGCGGTGCGTGGTGGGTGCGGGCAGCAGCGGGGAGGCCCCGCGCGGCCGCTTGGCGTGCAAGCTGCCTCCCGCCCTGCTCCGCATTATCCAGGTCCTGCGTTCCATTTCAGAAAAGCTGACTTCAAGTAAAAGATCTCTTTGAAAAATCACGAGGCATTTTATTCATGATTAGGTTTTGTCCAAAGTCTTTTGACAAGAAAATAGGTGATCCAGCTCAGAAAGCTTTTCTTTTCTGGTACATAAGAAACCCATTACACATCTTTTTTAAAAAACAAAAACTTTCTTATTCTCTTTGAGCGAGTGTGGCCAGCTGTCAAAGGAGCAAACTCAGCCTCCAAATGGATTTAATACAAAACAGGCCCAGCAGACTGCCTCATGCATTGTTTAACCATTGCTTCAGTTTCCCCTCTTCTCCTTTGCTGCATTAGGTACTTGCCATTTAGAGTCATAAGTTTTTAATGTTTAAAATATAACACATTGTTTCAGTTAATGTAATTGTCCTTCCCTCCCTCTCCCCCACCCCAAGTTTTATCTCCTTTCTCTTACTGGTGGCTTTACAGTGATGGCAGCTTTCTGCTACCAAAGCAGGGTTTCAGGCAGCCCCTGTCCCCTGATCCAGCTCAGCGCCAAGGTCTCCTCTGGGCAGAGCAGCTCTCAGCCTCACACTCACCACCCCTATCATATTCCTCTTCCTTTTTAAATCCACTGACTCACCAATACTGGCAAAACTTGTGACTTTCAGGGGCAGGATTAGTCTGCAGTGTCCCAGGTCTGACGCTGCTGTCCCGCAGGATGATGCTCACCTGGGACAGCCCCAGCGCTAGTGGCTGCCCGCTGCCCGCTCTGCAGCTCTGCCGAGGCACAGCTCGGGACAGGGTTGGCAGCGCGGTGCCCCATTCCGTGGGGTTTGGGTGAGCCGTTGCTGGGGACCAAATCTTCCAGCATCCTTGAAATGCTGCTGCACTTCTGCTCACGTAAGAGACTTGCTGGGTGTTTAGTTTTCCTTCATCACTGGTCATACCGATCCTTTGGCTGCAAACCATGCAGATTTAATAAGACAGCACACCCTATACCCAAAGTCGCCATTATTTGCTGGCCACTTGCCTTATGACCTGGACACAACTCCTCCTTTCAGTGATGCAAAAGCCACCCTGACCACACACATCCCCAGTGGGAGCCCTGATGACAGCTTGCCTGGCTGCTGCCAACTCCTGCTGCAAGGCAGTGAACTCTAGGATGACAAATAATGGATGGTGACCAGTGTTGCGAAAAAGAATCCCAAACGCACGAAGGAAAATCTGTTCCTGAGGTGGAAACCTGAGAGCAAAGTAAGCTTGGGCATTGCATGCAAGTAATTTCCTAATGTTTATTACAGAGACTGGGGCCTCACTGTGGCTGGTGAGCAGCAGGCGTTGGCTGTGTGGAAGTCCCATCTCCAAACTTGTGCACTCTGCGTCGCAAGGCTTCGGGCACGGCGAGGTACAGAGTGGGCTCCCCTGAGCCACAGGATGGGCACAGCAAGCATCCCAGCTGTGACTTGTGTCCTTCCGGCAGTGCTGCAGGACAGCTGGAGGGGAAGGATAACTGGGTTCAGCGCCAGACCTGCGGGAGGGGCCCCTGCTATCAGGGCAGTAATAAACTCATCAGTCTCCGATTGAAAAGCAAGTCAAGTTTTCCACACTCGTGGTTCCCTGTAGAAAGCTGTTGCAGAACCTCATTTCTCTCACTGAAAACCTTGTTCCAACCCTGAATTATGCATGCAGTACATGTTGGAAAGGGGTTGGAAAACAGGGAGGCGGTCGGAGCTGCAGGCGGTCACAGATCCTGGGCAGAGGGCAGCGGTCCCTCCTGTGTGCTCTGCGCCTTGGGTGCCCCCGGGACCCCGCCCTTCCACACCGCCCACATTTCCCTGCCCAGCACCTCCGTGCTGAAGCTGCTCTGTACTTACCTATCCAAACTGGCCAGAGGGGAAGAATGGCCACAGCGAACCCTGCAGAGCACCCTGACGGCACCCTCAGCACGGGGTCACTGCATCCCTGTGGCTGCGGGGACATGGACGGGAGGAGCCATGGGCTCCTGTGGCTCCAGCATCTTTAAATGCCGCGAATCTCCTCTCTCCTGCTCACGAGAGACATTAGGCACAACACATGAACTGTGCTGCTGCTATTCACACGTCTTCCCCCCTGCTCTGTAAGCAGTTTACAGCATGGGTTACCTTGTTCTACAACTTGCATGGTGCCTGATGCAAGGGGATTGATCTCTTATTGATGCTACAGGCATTTGTCTAATAGAAATGAATAAAAATCAAATGCTAGCAGTGAAAATACTGCTAGGTCTGGAGTGCTATTGACTTTGGGCTCTGCAGGAGCTGTTTCTCTGGCATGCTTTCTCTGCTTTTCTTCATACGTTCCACCAGTGGAAAAGGTAACAGACACACATACTATCTGCACTGCATAACCACACCTCTGTGCAGCACAGGTTTGCACTAGCTCTTTTCCTAATCCCTTTACAGAGTCCATGCTGCTCTTTCTGTGGAAAAAAAATATTGTTAGTTTGCGTCAGAACTGAATCCCTGTGGCAGACGCAAGAGAAGATTTAATTACAGAGAAAGTAACTATTTATGAAGTTCATAGAACTTTTGTATTTGGAAGAAAAGCTCTGAATGGAAAGGCACACTCAGAAGGAAATCCTGCATGTCCTATAACCGCAGATAGAGGGACTTGGCGAGGTGCGTGTTCAACCTGGCTGTTTGTTGGGTGTTCCCATGTGGGTGGTTTTGGGTGCCTACCCTGGCAAGAGGAAAGCAGCTTGTATGTCCACCACTTAGGAGAACGTGTGGCCTTTCTCTTGGGTCCTGAGTCTAAACTACCGATGAATAATCCCTCTTTATCCATGAGAAGGGGAAAATGAATAGCCAGACGTGGTATTTCCCTAGCGCGCTCACATGTTCAGGAATTGCTTTGGCGGGAGTGGGGCTCCTCCTCAGAAGCAGAGCCCTCTGGGCAGCACCAATGAGAGAAGGAAGGGAGTGCATGACCTGCCTTGGGTGCTTTTCTTCTTGTCAAAGGACAGAAGACATTTCTGGGGCCTAAGAAGCAAAGAAGAGAGGTTAATTCATTTGGAAGTGGACATAACAACACTGAGTCTCTGAGAAAGTAGCAGACTGAATGTAATCTGATGTTCTGGCATTATCTCTGGAAGAGAAACAACTAAAGAGGAGGGAACTTGAAGGAGCAGAAGCCAAAGATGTTACCTGTTGGTTAGCTGTTGTATGCTCAGTAGTCCTAAAACACCTGAGATTGCTGGGCTACTGGCGCTTATGTTTTATAAATCTCAGGCTAGTGGATAAAACTATGTGAAGCTGGAGTAGTGCTTGTATTATGGGAACACTCAAGGCGAGTGAGTTACCCAGCGGTAAGCTGGACATCAGTGCTGGGCAGAATAATGGAAAAGCTGATGTGAAAAACTTGATGAAGAACAGAAGAAGGGAAATATAATTGACACCAGTCAAGAGCATTTACTGAAGATAGATGCTTCCTTTGAAATAAAATGCATTTTAATATAGATAAATATGAAATCATACATATCATACAGATTAAGAATAATGTTTATGCTGCTGGAGCAAGAGATGGTATTGCATTCCCTAATGACTTTGAAAAGCATCTAAGGGTTGCAATGGACAGAAGACACAGGCATACTTCCCTGACCTTGCGATAAATAGCTAATTCATTCAGTGGATATATAAAAAGGATTAGTAAGTAGGAGTGGTGAAAAAAGTTTATGGTGTAGTAAACTTGAACAGCACAGGTGAGATGTTCACTAAAATATTGCCTACAGTTCTGGTGTCAACGTTTTTAAAGGGATGTTGAGGGTGTCAAAGAAAGCCACGAAATTGTTTATGAGATGAAGAAAATGAGCTACAGAAAAAGAGATTAAAAGGCACACATGAGATCAAGAAGAAGAGTGAATGCCTTCATTAAATCCTGAAGCACCTTCTCAGGGAGAAAGTACCAGGAACCGAGGGCCTCAGGTCTAGCAGAAAGGCAGAATGGGAGCCAAAGGCTACAGGCAGAAGCAAGACATTTAACATGGAAATAAGGTTCAGACTGCTGGGAGGGAGAGTAATGACTGACTGGAAAAAACTACCCTTGAAAGTTGTGTATTTTCCATCTCCTCACACTTCTAAGACAGGCACTACAGCCCTGTGGGAACTAGGTGCGAGCTATACAAGTTGTTTGGCTAGGGGTGGGGGGAAAGAGCTGAAATAAAAAGACCTGAGCTAGAGCAGTCATGGTATATGATCCGATGGTTTCTTCAGGCCCTTAAACCCAGGGCCACCATCTGTGGGCAGCGTGTTGTTCCTGGGACAGGCTTAATGCACGGGGACTAGGGCTTTGCTCTGGGTGTGGAGCTGTCCTTATTATTCCCATTGATATTGCTTCATAAAGAGTTTCATAACTTCCTGAAGAAACAAAAGCGTAATCCATCTGCATAAATTTAAAGTGGCAGCTTCAGAGCTTCAGAGGAACTGAGCAGCTCGCCCAGCAAGCCAGCCAGTTTTGTGATCGAGTCCTGCTGCTTGTTCAGCCTCCAGGGGACTCACTCCAAACCGGCAAGGATGTTCAAAAACGGAAAAGAAATGGATCAGGAGGAAAACAACAACAAAAAAGCTTGGAAATATTAGTGCTTTCTGACAGGTTTGAAAACAAACACAAGAAGGGGAAAAAAAAAAAAGAAAAAAAGAAAAGAAGCATCTCCTTAAAATGAAGCACTTAAAAATCATCCTTTGGGGCTGAAGAAAATCTCTGTGATTTCTAATGTTTTGAGAAAAGCTACAACTTAGTGACAAAAATATGCATTTTATTTCCCTGACACAAGCGAGCTAACGAAATCCCAAATTCCTCCTTTTTGCTCCCTCTGCTCTGTCCTTGGCGGTTCCTGCCCTGGCCCTGGGAGCAAGGGACAAAGCACAGGGCGGCCACTCAGCAGGAAGCCTGAGCACAGGCACTTTTGGGAGGTGAAAAGCAAAGCAGCTAGGAGGATGAGGAAGCAGTGGTGTTAGAGCGGTTCCCAATGCAGTGGGGACGCCGGGCTGTGGTCATCAGGGAGCTGGACGATCTGCCTGCAGAAGCCTTTGGGCACAGCTCTGGCTTCTTCAGTGGGCAAATAAATACTGGATATGATGATCTGTAAATTAAAAGGTGTTTTAGAAATGTGAGGCAAGAGTTAGTACCCACTTAAGTTGTCAGAGGAGATGCTTTCTGCAAACTGTTCGTGACTTGGGTACTTTTCTCCCATTAACAGTAATGAGCAGCTTTGCTGAGACCACCTCTGCGCGACAGTGTATCTCAGAGGTTCAGGCAGGTAGAAGCAGCCATCGCACCGTCCCTGGAGGTGCTGCACAGGCTGACTTAATGCTGGTGCCCTTGTGAGCACCTCTTAAGCAAGAACCAAACCAAGACTTAGCTGTCAGGTGCGGAAGTGGTGGCTGGAGTCACTGGGGAAAAAGCTGTGGTGCCGGTGGCTGCCACCAGTTTTGTACTTGGTTATGCTGAGGCAAAGAGTGTGGCCACTGCCTTTTCCAGGAGCCAGAAGAGCTCCTTCTCCTTTGGAGCTTTACCACATACCAGACACCTCAGCCAAACAGCCAGTGCAAGAGGCAATGGCACAGGGAGGGACGATGCCCGTGCCTCCACCTGTGGCTCGGTCCAGAGCTGGGGTCTGTCCTGGGAATGACTTTTCCTCCCTCCTCGCACAAGGCAGCTGTTATTTGATTCACTTCCAAAGCCCATGCTTTTGGCCTTACCTGCAGAGGCTCTACAGAGAACTCTGTTGAATTAGCGGTGCTATGTCTTGATTTAATTTTTGGTCTACTTTGACTCTAACAAAGCAGCAAATTGCTTCCTGTAGTTGTTTTACTTTTATTTATAGGGTAATTTGCATCATGAAGACAAGTTGGCCTATCAATAACAGTAGACCAGTTAAGGTCACCTGTCCCCTCCTCTCTTTCTGAGGTCTCATCTCTCACTTGTACATCTTCATCTGGATGACGTATTGTGATGGATTGGCTTGGGGGAGGCCTGCCTCCGCTCTCCCTTTCTCACTGAGCTGATTCTCATGCTTGGGTCAAGCTGCTGCTGTGCTTTAGCTGTGCAATGTTCTTCAGACGAAGAGGACTGTTTGTAGCACTTGCAGTGAGAGTTATTCTGCAAAGAAGAGAGGTGCAGTCGTTCCCTGAGAAGGAAAGTAGAAGGGAAAATATCTGGTTAACATATTAATATTTCATCATGAAATGTTGTCAGGTTAAATTCATTACTGAGTACAGGTTGTTCTACATTGGAAGAATTAAGCCTGACTTAGGTTAAAAAAAAAAACCAAACACATGTTCTCTTCGCCTCCTTCCAGCCTGCATCTCTGCAGGACCCACATGCCAGCTCCTGCTGCCACCTCTGCTGCACCACACCAGCCCTGGGAGAAGCAGCGCCGGCGAGGTGACAGATGACGGGGAGGGCAGAGGCAGGCAGAGGGAGCGGGCGCTGTGCTGGGGCTGGGCACAGAGCCCTTGCCCATGCTCCTCCGTCATTTTCAGGGCAGCCCACTGCTCTTCGCCTGCCACGAGCTGGGGTGTTCCCCTCGCTCTTCCGCTGCAGCTGGACGAGCCATTGCCGGGCGTCCGCTGCTGCAGGTCGGGCTGCCGTGCCAGAGGGGTGGCAGTGCCGCTGCATGGGGCTGCCACCAGCCACCGCGTCCCCACTCCAGGCCGTGGCACACGCTGCTGCTGCTGCCCTGTGGCTGGTGACCAAGCCCCAGAGCCCTGTCAGCATGAACGCCAGCCCAGACTGGTAAGCCCTGCCCAAACTGGTGAGCCCAGCCCAGCCACCAGCTCAGCTGGTGCTGGGTCAGGGATGCACGCTGGTTTGCACCACCGATGAGCATGCCCACAGCATGGCAGCAAGTTGGGGACGGGAGAAAGGCTGTGTAGGCAGAGTTACATGGGCATCTGGAGGTAAGAATACCTCCCTGGCAGCCGCTTAGCCACCAGATAAATGCACTTTGCCTCTGGAGGTGGAGAGGAAGGGGCCAGACAGGAGAAAGCCAGGTCTGCGCGGCCGCTCTGCGTGTTGCTCTGGTGAGTGAGTTCTTCTGGCTAGAAGGAAGCCGAGCGCTGTGCTTCTCCTCAAGCCTGGGCTAGCGAGGGAAGTCATCTCCTCTGCCTTTCTCACACAGGATCGGGTGGCTGGCTGGGCATTCGAGCAGTTCTGGTTCTCAGAGCTGCCATTCTCATCCTTTCTAGGACAGCACATACTTACACTTTCATTTATTCCACCTCAATAAACATCTGAAGATATCCATAGGAAACTTGTACTTTAAAGTAAAAACATTCCCCATATACCTCCTGGGGAAGGTTTTCCTTTTCTCCAAGTAAGAATTTGATCCCGTAAATGTGAAAAATGGGAGCAAGTCTTGCAATCCTCTTTGGGCAGGACTCTGAGATCGACAGATCAAACTCCCTTTGTGAGATCTGAATATTTGAATCATCATGCAATAAATTTCGACATTCTCAACACTACAAACAGACAGCACAAAATGAGACAAACCATCTGCTTCTGCTTCAGAGACACCTGAAACATACCCCCTAGGAGCTCTAAGTCGGCTCCATCCACCAACAAACCCTGAGCTCCGGCTCCCACTTGTTATCAGGGGACGCTCATCACTGACACCTGCGGTTCTGCTGGTGTCTATCCAATCACTAGCACTGCATTACGGTCCAACAGCTGATGGCTGCCGGATGAACTGGAAGTCATCCAAGGATACCTCTGTATTATCTGTTAGCAAACAGCAGGGAGAGACCCCAGCTCAAACCTGGAGAATGCAGCCTTTTGTCCTGCTGTTCAGAATGACTCGCTCCCTTCTCCTTTGCTCCCCCTTGCACGCTCATCCCAGGTGCAGTGCCAGCGAGTCACTAGCGGTGAGACTGCCGGTGACTTACAGAGGACATCTGGGGACTGACCGGGCACTATTTGTTGAATGGTTCCTGCCTACTGCCCATTCCAAAGGTCTGAGGAAGTGCACAGAAACCTCTTGATTACCAGAGCCTTTCTCACCTTTGATGCCTGTGGCTGCTATGGGACTTGAATTGCGCAGTGAGCCTTGCCCTGCCTTCTCCCTACAAGGCCTCTGATGTCTTTTTTATGACACCAGTGTGAAAGCATTGTGAATCCCCTCCACTAGATATAGCCGTTTCTTGGACCAAGATACCCTGTTTTTATAGCTTTTTAAACCATTTACCTGCATGAGAAACAACAGTCCTACTACAGGAAAAAAAATCCTGCGAGGGATCGCTGTGCCTGCATGAGGCCCAGGAACGAAGCCAGCCTCTCCTCGCCCCGCTTCATCCCTACGGCAGGGGGCTGCTTGGGGCTGCTCGCGGGAGCTTGCTGCAGTGGGCAGTGGGGTGCATGGGGTGCGTGGGGTGCCCCATGCCCTGGCTCTCCCTGCTCTAGGGGCACCTGGCTCTCCCAAGGTGCTTTCCAGGCACAGGGGGATTGTAGCCCAAAGCACGGTTTGTTGCTCTGTCTCTGTACTGTGATGGAGGAGGAGAGCCAGGAAATTTTGTACAGAGGGTACAGTTCACAGCCTTGATCCTAGAAACCCGCAGAAATGCAGATCTGTGGTGAATGCGGGCAGCCAGTTAAGAGCATAATTTTCACTTTTCATTCAAAGCATAATTTCCCTCCTGTGCCCAAGATCCTCCGCAGAGAGTGTGCATAGCTCTGAGTAATCCTGAGCTGTTGTACCTGGCAGATACGCTAACCCTTGCCTATGATTTTGGAGAGAGTCATCTTTATGTCTGAAACAATACAGCCTTCCCTTTTGGAGTTGTTTGTTTGCACATGTTCACAGGGAAACAGTTTTAAATATGGTAATAATGAACATCCAATCAGTTACCATAGTGTTCAGGGATATAGCCATGGCAGTCAATCTGCAATTGCAAATCTGCATATTTATGCAGTTTCATTAATTATGTATTATGCAGCATTAATCCCAATAATACGTGTACGCTTGTTCAGTAGAACAGAGAGAAAAGACTAGCCTAGCAGAAGAATTAATCAGAGAGTCATTCACAGATCCCACATTGCTTTAGGTTGCAATTACAAGTATTTTTACTTACAAGGTTTTGCATTAAAAAATTAATTTTGCAAGATTTTGAGGTCCCCACATAGCCACAAAAATTTAAGTTAAGCTATGAAAAATGGCTCCTCCACGTCTTCTGGTAGCAATCACATTTGGGCATAGGAGGGGCTTTTAAGAGGGATTCCTGTCAAACAGTCTGTTAATTATCTCAGCTTTAAGAAGAAACCAAATTTCCTGGGGCAGGGACTGCTTTTTTTTTTGTACTGTATTTGTGCAGCATCTGGGTAGCGGTGACCTAGTCCACCACTGGGTGCTATAGTACTGTAAGTAATCAATATAAAGACTCAAAGCCAAACTAGATAAGTTCTCTAATTGTCGTATCCCTCTTTCTGTCCAAGAGTGAACACACCATTAAGTCAAGAGCCGCTGCTCTGATATCTCACAGAAATCCCACCCTCTCCAAAGACAGCTCTGCATTATGTCTTGGTGCATAAGAGGATTTGCTCTCGTTGCTTTTATGAATAGAAAACCAAATTCAGGCAGCATGCAGGAAGGGGAAGAAAAAGGGGCAAACTTCAAGTCTAGAAATACTTCTGAGGTGGGAAGGCGGGGGCAGAGGCAGGGACCTGCGGCGCGCCCCAGCACGGCGGGACAGCCCGACTCACGGCGGGCTGCACGTGTGGTCCCGGACCAAGCGCTGCCGCTGCTCCCGGCTCCCAGTGCTCTTTGCCACGAACACGGTGAAACTGCTCACTTTCCACAGGCCAACACAGGAACTGGCATGAAATGAAATTTTACTGTCTGTAGATAACTCTTTGGCCCTTGTTCTCAGCAGCAGGGCCAGCTCCATTGGTAGGGTGACAGCCCCACGGGCACAGGCGGTGTCTCCGTGCCGGTGCTCGCAGCCGGGGCGCAGGCAGACCAGGGCGGCGGGGGCTCTGCCGCCTGCTCCGGGCACGCAGAGAGGGCGCACGCCCTGCCCGCCCTGCCCGCACCCATACGCATGTTGAGGGCGTGCACGGTGCTTGAGAGACTGAATGATATTTACCCTGGTAATAGTGACTGATGTATAATGCATGAGCAATGTGTACGGCTGATGTAATAAAAAAATATAGGCAGGACATTTAGCTAGGAAAAAATGCAGAAAGGTAATTCCTCACACTGTCGTAATTTGTGACATTGGCTTCAATTTGTTTTCATTAGCGGTTTGCTAATGCATTTATTAGCCATTACATACATATAGCAAAATGATGAGGTTTCCATATCTATATATGCAAATATAATATGTCTGGCACATCTATTGATAGAGTGGGTAAATATTGGGCTAGTTCTCATTATCCCCGTGAGGCTTTTCTGGATTATTTTTTTGGACTTTAATAGAAAGACCACCCACTTTTTTCCAGTGTATTTTATTTCCTATATGTGGATAGCTGGTAGATTGCAAGAACACAGGATCCTTTAAAATAGGCAGAAATACACCAAGAGCTTCAGGCTCTGACAAACTCTTTAGAAAATAGGGTGATTTGGGTCCAGCTGTGTAAATGTTTTCAGTTTCGCTGCTGAGGCCCTGAGTTTGATTTTGTGCCAAGACAAGCCTTGCTCGAGTTGTTTTTGGCAAAGCCTCCTGGCTGAGGAATGTCAGCATCACTTTCGAAATATGATGGTTTGTAATTTGGACCACAGAATGAAAACTGAGCTTCTGGTACATTTTGCCATCATCTAATTACCAGGTCCCCAATTACAGTCAAGGAACAGTCTATGTAGCCTGGCGCACGGGAAGGTTATTCCCATTGTAGGAGATTTCTGCATATACATTTCCCTTAACGCATTCCTGAAGCGTTAACAGTTTTTCAAATCGGCCAGCGCGGGCTAGCGGGTGAGCGCCTCGCTGCTGGCCCCTCTCAGGAAGCGCTTGGTGTAAACACGGTGCGCGCAGCTCCCACGCTCCCACGCCGTCGGTGCTCGGGGCGGGCTGGGTGACTGCTCCGGCCGGGCATGCCGCAGAGGCCCCGCACCACTGTCCCATCTTGCCCCGCACCATCCCAGTGTGCCCTGTGCCAGAGCTGCCCTCGTGTCCCTGTGCTTCCCATGCACGGCTCTGCGCAGGGACGGGGATGTTGTGGGATGCTGCAGGACGGTAGGTCCCCTGCTCCACTGGCTTCCCGCTGGCTCCTGGCTAAACTTTGGGTTTTCTATGAAATTGCTGGCAGAAGCACAGACCAAAAGGCTGGAGAGCCTGCTGCAGGACGAGCAGCTCTGGGTACAGCTTTCCCTGTCCCTCTATAAGTCATCAGGCCCCAGAGAGTCTGCAGAGAAGCAAACTGGCATGAAGCAAGTGGAAGGGCAGTGCCGGGCACAAGCAGAGCAGCAGTGGTGCAGCGCTCCAGTGCGGGCAGGAGGCACTGCGTCGCGGGAGCACAACCAGCCTGGTGGTCGTGGCCACGGCTGCTCTGACAGCCGGGCACAGAGGGCTTCCCACAGAGGCCACAGTACCTGCAGTGAGTGGGGAGCTAGCTGATAGATATGCTAATTTCATTATTCATGTACCTAATTACAATCTAGGGGTTGGGAAGCTTTTTAGATAATGACAATTGAGGGGAAGAATTTACCTAACTTTTGAAATATGCTGTAATATTACTTAACTCTTGAATTGCAATGCCCTGCCTGGCCTCCCTGAGGAGCAGCAGCAATGCTCTGGGGCTGCTCACCGGCTGGGCAGGTGGGAGGCCACTGATTTGGCGTGGGCACTGGGAGGAAAAGACTGCTGTCATCCTGTTGCATGTGTTTGACCTACTATCAATGACTGCTGACATGTTGGAAGACACCCAGAAGTACTGGGAGAAACTTCTGGATGAGGGATCGAGGTCCAGCTCTCTCAGGCCGTGGCCAAGGCTGATCAAGGCTCATTCTCACCCGAGGGATGTGTTTCTGCTCTGTGGGAGGTGCGTGCATGACCCTTGTGCCTCAGCACAGGGATGGCTAAAAACCTTCTTCATGTTTTCAGCCCAAATATATTAATGGAGAGTTCATACCTCTCAGCTCCCACCCTGATGCTGGCTTTTGTTTCTGCAAAAGAAACTCAGAGCAGGATGGGGACGTGCGCAAGGTTCAGCTCTCGGCAGCCCCTGGCTCCCAGCTTCCTTCCTCCCTCTGACTGCTGTGCCCTGGCCTGCTTGCTTTGGCCAAGAGTTTTTACAGTTGCCTTTAATTTTGCGTACCTCCGCATTTAAGGTCAATGAAAGCAGGATCTGCTCAATGCCTTTGAAAATCAGACTGACAGTATCTCAGAGGTCAGACATTTTAAAATGAAAGTGCCCAGAACTAAAAGCCATTTTTGGTTATCTGGCCCATAACCTCTGCATGGTTCTGTGTCCTTCTCCACAGATCGGAGTGAATAATATTAACCTCTCTTGCTAGAGGGCAGAATGGCTCAATCACTGCTTACAGAGTGCTTCGGAGACGAAGCAGATGAGCTGAGAATTATTTTTATTATGGAGACAGGCATTCGGTAAGGAGCCGCTGGCACCTGCAGTCCCAGTCTTGCACGAGCGCTGCCCCTCAGCTGTGCCCTCTCCCCTCGCGGACACATCTGGGCTCCGGCACAGAGCAGGCGAGGGCGGAGGAAGGAGCTGCCCCAGGTGCCGCGAGGGCACCGGCTGTCCCCAGAGCAGCCATAGCCAGCGCCTGCTGCCGCGGGCTCTTGGCTGCTGCGCGAGCAGCTGCAGACGGCTGCTGTTTGTGCTCCGAGCTGTCACCGCACCAGCCGCCCCTTTCAGACCACGCGCTGCATCCACCAGCGCACGCATTTCCTTCTCCTTGGGAAGTGGGCCTTTATTCTCCCCTAAGTTTTCCAGTGCATCACTCCCAATCTTGCCCAAATGTGCTCTGGGCTCAGCTTTTCTGCCCTCTCAGCTTCTGCACCCACCTCCAGAGAAATTTCTCCAGAGAAATCCTGCAGCAGATCCCCTGCAGCGTACCTCACCTGGCACACTTTCCTTTTTCCCAGAGGTTGACCTTGAACATCTGACCTGCAGCAGGGTAAGCAGCAGGCACAAAATCAGTGCAGAATGGAGATGCAGGGAAAAAAATGCTGCTTGATAGATAATGTACCCAGAAAGAAAAGCTACCCTTTGCTTGCCCTGAGTAATCACCAAAGACAAATTTGGGTGCATCATCATTACAAATGCCTCCCGCTAATGCAGCTTAAGTGCTAATTCTTGTAGCTATTCCATTGTAACAGCAAGAGGTTTATCTTTAATTGGGTTTCATGCTCTAAATGCTTTCATGACAAAGGTTTGAACAGGTGAGGCATGTCTTATAAGAGCTGAATAAATATCTGTACAGCATGGAGTATAATAACCCACTGCCCCATTGTAGGCATTATGAAAGAGAAACTGAAGAGTACCTTGGTTTGATAGTACGATGCCTCTGATTTGCAAAAAATGATAGAAAACTTGGATTTTGACTTTCACCCATAGCGATATTGGCTCTTCTCATGACTAGTTCTCAGTGCTTAATCAAGAAATCTTGGGCTCTGATGGACCAAAGGCTGGTGGCCTGGATGGCGCCAGGATCCGCCCAGCACTGTGGGAGATCCCCGCAGCGCCAGCCGTGCAGGAACGGCGTCTGCACTGGCTGAGTTCCCTGGACTGCACTGAATCACCAAAAGTGTCAGTAATGTATTTCCCCTCGTTGCTAACACACTTTTAAAATGTTAATATAGAGTAAATTACTTTTCTTTTTATACTTCTTAAAATAAGATTTCTTGCTACAAGATGGTGTTTCTGGCTGTCGTTACTATGTCTCTCCTTTATTACAGTCTACATTAGATGGACTGTGGAGATCTCATACAGATTTTATAGGAACTATTTTATTTATAAGAATTTTCCTAGTGTCAGATGGATCTGACACTTCTGGAGTCCCCTTTCCCACTCCCAGCAGAAATGTAAAGCACCTGCTACACGGACCTGGCCGTGGGGCTTGGGTGCTCGCGGTGAGGCTGGGGCTGAGCATCTCTGGGGCCAGAAGCACGTGCAGCCAGCGCTGGCCCTTTGCTCAATGAAGTTTGATATCAGCAGACCATGCCTTTATGCATACAGCTATTAGGAGCTGCTTCTCCCTTATGGCTGAAGTCCCAGCCACCTACCATACAAGGGGCTGGCTCTGCTGTCCTCATCCTGTGTCCCAGCGAGCAGTAGGGCAGCTGCATACATTTTTTGCTGGTTTCTGAGATACGAAATATCTCTCTTTGCAGGTGAAATAGTAGACCATTGATTTTACCCAGGGCAACATACCTTCTTGCTTCAAAACTGCTTTACTCAAAGAATGGTCTAACACCTTGTGCAAGGTCACCAGCCTTGAGAAACACAAGATGGTGCCATCACAGCTCTGCCCACATCCCGAGGAGATGTGTTTGTTTCCCTTTTATGGTAGCTTTATTTAAAGGTGTCTCCTGGGCTGCCTGCTAAGGATAGTGTTCTGGGTCTGAGCAGGATAAATTTACAGAGGGAAAAGTACACTGCATTCCATTGTGCTGGGATTTGCATATCACATTAAGGAAAACAAGACAAGCAAAGCACAAAAATAAATCACCCAGGCCAGAAAGGTGTACTTTGTTCCTATCCCAAGCAGCAGATTTTTATAAGTAAATGAAGAAGAAAAGCTAAGAACCTTATGAATTCTTTTTTGGATTTTGCTCTTGCCACCCTGCCATGGTATTATGGTGATGGTGAGCAATTCAGAGCTCTTTTTGGGTCTGGCATTTGGGCCCTGTGAAGTGGAGGTCGGAAGGACTTGATGCCTTTGCTGGGGCTCTGGGAGTGGCCCTGGGAAGGTGCCGGCACTGAGTATCTGCGGGGCCACTTCCCTGGGGAGAGGCAGCAGGTCAGCCTCTGCAATGGCTAGAGGCAGTTAGCTGCTTTGCCTCTCCTTAGCTGGCACATTTCCCCCCAGACATTAGTTAGTTTTTGGCTATAACACCTCAGAGCAAGTAAGGACACCAACTCAGGAGATGTTACAGTGAGACAGCAAATGAGACTGAAATTGGAGTGTTTGCAACCAGTGCAGAATATTTAGGAGAATTCAGACCAGCAGAGCCTTTAATTCAGGCTGAGATTTTCTCTGCTTGAGGTTATTGGATGTGCCTGAGTTCTCAGCAGAAAGCAGATCATTCATCCTGTAAAATCCCTTCCCAGCCCCCACTCCTCTCCTTTCCTACCTCTTCAATATAGGTGGGAAGAGCACAGAGACGTCTGTATTCTACCTGTGCTATTAATGTGCTTTGACTACAGAATTACACCTGGCGTTGTGGAGTGCTTGGGAAAAGCCTGCTTGTAACAGGTTATGGTTTATCCAGTGACAGAGCAATGCATCCCAGGAATGGCATCCCTCCCCTGGGATTAGCGTCTGAATGCACTCAGATCCATCAGGGCCGTGAAAGTGCCCTTGCTCAGTAACCGAGAGGCAAATATGTGAGAAATAGGATTGCTTCTATAAATAGCAATAGGCTCATGAGAACATTGTTTATCGCTGTGGTGGGTGGTGTGGAGGTTGCCCTCAGCTTTCCAGCAATGGAGAAATAATACTATCTTGCTCCGGGCCCATTTATAGCAAATGGAAAAGATAAATGCATTTGGTGGGAATTTTAAATTCCATAAAGACTTATTCATTGTTTTTAGTACTCGCTTGCTTTCCTAGTGAAGACTGTAAATCACCCATCAGTCATACCCCATAAGCTTCTTCATGTCTCGCATCCAAATGCTTACAAAAATGCCCACTACCCCAAAACCTACCAAATTCAGATCCTTCCAACTGGAAGAGACTACCACTGCTCTTAGGCTCCTCTTTCTGGGAAAAAAATAGCTGTTCCTTGTTCTATTTCTGGGTGACTCTGTAGGCACCTCCCATGGATGCACTGTTACGTTTTCTGCTAAAGCACATTAACATCTCCAGAGAACTCTAGTTGTCAGCTAAAGCCCCAAACAGTTATGTGCATGCTGAATTTTAAGTACCAGAGTCAACAGCGTTAATCATGCGCTTAAAATGAAGCACTTTCGTAAGTCTGCAGGATCAAGGTCTTAAACTGTAAGATCCTTGGAGCAGGGTCTTTCATTGTGTGTGTAGAGATTAGCATTCAAATAAAAAACATTACTAAGAACTGCCCAAACAGTCATGATAATACCCTGGTCTTTGAGGAAACACAGTCAATGGGTATTAGTGCAGGAGGCGGCAGGGGCAGGAAGGATTGTGTGCCTGTCAGTGGCTTCTCGGCAGTGCTATCACATTTATTGCCATTCCTGGTACTTTTCTGGCCCCTCTGCCTGTTGTATAGGTTCCTAGATGCTTGCTGTATGGTAGATGAATTAAGTTATCCTTTCCGGTAAGTGCATTTCTCAGTCACATTGTTCGCCAAAGGAGCTGTGAAATCCGAGCAGCATTTCCTCTTGTGCATAATGTCACATTTCCCAAGCTCTTCTCCCTCTTGCCTCCCTTCCATCAGTCTTGTGTGCAGAGCTGAATATGCCCACGAGCTAAGGCACAAAATATGCATGATATGCTCCATCATGTAGGACCAAATCATTTGCTCCCTCTATAAATCTATAGCCAAATCACTTTGTTTCCACATAAGAATCTCATGCTGTGTAAAACTAAAGGAGGAAATAATCATGTGTCTGTTCAGATGTTTATCTCCATCATTTGTAGTCCTACCAGCTCCTTGGCTTTTAATGAGGGAAGGAAAAAATAGCCCTCCCCTCCTGTAGCAAAGGTTTTGCAGAAGGAAATGCAAATGTGTTCCCCTCCCTTAGTTTGCCATGTTGCTGTAAAACAGCAAACTTAATAAATCCCGCACAATTGGGCACAAGTCTTGTTGCCTTAAAAGCGATGTTCTCTATAATTGTCTATGACACAACAAGCTACATATTAGTTATTTTTCCCTTAGTAGATCATCAGAGCACAGTGAAGCATTGCAGCTGAGGTAATTGAATGTCTTCTTTAAAAGAATATGCTGCAAAAAGTCTCCTGACAAGTTCCAGTGTCTTATTTTAAACAAATAATTCCACAGATTGCGGGGGCTATCTCCATAAGAGAGGGAGCATTTCAGGCCGTGAACAAATGGACACTTGCTATCTGATGTCTGAGCGTGGCAGTGAACACACAAAGGCTGACATTTTGGGAAAGCCTAGCGAAGGTGAGACATGCTTTAATTCATGCTAAAGTTGTGGATTTCAGCCAGAGGGGGGACCTTGCTCCTTTAATATGCACTATATTTTATACTGCCCTGCCCATGCTGCTCCTGTGAGCCTGCTGGGCAGAGCCAGTGGGTGGCACAGGCTGGGTGATGCCCGGCACCCCAGGGTGCAGCCTGGCTGGCCGGGGCCTGGCAGGAGCCCCAGGGACACTTCCTCTGGCTTTGGAATCCCTCAAAGTTCACATCTTTGTGATTTTAATAACTGAGTGGGAAAAAGGCTGAAAGGGAAAGTTTAAATGATCATGCCCGCTTAACACTGATGATGATGACTCTGTCAGCAAGATCCACGCAGTTCGATTTTGGTGTAATGTCAGAAACACCACTGCGAACTCCCTGAAAGTGTGGTGTGCTATTGCCAGTCCTATTGCTGCTTACTCCTTTGGGTCTCAGGGCAGCTGTTTCTCATCTTCTGTTCAGAAAGTGAGGAGAGAGGATGGACTTCTATCCTCCACAGTTCTCCCTGGGGGTTTCAGGCCACCCATTGACCCAGAAAAAAGTTGGATGAAGGCTTCTGACACCACATCATGGCCTTCATAGCAACAAGAGCTACAGAATGAGTGGGAAAGAATTAAAATAAAATAGAGACATGTCAGAGTAACAATCCTAGGTTTGGTGGTTTGCAAGAGGCTGGACAAGGTGCTGCTGCTGCAGCTTATGTTTACAGAAAGGGAACGGGAATCACGTGTCAGACCATGTTTGCTGCCAGAAGTCTTCCCCTGGGGGTGTTCCCCGCCTGGCTCCTCACTCTCGGCCGTCCCGAGCCCACCGGGCTCCGCGCTGCCTCCTGCAGCCAGCACCGCGGGGCTGGGGGGATTTCGCTGCGCCAGGAGCAACGCGTGCTGCCCCGGGGCTGAGGAAACCCTCCGTGTGCAGCTGCGAGAGAAGGGAGCCCAGAGCCCTCCACGAGCAGCTGTGCATGTGCCCCCGTGCGTGTTTATGCATTTGCATGTTAGTACAAATGTAGTTTTATGTTCTTGAAAGGCTATATTCTCTCTTTAAAGTGTGACATTTTCTGGAAGGAATTTCAAAGGGCTTTGTGCAAGGTGTTAAACAAGCTCTTAAACAAAATTGAAACAGAGAGTACTGAGGCAAAGTGAACATTTAAAAATGTATGTGTACATTTAATTAGTCCAGGAACAGTGATAATATGAACTGCTAAGACATATTTATTAAAACTAATGAGACAAAAATATATCTTCAAATTTTGATGTGATAAAAAGACTAACCATAAAACAGTTTCCCTGTAGCATTGGTTTTTTTTTGGATATTTTTTTCTTTTAAGCATGTCACAAATCCTGGGAAAGAGTAATTCATTTTCTTTTTTTGTTTGTTTTCTTTTTTCTTCTCTTCCCATTCGCTTCAGTCCCTCACACTCTTATTTTACTACTGAGAAGAAAGGAAGAAGTAAAAACCATGACAGTTTTCCTTGTCTTTCAAAATTTGTGTCTAAGTTGGATATCAAAAACGAAAAATGTCATGAAAAAATGTAAACTGAAAAGTCATTAAATATGCTTAATGTTTTTCCTCCCACCAAAAAAGAGAATCCCAGCGTGAGGCTCCAAGACCCAGCGCTGGGTGTCGGAGCAGCTCTGCTCCCAGCGCTCTCTCCGCAGAAAGCCGGGAACCCGTCCTGTCAGCGAACCAGTAATGTATTCCACTGATTGCGGGCTTAACTACCCATCCCACGAGGAAATTTAAATGTAATGCTAGCACTATTGCAGCAATGGGGCACAGGAAAGAAAATATATTTTCTTGTTTTGTTAAACATGTAATCAATCCCTCACATAGTCTCAATCTTGTTGTCCTTTTAATTACTTTTTGCTGTTGCAGCTCAGTCTGAGTGCACAAACTGGAAATAAATTATCGCTTGTGTTAGCTGGTGATAGTTATCCAGCAACTAATTTCTGCCCCGGCCCTCTCCTGCTTATGCCAGCCAAGGTCTCTGTTCGGGAAAACAAGCTGCGTCACTGCTTATCTCGTGTTAAGTGAGACGTGCACGTCTGTGAGTCTTCTGCAGAACCCCTTCACGGGAGCCCCTTGGCATCTCCGGGGAGCCTCCAGGCACTGCTTGGCATCAGGCATGGTCTGGAGGTCTGGGAGACGGCTGGTCCCGCAGCGAACACCCGCCTTGCGGAGGGAAGGGGCTTGAAGCCACCCTGGCCACCAGGCTGGCAAGTATCTGATAGCTCACGAGCAGCCTACATCCTGTGCGCTGTGCTGAGGCGCAGGAAGAGGAGGCTGCCCCGTGCAGGCAGAGGGCTACATGGGTGAACATGGGGACCTTGCCTTGGCGCACACCCGCTGAGCTGCACGAGCTCCTCTGAGTGTGATTTGCTTACCTTCACAATTATTTTTATTTGCTGTTTGCTAATCTTGTTAATGGAACAGAAAAAAGAAAAGACTAATTCACTTTAACTCCAATGACTTGTTAATAATTGATGTATTGACAAGAGCAGGCTGCCTGACGACCTTAAACAACCACCCAAATTCTGTGTCGAACTGTTTGACCTTTTAAGCCAGTTTAGATTCTTCCTGCAGAAGAAACCAGTGTCCACTTTGATTTAGTGCAGGAAAATCCCCCTTAACCTTCAGGTGCTGGTGAGGATGTGTTTAATTTACAGTAAAGCCAAGTCGTGATCAGCAGAAGAATGAAAAAGTCCTTTTGTGGTGCAAAGTTATTACCACTCCTTTCATGGTGATGATCTCTCCTGCTCAACAAGCCAATACCTCTTTAATTATTGAAAAGAAGCCTTCAGCAAGAGGATGTGCATGTACTGGGCTATGGGAACGGCGGCCACAGACTCGCCCTCCATGAAACACTAGCGCAGGGCTGAGCAGCAGGGTCTGTGCTCCTTGCCCTGCTCCAGGCTTTGGAGGAACTTCTCCTCTATGCAGGGATCACTGCATTTCTTGTGCAAGTCCGGGCCAGCAGCTGCTATGCGTGATTTGGCCTTCACGAGGGGTGGATAGATGGAGTAAAGTGCATAGTGCTGGGCAGCCCACCACTGCCTGCCTGTGTGTGCAAGAACAGTTCCGCATCTGCCTGCAAATCCCAGGATCTCCATCTGTCTCACTGGGACACAGGAGGGGCAGATGCAGCCCTTAGGCCAGGAGGCATGCAGGGACCTGACCCTGGGCACCTCGCGGGGCACTATGGCACTCCTCCATGCAGGTATCAGCATGGTCTCAGGTGCCAGTGGGTCTCTGGCTGCACACAAAATATACAGCACTGCATTATAAAATACTGGCATCAGCTGTGGCCAGGGGAAGCTGTGGCTTTCCGCTGTGCTGGGGCAGTGTCTGTGTGAGCCATGGCTGTCAGGAGAAGCTGGGTGGCTCAGGTTCTTCCTTCACCTAGATCCAACCTCTCTGCTTTCCAGGCTTCACTTCTCTGAGCTCAGTTGATACCTTTCGTTTTGGGAAGGCACCCATCAGTGGGCTGAACTAGGGCAGTACTGTCTGTGATCAGCAGGAAATTGCTGGCAAAGAATCAAACTTACTATTAGAAATTATCAGAAGGGCCAGAAGCTCAATTCTTTGGGACACAGCCCAGGTGCCCAGGGAATGGAGGCTGGACACAGGTGCACAGACTGGCCCTTGCGGGTGCTGGGGCTCGAGCAGGGCAGAAGCCTTCCTTGGTGCGCAGCTGACACTGGGAGAACGATCATCTGCCCCTTGAGCAGCGCGGTGCGGTGCGGTGTGCTCTGGTGTGCGCTCCCTGAGTGTTCCCGGAGGAGCCGGGCTTCCAGCTGTCGGCACGCAGAGGCGACCCTGCTGTGGTCAAGCCCCTTGCTATGCTGCCCCAGCTATGCCAGCGGGGAAGGCAGGCTGTATAAAGACTGCTCTGCAATTATCAGTAGGAAAATTTGAGACTTTACCAGGCTGCTTAATTAAGCCCCCATGTGGCCTCTTGGAGATTCATCACACAGCACTGAAAATTGTTCCCACCACCCTTGTGCCTCTTGGAAGGGCAAGGAGCACCAGGAGAGCCTTTGTCTAGGAGTTTTGGACCCTGGTGTCTCGGCAGGACCTCGGAGCTGCAGAGATGCCCCAGAGTTTTGCATTGCTGTGCCATACGGTGAGGGCAGTGGGGGGGCAGGGACAGCCCAGTCCAGCAGGAGCGATGCTGATTTATTCTAACGGGAACTGGTTTGCTCAGCCCCTGTAGGAACAACTATCATCCTTCCTTTTGCCCCCGCCTCGGGGTAATGCCAAGGAGCTGGCGTGCTCTGCTGCTCCCAAACGCATGCCTATCTTTTTCTCCAGACCTGCCGCTGGAAAGCAGAGCCGGCTCCCAGGGGCGAGGCAACGCACCAAGCCGGGGCCCTGTGTGGGCACCGCGAGCGTGGGGCAGCGAGCAGCTGGGGAGGGCGCGGGGAGCCGCCCGCGGTGTGCAGCCGACCCGGCAGCCGGCCCTGCCTCCGGCTGCGCCTCTCCAACAATCGCCGCATTGTCTGCAGGGTCTCTGCTCCAGCCACCGGCCTGGCCGTAAAGCTGGAGGCAGCCTGTCAGCAGGGGAAGCTGGAGAAGGCTGCTTTGTAGAACTGAGAAACTCCTCCACCACAGAGCCTGCTAGCTCATTTACATACTCCTAGTTTAATTCTCCTAGGGTATGCAAATATATGCAAACAGCAATCCAGAGAGAGTCAGAAATAGCACAGAACATTAAAATCACCCTACTTGAATATTGTTTTATGCAAACGATGTACGCACGCAGTGTGTAGCTGATTTAAATAGAAGCAATGTCAGCATGGCAGTTATTTACCCTTCCAATGATCTTAGCAATTTTTTTTATTAAACTTATATAAAATATATTGAACAGGCACCAAGAACACAGAGTATTTTAATGTTAGCCTTAACTAACACTAAGAAAAGGGCAAACTTTTCCAGCTGTCTATGCACAAAGGGCAGTTAAGTGTTATTTTTCATCATTTGCCATTTGCATGAATGATACGCAATTTGTAAACCCAAATGCTGCTGGTATTGATTATTTGAAGCCATTTCTGGCACCTCAGAGGGAGAATAGACCCGGGGAAGTGCAGATTTATGTGGATTTGATGCACGCACAGTGCAAGCACACGGGTCTTCCCATGTGGGTTTGCTTCGGAGGAGGCGACCCCTCGGCGAGCAGGGGCAGCGCAAGTGTGGGGCTGGTTCTGCCCTGGCGCCGCCCCACTGCCTTCAGCCAGGCTCCATGAGCTTCACGCGAGGCTGACAGCGGCAGGATCCTGTTACACTTTAAGAGTTTCCTAAAAGATCACATCTGTGTGAAGGCAGAGGACGGGAGGGTTGTTATGGACTTGCTGTGGGGAGGAGCAAAGTGAAACCTCCCTGGGGATTAGGGAGGGCAGCCGTACGAGATTACAGCATCCTCCGAAAATGTGCTTGCTCGAGAGGGTTTGTGCAGGTTGGGACGGGCGCCAGCGGCTGCGCAGGCAGCGCTGCAGGGCCGGCCGGGGCCCTCCGCGCCGCCGGGGCTTTGCTGTGCGGCGGATCCACGCTGGTGGCACGGCGTGCCCAGGAGGGGCTGGGGTGGGTAGCGGTCGGATCGCACGTCTGAAATGAGCTCCTTTTTGACTCTCATATTGGACAGCCTTAGGTTTGTGCAACTCATTTATAACTGCAGACTCCACAGCGACCTGCCAGGCCAGCCAGGGGTGCAGAGAGCGGCTCCTCCCGCCCCGGGAACGACCCCTTGAGCCCCACTCCATGCCCTGGGAGCGCTGCAGAGCGCTGCGCACACCAGCCCACCTTGGCCATGGCAAGGGCAGGGCGTGGGAGGGTGCAGTCCCCAGCTGAGTCCTGCAGTGGCCCTGGGTGTGTGACACAGGGGACGCCCCCAGCCCCCATGGGAAGCACAGTTCTTGCCCGGAGCTGCTTTGCTCAGGCTTAGTGCATCTCAGGAATAATTAGCAAAGCAGCTCAGGGCACAGGCACGGTGCTCCCCGTGGATGCATGGGCACCCCCCGGGAGAGCTGTGCCCGGCAGCTCCCCAGCCACGGGGCTGGCGCTGCGGCAGCACGGGTGCCCAGGAGCCCCAGAGCCAGGTGGCTGTGGGCACGTGGGCACGGATCCCCGGTGGGGTGGGAGCCAGCACTAAACGATGCTGACACCCAGACAAATGAGGCATCACCAGACACACGCTCGGCACCTGACCACAGGGCAAATGAACGTAAAAAAGAGAAAGAAGAACGGGAATCGATGAGAGGGAGGGAGAGGGAGCGGAGCTAGTGCCGTGCAGATGGCTCTATACATCATGCGACAGACACTATTTGTACTCTATCATGTGCATGTCATAGAGCTTATCTTCCCCGGCCCTGCCGAGGTGCAAGCTGAGCGGTAAGATGGAGCGGACTTTCCTCCTAATTAAACATCAAGGGCATGACGGATGAGCCCTGCACGGAGCCTTATCGGGCACTGGCAGTGTCGCTGATCCAGGGGATGCCACCGGCTACCGTGCCATGCTGAGCACGACCCCCTGAGGGACATCCCTTGCCCAGGGACAGCCCACTCTGGCAGAATCTGGGAGGACATCAGATCCAGGTGTCAGCGTTCAGTTCTAGGGGTTTTGCTCACCACTTCACTGTACAGTAAGTGGCCCTAAAGTCCTCTTCTGCAGCAAGATTCTGCCAGGTGTCTCCATGTGAGACACCACAGAGCTGAACCTAGGAGTGGACATAATAATGCATGTGGTTTGCTTCAATTTATTTTAAATATTACCGTGCCAGGCTATTTGAATGATTATGGCTGCAAAGGAAATTACAATATGGTATATTTTTTTCAATCAAGCTCACAATTGCATTTTATCACTCTTTCTGTTAAAGACATGTTAGAGGTTTCATTTTTGCCTCTAAAGCTGCGTCTCCGTGGAGGCCATAAAACTTCTAATTTTCAAATACATTTAGAACAAAAAGGTTCTGAAGGTACTGAGTGAAATATCACACATCTGTGCCAGTCTGAAGGGGAGCATGTTGCAGCAGGCAGCACTGAGCTGGAAGTCACATTGCATTACCACCACATGTCAAGTGCTACAGCAGCCTGGGGAAGACCCGAAGCTGCTGCGCTCACCCACATGCCTGCGTACAGACGCCGGTGCTGGGAGCGGCTGGGCAAGGTGCTCGGCAGGCTGTGCTCACGAGACCCAGCGTAGCCCACGAGGAGCAGGCATGTCCAGCGCTGAATCTGACCTTAGGGGATGCAGAGGCTGGAAGAGCCCACAGCAGAAACGCAGAAGGGAGCGGTTCTGCTCTGTCTGCTGTGAGCGCCACCGTCTATTCATGAGCAGCCTGACCGTCACGTCTGCAAGTGCGGGGATTACTGTTAGCTGTGTTCGACAAGCATTGGTATGTCTTGCGCAGTGCTAACTTACAGCTTACATACTTCCTCCTTCTCCATTCCAGCGGTGTTTCGTGGCCTTTTAATGTGTGCATACGCTGGAACTGTGTGACTGTATGGATACTGGGAGCAATATTTAAACATCAGCACCCACTGCCTGGCAGTTCTGTCAGGTGTGTTAGAGCAGACCAGAACAAAGCAGTCTGGTTCTCTTGTGTAAAAGGTTTGGATGCAAAAGAGATTTTCTCTGCAGTCTCTGGGTGCTGAACAGCATTCTGGGGGAAAAGAAGTGCATGGCTGGTACTGAAAAAAAGCTGAAAGTGTAAGAGAATTTGCCTGGTCACGGTGGAATTACCCATGGCAGGGGTCCTGCCCCACGCCTGTGCCTCACTCGCATCCTACTCCAGCCTCAGGGGCCCCGTGCTGGTTCCCTGCCCAGAACCAATTTTCTCCTCACCAGCCCGTGGTTAGGTGGGAACAACTCGTGGAAGCTGGAGCGCCTGCGGAGGCTGCCTGGTGCCTGCGCTCCCGCCTTCGTCTGTGCTCACGGGCTGCTCTGCCGGCTGGAAAGCTGCAGCCTTGGGAGATAGCATCATGCTCCTGTGCCATCTTTTAAACTGTTTTGGGGGTGGGTGCTTCATTGCTTCTTTCTGGCACTTCTCCCATTGTTTTCCAGTTTTCCAGCTTCATTACGAGCAAGGTGGGAAACATCTCCTGTACGAAAAGCTGCTATCAGGCCACTGTGGTCCCATACTGAGAGCACATCTGCAGGGCAAGGTGGGCACCTCGGCTCGGTGTGTGCAAGCATCGCAGGGACTGCAGACTGTGGGTGGGATCCTGGCTCACAGGCCAGCTGCGGGCGCTCTGGGGAAGCCTGCCTGTCCATGCGGGGCAGGATGTCTGTCCATCCTTGGGACTGCCTTGTCTGGCAGGCAGGTGGGCATGGCCAGCGCAGAGCTCCAGCCCTGCTTCCTCGCACCCTCCATCAGGCTTTCAGAGCCGGTGTTCACCTCATCTTCACCGGGATGCTGAGCCACCTTCATTCCAGTTCGTTCTGCTGTCAGTCAGAAAAGTTACGCTATCAAGGAAAGCCTCGCAGTGCGCTGCTGGGCTGCATGGGGCCTGCTTTTTGTCCATCTACACTTTTTCTCATGATGAAAGCCAACCTTGATGCTGAACAGAAGAGGTGGGAAGATTTATACTTGTTTTCAAAAATAGCACAAGATGACACAGTGGGCTGATGGGCTGCGCTGACCAGGGGCCGTGAGCAGTTTGAATGCTGTCGGAATTGGGCAGAGCCGCTTGTGGGAAAGATTTCCATTAACCAGACAGTGCAACAGTTTTCCTGCTTGGTGGCTGTGTGGGAAAACCACCCCAAAATCCTCCTGGGAAGGGGGCAGCTGGGCCAGGTTGCCGCGAGCTCTGGAGGTGTGCCGGCTGCCGCGGGGCAGGCAGGGCTGCCCACACCACGGGCACGGTGCGTCGGTGCCGTGGGACTGGGGGCCGTGGGGCTCATGGGGGCAGCCCGGGAGCCCGCCCGCAGCCAGGGTCCGTGCCCCGACACGTGTAAATGAACGGTTCAGAGCTGGGGATGATCCCCGGCTTCAGGGAAAAAGGGTAGTCTCTCCAAGAGACCAACAACAACAATTATCAGTGTAGATGTTAGTGTTTTTATCACTCGAAGCCTTTGGAGTGGTTTTCAATTGGGACCCAGTGTTTATTCAGAGAGATCCTTGCTGCTGTGACCTTCCTGAACTGCCACATTCCTTTTAATTATGATTGGCAGCTCATGGAAATTTGGGCCTGTGATTGGCAGCTGAAGTAACTTTCTTCCTTCCCACAATTCTTCAGGTTCCTTCCCATCAATAGACATAATGTTGGCTACTTTTCTGGGATAAATAGCAACCTTTGCCCCCCTCCTTTATTTGGCANTCCTCCTCCTTCTCCCGCTGCTCCTCACTGCCTGGCCAGGGACTTTTGTGCAAGAGCAAACAAAGGCTCATTGGCAACACTTCTGGATTTCATTTCAAAATGCATTTGCCACTAGAATAAAATAAACTGAATTTTCTGCTGTTTTTTTGCTTAACTCCTCCTTCTCAGGTTTCCCCACAAGCAATTCTGATACTGGCGTTGTTGGACAAATATGTGCAAAGGGTAAATGAAAGCGCGTGCTTGCTCTGAGGCTGGCTCACTTCGTCTTCGATCTGCTGGGGTACAGAGCGACTTCCACGCTTAGCAGCCGCAGGCAGCCAGGTGTTCACAAGGGAACGGTTCATCACAGCTCCTGGGAGCTTCCTGGGGCTGCAGGAGGAACCGGCCACTGCCTCAGCCTCCCACGCTCAGCCAGCACGCAGCAGCCCGCAGCCCGACCCTGCTTTTTAGCTCTTTTTCAAAACCACTGAAGTGATGTAAAAGCTCAAATCGCAGTCAAAATGTTCTCTGGCTCATAGGTAGGGATGTAAATGTCATCGGTTTTCAATGACAGTGAGGTGACTGCTGGACACAGGAGCTGGGCTGGGGGTCCCGGAGGTGCCTTTGGGCAGGGGCTGTGCCACCCGCGGCTGTCCCCTTCCCGGGCAGGGCGACGCAGGCAGCGCTCGCACCGCTCGCTGCGTTACAGCAATTAAATGAAACTCAGCCCCAGCTCATAAGAGCTTCTTGCACTGAACAATAGACAGTTACAAAAGGATTTGAGAAATGATGAAGAGAATACTTGAAGGTTGTATTTTAAAAGAAATAAGGAGGCTTCCAGGCTGCAGAAATTGCTTGTGTGCACAACACAGACATTCACACTTTTCCATCAGCCCCAGACTGGAGGGTGTTTTAGAGAGAGATGATAGACCTCGACACTTTCTGTCTTCCTCAAGAGCAGGCCGAATGAAGAGACAATTAGCGAAATACAGCATCCTTTGCGTGCCCAGCTCTAGTAAAGGGTTCCCGCCCTCTGCGGGCTCCAGCACCAGAGCCCTGCTCCGGCCGGCGAGCCCCAGCCTCTGCCCCGGGTGAGCGCGGGCAGGAGCCCCAGCACCACCGCCCCGCGGGAGGGCTTGTTAACTGTGGGTCGGGGAACGCACGGAGGCAGGGACAGGGAGAAAGCTCTGCGCCGAGAATAGTTATTTACTGTTAAATATAAAAGTGGCTATTTCGAAATGACATTTTTCTCCAATTGTTTTAATGATTTTGCTATTTTTATTCTAAGCTGTTTCACAGCACAGGAATTACTGAAAATTTTAAAAATAACTGATACCAGTGGTAAACAACTTTTACTGCGGAGTTCTTCTGTCATTTAAAAGCAATTTCAAATTTCATAAATAAATTTGTTTTTGTTTTTTAATTATAAAATAAGAGACATTTTATGAGTTTTCTTCCTCTAAAAAACCCTCTCCTTTCTGGAAATGCAAAGCAACCTTATAAAAGCTCTCTTAGCACTGAATAGGTGCTTTGCAGTCAGATATCTTGACAAGATAGTTGCAAAAAATTAGTCAGATTCACAAAAATTTGCTCTATGATTTTTTTTCCCTTCCTTTACAAGCTCTCAATAGCTGTTTTCTTGTAAATATACATTTTTTTCAAAGTTTTGGTTAATTTCCAACCATCTGGGTTGGTTCTGTCTCTTAATTCTATGATTGATGGGATTCAGAAAAGCAATGTCCATTCACAGCTGGCTGCCGGGTGCAAGGTGGGTTGGCTCAGCCTTCCAGGGCTGTCTCCGGTGCTGAGGAGGCTCGGGTGCCCTCAAGGGCGACGGCCGGGGCAGGGGCTGCCACAGGTGCCTGCGCTTGTCACATCCCCTTTACCACGGGGCAGCTGCTGCAGGTGTGGATACATGAGAGAGGAAAAACAACGGCGCGGACGGTGCTGATGTGTTATTAATGGCAATGCGTTTTCCCCTGTTGTTATTTGCAGTACAGGAACTGTACAGAACCACAGCCACAGGAGCCAAAAAGGGTCTCTTGCATAACCCCGTCTGCTTCCGCCCAAGGCAGGATTTTGTTCTCAGGTCCAGACCCTCAGCAGCACTGTTTTTCAAACAAACCCAGCCCCAGCTGCTCCTGGCCAGGGGCTGAGGTTTGGCTGCGGATGAAGCCTGGCGGGCTCAGTCCCGGCCATGGGGACTGCTGGCCACAGGGATTTACAGTGCAATAAATTGTGTTAATTGATGGCAGACACGGAGGAGGCGATCTGGGACTTTGGTTTCCTATGGCAAATAAACATTTTGTGCATGCTTGCAGTGAGCTGCTCTCAGGTGATGACACCCAGCAGAGAGGGCTGGGGCCTGGCTGAGCTGTCATGCGCCCTGCGCTGCTGCTCCCCGCTGGCGCGTGTCCGTGTCCCCAGTGTCCCCTGCATGTCCCCCGGCTGGTCACGGGGCAGCATGCCTCAGCCCTGCTGCAGGCTCTTGTCCCCTCCCCACATCTCCATCCTGCTCGAGGTGTTGCTTCCTCCTCGCACTGGAGCAGGAGCAGCAGCGATTCGCACTGCCTCCGCTGCCTGCCTCTGCCCAGCACAAATGCCTTCTGAATGCCCGCAGCTCACATCGGCACAAGCAGCTTCCAGGGCGCAGGAATCAGTGAAGCCTTGTTCCTTATGAGTTCATGCCTCACCATCATTCATGAGCTCTCTCAAAGGTTTTTCACATTTTGGGTGGTTTACACAAACTCTTGCCATTATCCATACTGATTCGCGTGGTACCGAGCGAGCTGTGCTGGCAGTGGGCCCTGACCGTGGGCAGGGACAGGGAACCTTCCCCAGGGCAGGAGCCCTTCTTCGTGCAACTTTGAGGAATGTCATTATCCCACACTTCTGTCAGATTGGGTTGAAGTCTGCTGAGAGATTAAGAAGTTATTACAGCAGACATGTAGCCGGATACAGACAGGCATGGACAACCTGATCACATAAATTGCATTTCATTAGAAAATGAAGCTAAAACCACGCTGGATCTTATCTTCCTCTCCCCATAGCCCTCATTTTGCTTCCCCTTTCCATGTCTGTGCTCACTGGACAGACTAGTTTCAATAATTGCTAATTGCTTCCAACTCTTTTCTAAACTCTCTCCAGCTCACCTCTTGCCCCACGAGTGCAGAGCAACCAGTCCTGCCGGGGCTGTTCCTGCCTGGCTAGCTGGGTGAAGTGAGGAGCTTCACGGGGAGTGGAAGCGCTAAAAGAGAGCAAACGAGAAGTGGAAACGAGGTCTGGCAGCAGAGGAGGAATATAGAAACCTTACTTAGGTTCTTATGGATGAGACCAAGAAGGTGAATGCCCACATGGAGCATGGTAGTGAGGGATGTGGTGGTGAACACAGGAGCTGTGCAGCTGTGCGGGCGGCCAAGGAACCCAGAGAAGCCATGAGCCTGCCAGTGCACAGGAGAGACAGCCTGGTGATGGACAGTGCAGAAAGGGCTGAAGTAGTGGGTGATTTTTGGGTGTGCCAGGGCTCTGCACTGCCTGGTGTTGGAGGGAGGGGTGCTGGAGCCTTCGCTGACTGGGGTCTGGCTGGCAGTGCTGAGCGGGCTGGCCGATGTCACTGTGAGGCCACTGCCTATCATCAACACAAGTGGCAGCGCACATCCTGCCTTTCAGTGACTCCTTTTGTCACCAGGGAATGCTTCTCAGCTTCATTCCCACTTTCTGTAAGAGTGACACCTATCCTTCATCCTTCATCCTTCATCCCCTCCCTCCTTCCTCACATCCGCTGTCAGCCCCATCCACAAGCACAAGCCTGGCCGTTGCCTCTGAGCCAGCAGCTGACAGCTCTGCTCTCCGGTCCATGCCCGGCACGTTCCCGGGTGCCGACTCCCCATGACCACAGCGCTCGGCTGCTTCCCTGGCCCATGCTGGCAGCGGGGCCGCTGTGCAGCACCGTTATTTAGCAGCTTGCCCTCTTTCACACGCAGGTGATTCCCCTGCTCTACCTTTCTTGCAGGCTGTCCTGGCTGCTCTCAGAGCAGGCCTCCCCTCCTGTGCGGTGTGGGCAGAGCTTGCAGGATGTGGTCTCTACGGAAATGCTTGAGCGCGGTGGGCGAGGGAGCCTCCCAACGGCCCAGCGCGGCTGGCGGGTGGCTCCTCCAGCTGCACCCCACAGAGCCACAGTGGCTGTGCCTGGCCGGGGACTTCCTGCCCTCCATCCTGCCCCTCTCCTCACCACACGCCCTGCATCTCATGGGTGCTGGCACAGATGCGTGTTGGTTTTCTGCCTGCTAATGAATCAGGTCAGCTCCAAGTTCATCTCTTTACTTTCTTCTCCTGGGTTAGTTTTCGTGGTTCCTGGAGAAATCCAGGCAGCACCAGAGGTGATGCCAGTGAGGGTGGGATGCAGTGGCTGGAGGCAGAGGATCAGCCCCACTAGCCCCAGGGACCCGCGAGGTCATCACAGCCGTGCCTTGGATATGTTGGGACAAGCAGCTGGGGTGAACTGTGAGGAGAGAGAGCCAGCAGGAGCGCAAGGGAGAGTGGGCAGCCCAGCATGGAGCCACAGCCTGGGGACGTGGCTTGGGAAAGGCTCAGGGAAGCTTGGGGCAGGCGCTGATTTCTGCGCGTGCCATGGAGAGCCCAGCTCTGTGGTCTGGTGTTACAACCACACTGCTGCAAAGCCGCCTAAAGCCACAAAGTCCCAAATGTCCTTCCCGCTTCTTCCACACAGCAGGACTCGCTGCCCCAAAGGCACTGCAGGCACTGTGTTCATGGGGCAGCTGTGGGGTGAGAAGCTGTCCTTTGTGCCTCTCCAGAGAGCGCGGCCATGCACAGCGCCTGCCCTCCCCGGAGCGCTGCAGGGCCCTTGGTGCTCTGCTGAGCTGGGGCGCCCGCAGCGCCGGGCGCAGGACAGGGCAGCCCCCAGCCATTGCCCAGTGCTGCTGCACACTCCCAGGAGCCCATCACTGGCTGCCGCTCTGCAAACTGGGTTTGCTCTTACCAGAAAAGAAATTGTGTGATTGTCTCCTAATGCTGTGGTAAGGCCGGGACGTAGCCAGGTTTGTGCTGTGCAAAGTGCTGAGCAGGGGCTGTGGACCGGGCACGCTGGGTCGTGGAGTCTTTGCAGAATAAGCAAGAAGATACATAGACCCATTGCCTCAGCACCAAAACAGCCAGGGCTGATTTGGCTTAGCTATTTGAGAAAGAATAGGTTGATCCTGCAGAGAAACAGTGCACACTATGAGGGTCTGGTGTCAGTAAGGAGAAAGAGACTACTGGTCCTTGTTTAATGAAAGAATTTCCTTGCAAATAGGCAGAGACTGAAAAGAGCAAAGGTGATGCTGGCCCTTGGTGAACCCTGCACACATGTGCAGGATGACTCTCGTGACCCCTTTTGTGCAGCAGCTCTCAGGGTGAAACTGCATTGGGCAAAAGGCTAAGAAAAGCAGATGAGGAAGAGGAGAGTTTGTGCTCCAGCATGGCTAGCAGTCCTCACCATGGCTGAGTTCCCGCTGTGCCAGGCACTATTTAACATGGAGCTAAAAACGCTCATTGTCCCAGAAAGCTTGTTAGTAGAGCTAGGTCGCAACAGATGGATACAGACGGATGGGGAGAGGAGGAAACAACAAGGCAATACCAGTAGCATGATGTGCGCTCACTAAAGCACAGCAGCAGTCTAGCTTGGGAGGCAATGGAGAATTTCAAGGAGAATTTTGGTTCCTTTGGGATGCTCACAGGTGGTTTGTCTGAAGCATGACAGCCAGCATGAGATAACACACTCGTTTGGAAACCCAGCAAATGGCTGATGAGAGGAGCAATGCTTGCCTGGTCCTGGCGCTGGGAGCAGGGCAGTGCCAGCCCTGCACGGAGCCCTGCGCACCGGGTCGCGTACTGCGTGGTGCGGGCAGAGCAGGTGCCATGCCCCGCTCCCCTCACTGCACGGCCAGGCACGGTCAGAGCATTCCCCATTGGACCCAGATGTTTTCATGTGCAAACAGCGAAATCACAAGGTGCATCTCCGCAGAGCCTTGCTAACTAAATGCTTCCCTTCCAGCTGGTGAAGGCTCTCAGTGCTGGCACCACCAGGCTGTGGCACTGCAGGGCTGTGGCACTGCAGGGCTGTGGCACCGCCGCTGAGGGCAGCGCGGGGCTGGGCTGGCTGCTGCTGCTTGTAAAGCTCCTTGGCCCAAGCCAGGCCTGGAGAAATGCATCCCAACCTCTCACTCGGTCCCTGTGAGATTGGCTTGGCACGGGGCTGACCGAGGGGTGAGCCTGTGGGCATCAGAGGAGCCGGTGCTCAGGAGCATCCGTGCCTTGGTGCTCTGCCGCGTTGTCCTCGCTCAGAGCTGCTCATTGTCCAGGCTGGAGGTGCGTGACGCAGGGTCGCAGCCAGCTCAGGTCGTGGGCAAGGCCTTCCCAAGGCTTGCCTGGTGTGGCCACTGATAACCACGCTGCAGCGAACCCTTCTCGTAGCCAACGGCACCGGCACAGGCAGCACGCCTTGATGTGCTGTATATTAAGTGGAGTGGCAGCTGCGATATTGCCATCTAAAACTAAGTACAAAATTTACAGCAGTAAATTCTTCTCTCTTCAGGGTGGTTAATTATCTTAATTACTTTTATTATCTTTTATCTTTTAAGATCCTAAATTGCTTATTTCTGCTTGTGTTGCCAAAGGGGGTTGCATATTTTTTACTGGCACACGCTGTGCAGTGGCACCGATATGTGTGTCTGCGTGGTACACTTTAAAAGAACTTTGATTTATACAAGACTTCTCCTTGGGATTTTAATTGTACTAAATAGGGAAAACAAAGTTCAGTGAAATATTGACTGACTGAAGAGCTGACAAGTGGCTCTTTCCCTTTGTTTGCCGTGAGGATGGAGCCACTCTGGCCTCCCACTGGCCCACAGGGAGGGATTTCACTTTCTGGGGCCGTGACCGCAGTGGCCTCCCAGCTGCGGCCAGACCCGCACCGAGTCCGACGGGCACGCAGGAGCACGGGGCCAGGAGACAGCACCCTCTCACATCACCTCCTGTGCAGACAGCCATCCCTGAGGGAACTGCTTCCCTCCCTCCTTCCCACTTTCTTTGCTTAAACAGCATTCCTCTTGTTCTTTTTTGGGGGAAGAAACCTTCAGAAAAGCTGCTTCATTCCCTGGGGAACAGCCACAGCAGAAAACAACCCAGCTCCAAGGAGAAGCGAGGAGGGAGGCAGGACGAAAGACATCTCCGCCCCATGGAGGGACCTCTCTAAATGCTCCCAGGTGCTTTTCGAATGGAGCTGGAGATTTCCTATACGTCTGCTTTCAATGCAGAGCACACGGAGCCCAGGGGGAAGCCAGCGACAGCAAGGGTTGCCCAAACTCTGCATGTGCTAAAGGACCTTGTCTTATGGCATTCAGCTGACAGAGAGGGAAGGAAAGCTTTTCATGTGCAAAACAAAGGCAGAGAGTGGGCTTTTCTTTCTCTGGTGCTAGGAAGCGTATGCTGAATGCCGCGCACCCCTGGCGAAGAGGGGCAGCTCTCAGCTCTGAACAATCATGACATGAAAGGCAGAGAGGGGTGGAAAAGAAGTCTTCCCTTCTCATTAGAGCACATTAGTCTGTAGCCTCTTTGGCGGTGATTATGGGGAGCTCCCTGTCACCCAAGTAGAAATGTGGATGTAATTACTCCAAGAAATGTGTAATCCTGAACCTTACAGATATTTTTTTTTCTGTCTCCCTTGCCCCTATCTTTTAATAGCAAACAGTAACAGAAATGTTACAGCCCGCTCAGCTTCCTCCCGGTTTACCTCACGGCCTGCCTGCTGTCAGCTGAAATTTATGCTTTGGTTTAGGAGCAATTTTTAGTTTGGAAGCATTGTCCTCCTGCCACGTGCCATAAATAACCCGTGCACATCCGCTTCCTGGCATCGCTGCCGCCGGCCCCGGCCCGCGCTGCCCCACTGCCCACCTGTGGGGATGCTCGGTGCGCAGCCGCCGAAACCCAGCCTTGTGCTGCCGGCCGCTGTGGGCACCCGGCACCCCGGGAGGCAGGCGGCCCTGTCCGTCTGTCCTGTGTGAGGCCATGGGGTGGCCGGAGAGGGCGGTGGGGCGCAGCGCGGGTCGCTTTCACGTGATGGCGAGGGCGATCAGCCGTGCCGGGGTCACTGGTGTCTCCGGCACCCTGCTTGCAGCTCCGTGCCCCCCGCGCCCCAGCACCCCTGGTTCTGCTCCCCCGGCGCTGCCTGGCCAGGCACTGCCGAGATGCTGGATCTGCAGCTCCCTGTCATTCTCATGGTAATCTGCAGCGCAACCATTTGTGCTTATATGGAGTGTTTTTAATGAAGGGAGACGCGGCCTCTCCCGTCGCCTGGAGCTGGCCTGTGATCCTCACCACCCACAGCAAGCTTAGGAAACAGGTTGTTTGTTCAAAGGGGTGTTTCTGGAGGCCAAAGCCAGTAACGCGGTCACAAAGATAGGCTTTCTGTGTGAACAGATATGTACGGACCGCACAGAGCAGACCCACCCACCCAACGGAGATGGTGCTTTGTCTGGTACTGCATTTATAGCCAGCACGTGAAAAGCTTTGCACAGCAGGGATTCTGCCTCTTGCAGGGGTCTTCTGCACTGGAGTGGTGCGTAGAGAGGCAGCTCAGCACGGAGGGACCGGGGCCGCTTGTGTCCGACCGCCGTGTGTGAGCCGTGAAAGGGAGAGTTACCATCTGTGCAAAAATGACAGTGGGAGCAAAGCCTGCTCTGGGGTATTTAAGTTTGTTTGCTTGCGCATAGTTTTGGTTTATCTGAGGACAAGAAAAAAGCTCAAAAACATCAAAGCAGAGCAAAAAGTTTCATTGAGAACTTCCATGTGTTCTTCCTAGCCAGGATGCTCACACTAAAAGTGAACAAATCAGGACAGTTTATCTGTGAAACTGGCTGCTGGGTGTTATAACAGAAAGCAAAATGTTAGCAAGCAGACAACTCCTAATTAGCAATATTGAGAAAGGGTCCTTTTCTCATCTCAGTTGATAATGAGGAGAGCTGCAATACAGCTGTGCATACTTTTTTATCTTTTTTAAAAGGCAGATAAACTGTATCATAGAGGGAGCTGCCACGGGCATCACCATCCGGACACTTTGCCATTGTTTTATTTTGCAAAAAGGACATTTCTTGATTTCTTTAGGCCTCTGCTTGCTTTTCTTCTGTCAGAGACAAAACACAAGATCAAGGGAGGTGAAAGGAAAGAGAGTTCATCTTTATCCCAGCAGAAGGTAACGCACAGAGCTCTGCAGCGGTGTGACTTCAGCTGCAGCACTTGCTCCCACGGCCACACGCTGGCACCTCAGATGCACGAGAGACCTCGCAGCCGGCCTCGAGCCCCACGGTCCTACCCACCTGACGGCAAAGCCGGCCCTTCTGCAGAGAGGCCGCTGCGCTGCACGGCTGCCCGGCCAGCTGCCGGCAGGCTGGGCGCTCCGCTCCCCCGGTTCGCTCTGCTCTCAGGCTTTAATTCAGTCCATAGCCAGGGAGCAGTTCATTAGGGCTGCGATGCTTTTCCCAGATGTTCCCAGCTCGGAGATGGTCACTGCAAAGCAGCTCTGCCACAAACCAGGCCCTGTCCCCATGGCAGTCATGGCAAAGCAAACCTCGGAGGTGACCGGCCAGTGCCCGGCAGCAGCGCCCGTGCCGGCCCGAGACGGGTGTGAGCCCCTGGGCGCTGCTTCATCTGCAGCTGCTGTGAGTGGCTCTGAGTCTCCCAGCAGTAACTAGCGTGGTTATTTATCGCCGACCCCGCGCACTGCTGTGTCTCTGCAGGGGCTGTTATTGCTCAGATAAGCCCACCTCTCCTTCTGGAGCATGTTCTTTACCCAGGGTAGCAGCTCCACTGCTGGCTGATGCTCTCTATAAAACATACTGAATAAATTTTATGATAAAACAGCAGCTCTGATGTTCATTTAAGGACATGCACTGGTCATGAAAGTAACTTCACCAGCACCATCTCAGAAAGACAGCAGCCCCATGGGCCAGCTCCCAGACACCAGGTATGGGATTTCTGGCTGTGAGCTTCGGAGGTGCTCAGCGCTGCTTCGCCCTGCTCCCGCCGGCAGCTCTGCAGGCTTCCATGGGCGGCACGGCCGGGTCTGCCAGCACCTGTGGGTGGGGGCGGCGGGGGTCCCGTGCAGCCTGTGAACCAGGCAGCCGCAGCGCTGCAGCAACCCCTCCGCGGCTGCTGGAGCTGAGATGTTGCAGGACAGCAGCTCTTCAGACAAAAGCGCTTGCACGCTTGTAAGACTATCTCTTACAGCATCTCCTTTGGCATTTAGCGGTGAGTAAAATTCCAGTGTGTGACTGCTGCGCTGGTCAGCTCCAGCTATTTTCTATTCCTTATAGGTCCTAGCACTGCACCTAGCATTACGCGGATGCTCCCAGTAGCGAGCCCACCCCTGCAGCTGTTTCAGAGTCTCTTTCTTTGGAACACAGTGCTTTGAACAAGGCGAAGGGGGAGTGATCTCTACAAACAGGTGCTGAATTTTGCTTGCCAGGGAGAAGAGGACTGACTGGCACTGGATACCCAAACCTTCATCATGAATTTTACAGGGCCTGAGGAATGGAAGAGTTTCAGTATTCTCTCTGCATTTTGACACTGTAGGTCCCTTCCTTCTGTTTCCAGAACAGAGCACCTGAAAGAGTTTCCTTTCAAAAGTAAACATATCGTGAGAGAAAGGCCGAGGCCACCGTGTGATTGTCTCACGGAGCGTCAGCTGGTTGGAGAGCTGCTGCACACACGGGCGATCTTTGGCCAAGCTGCCTGCAGCCTGCGTGGAGCACGGCGGCCACGTCTGGCTCCCATGTCCCAGGGTCAGCGCATGATGCTCGCAGGGGTCCAGGGCTGCGCCCCAGCCAAGCCCTGATGCTCCAAGAGGCGGCTTTCCCTGCCAGTGTGCTCTGTGCAGGAACACAGCAACATCAGGATTCGCTATTTATTTTAAATTGCAAACTTTTCAACTGGAAAGGAACAATGGGGAAAAATAAATGTGCCCGGGTCGACTTCCATGTTTAAAAGTATCCCATGTCTTTAAGGCAGTGAATTTTAAAAAGGCACATAATTAGCAGGCTGCTTCCTCGTCTGTATTCTTCTCGTCTGCCTGCCCACATAAACATTCGGCACACAGCACTTCCAGACACTTTTTAATAGAATCGCTTAAAACAATTAATTACCAGAGTTTTCATTCAAGCTGCAGTGGAAAAGATACGCCGGCAATAAAAGGCATTTATTCGTTGGTTTCTGGAGGCCTGTTTGTTATTAACATGTAAATTAAATCATCACAGATGTTCCATTTTTAATCTAGGGATGTGAAGTGCAGGGCTAACCACGGCCCAAACAGCCTGATTTTATTACACACACATTCATTAGGAACCAGCAGTATTATTGGATATCATTTTTCTTTGATGCATTTTTTAAACCAATTATCGGTATAATTTGTTCATTTCCCTCCCTATTTGTTTTTCTTTTGCCATTTGTGTCAGGATTCTCCAATCAAGGACGATTGCTCTGGCTCCTCGTGGCCTCCCCGCTTGCCGCCAGTCTGCACGCAGCCCGCGCTGCTTTCTGCTGGGCACGGGTGGGAACTGGTCTGGCCCCAAGGAGACCAGGAGGAGGAAGGGAAGCGGTTTGCCATGCACCAGCAGCAACAGACAGTGGGATGTGGAACACTGGAGGAGGCTGCTGTGGAAATGCAACCCAGTGTGCTTCTGGAGAACAGTGCTGTCACGAGGCTCCCCACCCACAGCGGCTGCGTGGGAGGGAAGCAGGGATGGGGACAAACCCAGACCCTTGGAGCTTGGGGGTACAACAGCGATGGCAGCTTGGGTCACCTGGGGGTTTCACTGCTTCTGCTGCAGGAGTGGCTGTGCATGGCTCGAGGAGGAAGACTTGGCCTGCCTCGTCCCAGGCAGAGCTCTCTAGAGCTCCCCAGGAACAGGACACACTGCCATCAGCCAGCAGCACCAGCATCCTGCTATTGAGTGCTGCCTCCGAATGCTGACCTCTGCTCTTCAGGAAAAACTCACTATGTGGAGGAAAGAAACCACAGCCCCACAGGGGAGCGGGGTGGTTCAGCAGCTCTCCCTGCAGGATCTCTGTACATGCTCTCCTTGCACACTGTGCACAATCTCTGTGCACGCTGTCCGTGCACGCTCTCTGTGCAGGCTGTCCCAGCAGGCTGTCTGTGCAGCATGCTCTCCTGCCTCCCCTCCAGGCCACTGTGCTCCACAGCCGCAGAGGAGCCTTGGTAGCCCTGGGAGAAATTCTTGAAATGTAAGTGGTTTCAAATTGCACACAGATCTGCACTGATGCAGTGAATCTGGTCCAGGGATAATTCTGGTGCAAAAGGATGATTTTGCCTTAAGGAGAAAAAATACTCTGCCTCCTGCACTGCCTTTGGGACAGCTAGCATCTTGCACGCAGGCACGGATGAGAAGCAGCACCATTGCACAGAGGTTCCTACTTTGGGTACGGGATTCCCTCTCCCATGAGGAAACCTTTAAGTAAATCATTGCACAGTCTCAATCTAATTAGCAATTTCACTTTAATTTTTTGGTTAGTTTGCTCTGGGTTCTGCAAACAAAATTCCCATCAAATCTGTGCATGGAGCAAGCATCATTTCACTCGGGGAGATTTGCCACAGAGGCAGCGAAAACCTCTCTCAGGAGGACGAATAGGAAAATAGTTTGGTCAGCCATGAAATGTGTTAATTCCTGTGGGAACAGCCCTATGTGCACAGACCTCACACCTTAGCACAGGCTCAACAGACCCCCGCTGAGCCCGCTGGTTGCTACCAAAAGTATTTACCACTGGCAACAAAGGACATCTTGGAGGTTAGATCAAGACAGAAATGATGGATGTGTCAAACAACTGCTCCTTGACCAATGCAGCTCACAGACAAATCAAGACAATTTAAATGCAGTTAAAACCATTGATGACAACAACTGCACAAGCCAATTGGATAAGGATTCAGGAAATGAGTAGTCATTTACACATAAATGTGAGACGGTCTGAGAGAGGGCTTATTAAAAAGTTCACAGAAATCACGTGGCCTGACTTTGCACAGAGTATGCATTTAAGAAATAACGAAGAATAATTCACAGAAGCCATAGGCTGAAAACGGACTCTTTAAAAAGAAATAAGATATCATTCGAAATGTCTGCTGCCTCCATTTCAACTTGGTGGAGGTTTGAAGCAAAGGTTTTGAGCCGAGTGCTAAAAGATGCAGCAGAAGCAGAGATCCAGCAAGCCAGACAAATGTCAGCCGAAGCCACGATGATACAAATGGGGTAATATTGGAGAGTCTTCTTCGACTGAGCAAAAACAACCTTTGCAAGGCTGCGAAATACATAAATATTTAATTTTTACCTGGAATAATTTTCTAAAGTGAAAAGACAGTTTTTCTACCTGAAGAAACTAACATTTTATCCTGGCATGCTGCTCATGTGAACACAGGCATTTTTCTGAAAAACAGGTAAATTGCTACTGGGATCTAATTCACAAGGATTCTTAAAAAAAAACAACAGAAAACAGATAAAACTAAAACAGCAACCTGGAAGCTGAAGGAAACTGGAGTATCTCCACTAATAAAAATAATGTTTTTCCAGCCTGGCCCAGCCTTGCAAGTGCCCTGTAAGCCCTGTTTCATACTGTGTGCTCTGAAGCAGCATGGGAGGCTTTCGATGGGATGCACAGTGACCATGCACAGGTAGCACCAGAGCCAAGCCCAGCCCTCATCTGTGCCCTCGGCTCTTCCCCGGCGGCTGGGATCATCCCCGTGCAGTGGCACCCGCCTCCCAGGGGGCCCTTGCCCAGCTCTGCGCCATCTGTCCCATCCCGTCCCCTCCACCCCAACCCGTCCATCCCATCCGTCCTGTCCCAGCGTGCATCCAGAGTCCCTCTCATCTGCGGCTCGGGATGCTCCTTTCTGTGGCATCCCGCTGTCCTTGCCCTGACAGCTGTGGGAGCGGGAGGGTGGGGGAGCCCTGCAGTGACCAAAAAAGTCTTGAAAATGCTTTCATGTTAAAAATCCCATATTTGACAGAACTGTGAGATACCTTGAGGCCTTCTATTGATTACCTGGGAGCAGAAGTGCACTGGCGCTTTGAGCTGTCACAGTTCCAGGCATTTCTGAAAACGATAGAAGACTGGAACAAAAACACAACTAAGGCTCCTGACACAGTGTGTTAAGCAATAAAACATGTTTAATTGTGTTGTCTTAAGGCTATAACCATTCACCGGCTGAAGGTCATTCACTACCCATACCGCCAGTGGGAAAGAGGTGCTCTGACAGGTGGGATCCAAATAGGAAACAGATATCTGCAAGATTACAGTGTGAATGACACTGATGCCAATGATGGTGTAGTTAAAGGAAACAGGACAAGCAGCAGGCAGGACATCTCTTGGCTGGTGGATCTATAAAGGGGATGTTATGGACACAGCTTGCAAGTGGGAGCAAGACGGTATTCAATCAAGCATCCTCTGCAGCCGTCTCATCACCACGTGGCATCATTAGTACATGCTTGCCTTCTGCCCCGCAAGTGGAGGACCTGAGCATACGAAGTGCAAAGCACCCCCGTCGCCCCCACACCCCTGGGGCCCGGCAGGCTGCTGGTGGGAGTCCCTCTGCGCACAGACACCCTCCTGCCTCCCTCCCACCATGCCCAGCTACTCTGCGAGCATGGAGACAGTGTATGGCCAGGAGGGCATCTGCGAGGCTCTGTGTCTAAAGCCTGTAACCATTCTCCTCTGGTGTCATCTGGCAAAGCCCTCGCTGCAGCTCTGTGGGAGTGGGAGGACTTCTGCTGCACACCCCACGCCGCGAGCCTGCAGGGTGCTCACTCATGTGTCGCACAGGTCTGCCCGGCTCCCTGGGGAGCCAGCGGCTGCCTGCAGGGCGTTGGGTAGGGTGGAAAACCACGTCCGTCCCTGGGTACCTGCACTGTGCCCTACCCAGCACCGAGAGGCTGGAGCCTCGCAGGCACTTGGCTCATGGGCAGAGGCGCAGAGGGCTGCCCCAGGCAGGCGTCCAAGAATGAGTGTCTGGGAACAATCCACTTTAACAGTTCATTAACCTCCTTAACAAAATGGCCCAACGTAACATTTCCTTCCGCACGACTCTGGACTCTGACCTTTTGGATCACAGTAGAGCTGTCTAGAAAAGGCAGACCTTCTGTATGAGGAAGCTACTGAAATGGAAAGCAAAAAAAGGTGAACGTGAGGAAAAGGCTGGAAACAGGTCCCCAGCCAGCTTCCTGCCCTCATGGCAGAGAACAGCCTGGAGTAGCCCTGTGGACCTGATGGGAGAGACTGTGGCTTAACGCTGCTCAGGGTTGCTACCTTGTCTGGACATGGAGGATTTGGTCTTCTGATATTTTGAGTCTTAGAAACCAAAAGGATGAACTGGAGCAAAATATGGAGAATACTTGAAGGAGCGGTTTTGTATTTAGTGTTGCTGTTTTTCTGGCACTGTTTGGCTTTTTTTAGAGACATCAGGTGGTGGGGACTGGAAAGCTGCAGGAGGGAGCAAGCAGGCTGTGGCCATTGTGCTAGTCATGGCCATGACTAGGCTATGAACTCAAATCATCTTCGGCACAAGGCATGTCTGGAAGCATAAACCAGGAACGCACAGAATTGCTTGGCCCAGAAGGGGAAATAAGCGAGGAGGTTCCATGTCCTTTGTGGGCAAGAAAGACATGGGGCACACTGTGTGTGAGTGTCTGTTCTGATCTGGAGACGTTTCAGTGTGGAGTGATTCTGTTTTCCATGGTGAGAGGCATCATGACCATGAAGTGAGAATCTGGGAAGAAATTCCAGACATTCCTGGCCCTGGATGTGCCTGGTCTCCCAGATGGTGAGTGCAGGTCTACCCTTCTTAGCTGGTCCCGCTAACTTCTGTGTTACAGGGGCCCCAGCATATGGAAAAGGTTTGAGGTGTCTTGTGTTTAATGAGAAACAGAAAAGATTAGGTTGTAGCAAGGTATTTAATTATTAGGATATTTCTGCTCTGGCTGCATCCTTTGCCTCTCCATGCGGGAAGTGCCAAATTACATGTCACCTCGGAGGGCATATTTTCTGTAGTTTTCAGAGCTCCTACAATGGCAGCCTCATGAATATTTACTGAACTGCTCAGATATGCAGCAGTGGGAACAAATGAAAAAAAGCTTGTATTTGCATCTCCCACAGACACTAACAAACCATGTGGCTCTGGTAGGGAGAAGATGGGAGATTGCTGTTGCCTTTCCAGAGGGATAGAGAAAACAGCTTCTCGTATAATGAGATTGACTTTTAAATTGAAAGTGTTACTGGTTGTGCTGCACTTCATACTTCCATGCTGTGCATTTACTCCCTAGGCTCTAACATTAAGACATCTTATGTACAAGCTGGGAGGATTCAATTAGAGTTTCTGTTATTAATCAATCAATTAAGCCACAATCTTCGGTATATACATTCTCACTGTTAAAGAGGTGAGATGCTGGTGTTACAAACTTTAGGGACGTCATTTCATCTGGATAGGCAAGCTGGTGTTGGCAGCAGAGCTCGCGGAGCCACGCGCTGCCGGGGCACCCCGCGCTCGCTGGGTGCTGAGCTGCGCGGAGAGGTACAGCCGGGGCCTAGCACTGCCGCCGCCGGACTCGGCACCAGCAAGAGCCAGCACCTAACTGGCAGCGAGTAGTCAAGAAACGTTCAGCTGCAGTCGCTCTGCTGCCAAGCTGAAGATGCTCTACCAGGACAGCTGCACAAGGTCGGGAGGAGAGAGGCGGGTGCATACTCAGAAGTTTTCTCGCTACTGCTCTGACGGACAGCTTCATGCTTGTGGTGGGGAAGAGCCTGAAACTGTCCTCGTCTGGACAGATCCGCATGGGAGCTGAGAGATGCAGGAGAGAAGGACGTGAGAAATGTTCCTAGAGAGTGCTTGGGCTGTTCACGAGTTATCCCATCCTTGAGGGCTGCCAGCAGCTGTAGGTAAGGACGTGGCTGGCCTGCATCAGCACACGAAGCAGGGAGTCGTTCTGCCCTGGCCCAGGGCCCCAGGTCCTTGCGGTGCCGTGCACGCACCGAGCAGCACAGCCCTGGAGAGAGCAGAGCGGGAGCGCACCCTCCAACAAGCTGTCTGTGGCCTCCCGCATGATGTGTTCCTTAACAGACGCTGGTGATATGTTTGTTTTTCAAAGACTCCTGGGGTTTCTGGGGCATTTTCTCATCAGTCTGGAGGAAGTCTCTCAGTGTGAGCAGCGGCTGAAGGCAGCGCTGCCAGGTATTGCTCAAGGGGAAAGTGGGAGGTGAAAAAACCTTGCCCTTAACTCTCCAGTGTGTTTCGCAGGCTGTAGCCTTACCAGAGGGCGATACACACGTGTGAGAGCAGTGTGAGTCACAATGCGTTGCACTAGTGGTTGCACAGGCACACAGCCCACCAGGCCTCGCTTCGCTTTCTTTGGAGCTGCGTTCCTGTCGGGCTGCGGCGGGAGCTGGGCTGCGTGCGGCCACGCACACGGGATGCAGAGCGGGCAAACCGGACTGAGACCCTGCAGCGCGGCAGCGCGTGTGCTTCCGCTCTATCCAGTGGAATAATTCATTTCTTCATTGGCTCCAAGCATGTGCCCAGCAGCTAAAACTGTGCCAGAAGTGGAGGAACAGAGGCGGGAGCTGGAAGCAGCAGCCACGGGAGCTGTGGGCTGCCGATGGGGCCGCGCTCCAGGCCTGCAGGCGTGACGTGAGGGCTGTAGCCCTGCGTTGCCCACCCTGCCCCAGCTCTTGGGCATGCGCTGCCACACGGGTGCTGCCGGGGGGTCCCGGGGCAGCTGGCGCTGCCCCTGCCACGGTCGGGGCTGTCGGAGGACCCCGCGCCAGCGTCCGCTGCACGGCGGCTCCTCGCGACCGAGCGCCTGGAGGATTTCATCCTACCAGCAGCCAGAGCTTCCGGGGAAGGGTGCAGCGAAAATGAGCTCTGTGGTTTTGAGCTGAAGTTTGAACACTTGAAGAGAAGTAAATGTGTGAGTGCTGTCTATGGGCAAGGGAAAAAAAAAAAAAAAAGAAAAGGGAGGATTAAATGGCAATGTTACCTTTACTCTTGTCAAATACCTAAGTAGAAACATTGGTTAATGCCCTTAAAAAAGGCCCATTACCACAGGGCAGAGAGTCAAAGAGTCTGGCTGCCCTAATACTCAGTTATCTCGTTCCTGGATAATGGAATGACCCCTCGCCTGCCCGAGCTGTACTACGATATAATAGCATGAGCCGTGTGAATAAAGAGGTTATTTTTGGAATCCAATTGAAACAGTGCTGGAGCTTGTGTGACAGGGAAAGGATTGAACAAGATGCAATGTTCTAAGGGAAGGGGAAAAAATTGGATTTTGGGGAAGGCGGCACCGGCAGTGAACTGTGCAAGGAGAGCCGTCCGGGCGCTGCGGGGAAGCCGGCACTGGGGCTCACCGAGCCCGTCCCATGCAGACTGGAGCAGGTGAATGTATAAAGTTAAGAAACACAATATAGTGCCAATTCTCATGCACAGTGTCCAATACATAGGATTGCAATTCATCTAACAGTGAGAGACAAGAAGCACAAGAGATTCAGCATAAAGGTAGAGATGAAAATGAATATTAATTTACAAAGCAGCACAAAGACAATGGGATTCAAGGAGATTGATATCACAAACTCCCGTTATTCAATCAGATTATGGTCCCATCTTCCCCAAACACCACTTGCTAATCTAGATTTGAAAGACAAATCCTCCTGCAGAAGGGCTTTACCTTTATCTTGTCTGTCTGATGCTTCTACTTAAGATGTTACTACAATTTTGGGGGAAGCTGGGGAGGAGGAAACCTTCCTCCGCAGCTTTTAACCATTTCATTGCTGAAGCTCATTCTCTGCAAAACAAAGGCTGCCCTGTGCCACTCATGGCTGTGAGCACCTCCTGCAACCTGTGCAGTACTGCGGCCAGATCTTAAGGGTTGCCGATACACCCACAGATGTTTGGGTGTGCCAGCCCATACCTGTTCCTCACAGGTGCAAAGTCATATGTTGGGTCTGAGCTGACCATCATAATAGGAAATATTTGGCTTGATCCTCAGGTGCAGTGAAGGAGGCTGCTTGGAGGGCTGGTGCAAAATCGCACCTCCAGGCGCGCCGGCTGCCCAACGCTTCTGGCTGCAATTTGATACAGAGAACGCGAAACTCCCGAGGGCCTGACAGCTCCAGGGAAATGTCGCGCAGCCGGCACCAGTCTGCCTGGTCTGGCTCTCACAGACGGGATGCAGAGGTGTGTGAAGAGGGGGCTGTGCCTCTCCTCTCGTACCTCAGGTGTTCTGTAATTGGCGTTGAATGAGAGGAAATGAAACCTGCAATCCGTTCTAAAGAATTTAGGGTTGTTATCGGATGTCGCAGACAAGTTAAAACAATGTGTAATTTGGTTGGGGAACAGAAAGCGAAAAGCCAGTCAAGCTGTTTTTCACTTGTCCTCTTGGGGACTTCCAGAGATTTGCAAGAGGATCTGCCTGCTTCCAACACAGGGGCTAACGGGGTGTTGCTGTGAGGCATTTGCTAACAGCAAGTTACCAAAATGATTTGTTCAAGGTTTTACATCTCCTAGCAGCGCGCGCACACCTCTGTTGATGATCACATCGACCTCACTCTAGCAACTGTATTGATCAATATTCTCTTCTCCCCTTATTGCTTCTTACAACCACTTATATACTCTTGTCCTAAAAAACCTGTAAGCTGTCCAGGGCTTCATTTGTGTTTGGGGACCTGGTGCTCCCCAGCAGTGTGAGCTCATGATTATTAGCACTGCTGCTGGCATCAGTACTGTCACCCTGCCGTGGAGGGGCTACTTGACACCACGTTTGGCAACCTTGGTCGAGTAGCAGCTAATTTTCTTGTGTCACTATTTCTTCCACTTCCCGTTAATCATGGATAAATGTCTCTCAGCTTGGGACGTGCACAGGCAGGGCTGGCAAAATGTCCCTTGGTGGCAGCAAGGCCAGATTTTGTTGTACCCTCCAGAGAAACACAGAGCTGCGGCTCTCTAAGGGCTGTCACATAGGTCTGGTGGCAGAGGACAGCCTCTGGGGAGTGGGGTTTCCACGGGTGCATGCGAGGTGCAAGAGAAATCAGAGTTTTGGCTTACAGTCCTGAGACCCATCCTGGGAGGGGCAGCCAAGCCCCAGGGAGGCTCCTTGCCCCTGTGCTGCAGCCTGGCCTCAGTGCCCCCGACACGGCCCTGCCTATTGTGCTGTGACATCATGTTGTGCTGTGACACCACCCCGCGCTGCGACACCACCTCGAGCGTCCCACGGGCACGCAGCTTGTCTGCTGTGCATTGGCAAACACATGCCTGATTGGAAGATGAGCAAAACTTGAAAAGAGATGGCAATTACCAGTGGGGTTTAAATGCAGTTTGTATTTTACTACTTAAAGTAATTTAATCAAAAAAGCAAAATTGCCTCAATTTGTACTAAGATCCATTATTAAAAACATTTTGTGGTTAAACTCATGAGCTGAGATCGTGATCTTGACAAGGTAAGCACAAGGCAGCAGCTGGCCTGGATCTGCACGCTGCTGAGATCTCCCAGAATCAGGACCGTGTAAGTGCCTTCTGCTTTCCTAAGACATCTGAAAATACAGGTTGTTGCTACAAAATTTCCAGGTTGCAATTGGAGTGTGATAAAAAAATGAAATTTTTAAGATGATAATTTACCTATGCCTGTCTAGTAATTATGTATTTTATTTGTGTAGCACGTGCAGTACAATAAATGTTACAGATTCAAAGCAATGTTTTTTCTACTTTATATGTCAAGTGTTTCTGACACATACATGCATTTCAAGAAGAATTAATTTTTTTCTATTTGATGCAAATGGCTCTGTATTCCACTGTGGTTGAGTAAACTGTGTATTCTCTCCCTGTCAATGATCTCCTTGGAAATAGATGTCAGCCAATCAGTCAGTTAAAATAAAAGCCACAACACGCCCAACAAAAACCCAGCAACCAAACAAACCAGCCTCTCCAATTTACTGCAGATCCGCTTCATATGGAGACAAAGAAATGAAGGCTGCTACATCCCTGTGGTCAGCTCACGAAAACAAGTATTTCAGGCTGGTGCAGGAGAATTAGCGCTGGAGCCTGATGAAGGGGGAAGCCCTGGGGTCTCCTCTGCAAAGGACGAGCCCCACGCTGTGCCGTGGGGCAGGGCTCTTCCCCCGCCGGTGCCCACAGCTGGTTTGCTCTGGGAGGATGTGGTGAAGCTCGACAGCTCTGGTTCCACTTGTGCCCTGTGCAGCCAGCCCGTACTGCTCTTGAGCCCCCTCCTGCACAAGGCTGTGGCTTTAAGGAGAAAAGAAAATGAACTTTTTGGCCAAAAGCCTGAGGCTTTAGAAAACAAAGCAGATGCTTTCTGTGGCAATGCAGACAAGAGAATAAAATATGAACAAAATTTCACTGAAAACTTAATTTTTGGGTAAAAATAAAAGAGAAAACTAACAGCACTCCTTCCCTCCCACCGCAGAACCATGCAAAATAAGCAATTAGCCTGTGTATAGGAGCTCTGGGAGGGTGTAAGGGGAGCGAAGTTGCAGCACGCTGGAGATGCAGCGTCACCCGTGGCTTGCCCAGGCGTGAGGGGTCCCGCCGGCGAGGGGCACGCGGCCGCCCCGGCCCCGGGGCAGAGCAGGCGCTGAGTG